>CM032454.1:89991175-90290007 GCA_019049505.1 Pachyrhynchus sulphureomaculatus | reverse complement strand
GAGGATCGTTAAATAAACACGTTTAATTGTTGTCGAATTAATCTTAGAGACGAGATTTACTTATTTCCTTGAATACTATGAAATATTTTGTCATAATTTCTTCATTTTCATTTGTCACCTCTACAACTACAAGTGTATTACAATTACTTCTTGTATTTTCTGGACAGTGGAAATTAAAGTATAAGTCTATGAAAGGAAAAAAAAAAACACTTGATTATCTTAGCTTTGTTTTAAAAAATCGCCCTTTACCAAAATTTTACGTGCTCCTATAGAAGTGCAATCTTGCTAGGGGCCTGTAGTAAATAAACATGTGTCAGTTGACCAATATCTGATAGATTGTAGTTTCGCGCGTTGATCTTGGTTATTATCATTGCAATGTAATATAGACCAAGAGGGCGACCCGAAATTTTTACCTGTCAACTAACCGTCTGCCTAGTTGTTCATTCTTTCGGACGAGTCGTATAAAAGCTGAAATGTTATGGTATTTAATTCAAGTGAATAAACGACAGTCCATTTTTAGATGTAGCATTTTGGGTATGCCAGGGCATTGGGGCCGAAACATCAACGTTAAAGGCTTTCATTTGACGCGCCCGATAGAATGAATAACTAAGCAGAAGTTAGTCGACAGGTCAAAATTTCGGGTCGCCCTCTTGGTCTATATTACATTGCAATGATAATAACCAAGATCAACCGCGAAACTACAATCTATCAGATATTGGTCTAATATTGAAGGAAGCGATATTTCTTCAGGTTAATTACATCACATCGATTATACCTTGTATTCGTATGTTGACAGCAGATCGCCTTGATCTAGCAACTCTAAAGTAATTTAAAAATTAAAAAAACGGCCATTTTCCTGTTTTACTAAGTACAATAGTACATTTTCTTGTTTTACTAAGTACAATCCACCAAAAATATTCCTATTTTTGGTGGAACAACAATTATTATTTACGTCCATATCTTAATTCTCATTTGTTTGGAAAAATATTGGATAATATTATACTTCTTATTTTTAGTGTTCCGTACGGAACATTTATAAGATCACTTCGGTGTCCGTCCGTCCGTCCGTCCGTCTGTCGTACCCGATTTTTTCCGAAACTCTTTGACATAGAAAGTTGAAATTTGGTACTAATATAGGAATTGATGGCCTTATCAGAGCCGTATAGTTTTGAAAGTTAAATTTTGAATTAAGAGTTTAGTTTCGGAGGGTGAAATCTGGAGTGAAAATTTTTTTTTAATATTTCATCGAGTGGGGTGACAAAAGAAAGCTTGTAAAAACGCGGGTTCAAAAATACATATAATGTAATTCTTGGGCACACTTTTCTTTGTATTATTTTAAAAAAATGCGAAAAAATCGCTGTCCCCCCCTTATCTCGGAACAGTACTGGTCAAAAAATTTTGAAAAAATTCTGAAATATTCTCCACAGGCTGTAGATTGAACGAAAATTATGAGTGCATTACTTTTAATAATTTATCTGGTATATAAAAACAAAAATTTCAAGGTCATCAGTTTTTAGTAAAGATCGGAAACAAACTTTGTTGAAAACTTTTTTGGGGTGTGTTTTGTGAAGTCACTGATCATTGTATACCTCCGTAACAAAATTTTTTATTTTAAAAGCAGTCAACATACGGAATACTAATTGCGCCAGTTCAGCTTGCACTTGACCTGTTATTTTTTTAGGTTTGCATCGATTTTCTAGAACAAGACTATAGACTCTAAACATCACATTGGTACTAACCTAAAAAAATATGTTTTATACGTTGTCAAATATATGAAAAAATCGTATTTGGTGAAACGAATTCATACTTATAAATCTTTTTTTTAAGTGAATTGTTAGATTTTGGAGTGAGAATTTAGCTCTTGGGATGAATTTATTTCAGACAATACACTTTTTAATCCTAGAAAAACAACAGGCATTTAAAAAAAAAAACTGAAAATAGATTGGCAGCGAATCGATAGGACAAGATGACCCCATATAAAACAAACGAAATAGTCAATTAATCCTTATGTTGACAAGTCGTCTATCTTGGACTAACAGTTCTGTGTATTGGATAAAATGAAATTGTACTTATATATATTTATTATCTCTTATTTTTATTTGAAAATTTAGCTCTACAAACAATTATTTATAAATATAAATTCATTCTGTTCTATTACAAAACACTTATAAGATCACTTCGGTGTCGATCCGTCTGTCTGCCCGGCTATCTGTCTCTCATTCCCGATTTTCTCCGAAATTATTTGACATAGAAAGTTGAAATTTGGTACTAATATAGGAATTGATGGCCTCATCAGAGCCAGTTTTGAAAGGTAAATTCTGTCTTAAGGGGTTTGGGGGGTGAAATCGAAAGTGAAAAAAAAATTATCAGGTCATCGAGTGAGATATCAAATGAAAGCTTGTAAAAACACGAGTTCAAAAATATATTTAATGTAATACTTGAGCACATTTTTCTTTGTGGCGGTTGCAAATAGCGTCTGGTCCCAGATTGGGCGATTGAATACAAACTCGCCAACCTGTTTGGCAAGCGTGGTGGGTAAAAGCCAACCCCCCCTCTTGAGATATGAATAGACATAGGAATGAACAGCCATTAGTCTGCAGCAGTTCTGAAACCCGCGATTACTGCAGCAATCGATGTGGAGAAGAGACAAAAGGTGCTAAGAATACCTGCGTGAGGAAAGGTTGCCAAAGGAAAACGAAACTGGCAATAATGACATACAACATAAGCACGATGAGTACTGATGATAAGGAGGGAGACTTGGAAGAGGAAGTAAAACAGATAAAATGGGACATAATGGGTCTGAGTGAGATTAAAAGAAGGGGAGAACAATGCATAACACTACATTCAGGAAATATATTATATTACAAAGGAATAGAGGTAGAAAGTGAAGAAGAGAACATTGGGGAGTAGGTTTAATAATAAATAGAAAAATAGCTCCAAACATAATAACATATAACGCAATATCAAATAGGATAGCCTATGTGGTACTAAAGATAACCAAAAACTGTAAAATTAAAATAATTCAAGTGTATGCCCCAGCAACATCATACGATGATGATTCAGTAAAAGATTTTTACGACAAAATAAGAAGTGCCACCAAACGGGATTGTTGTCATTATACACTGGTGACAGGCGATTTTAACGCCAAGATAGGCGGTCAGATTGACGCAAGTGAAAATAAAATAGATAAATTCGCTTTAGGGACAAGGAATAATTGTGGTCAAATGTTAATAAACTTCTTAGAACTACAACAATTATTCGCTATGAACACCTTTTACTACAAGAAATCACATAGAAAATGGACATGAGTAAGTTCAAACGGAGTGGTAAAAAACGAAATAGACTACATATTATCATCAGAGAAAAATATAGTAAAGGATGTAACAGTTATAAATAGGATAAACACTGAAAGTGACCACAGAATAGTCCGAAGAAGAATAGAAATAAACGAACGCATAGAAAGAAACAAATCATAACAAAAAAGAAACCAAAAATTGATACACAGATCTTAAAAGTAAAGAAAGCGGAATACCAAAATGAAATAAGAAAAGAATTAAATAAAACCGATGGTCTTGATAACAAAGACATAAACGAAATTAATGAAACATTGAAGAATATCTTGGTGAAAACAGGAGAGCAAATAGCTAGAAAGAATAGCAACAAAACAAAAATATGGAGCATAAAAACAGAAGAACTGTTTGAAGAAAGACGTAAACTGCTAGCCCAGGGAAAGAGAAATACTATTCAGTTTGTAGAAACTAACAAAAACCTTAAAAAGTCCATTAAAGAGGATAAAAGACAACAGAGACAAAGATAGAAAAAATTGTAGAATAGAACAAAAAAAAACCTGAAAGCACTCCGACAAAGGACTAGGAAGGACTACAATACACAACTTAAAGGATGAAAATGGAGAAGGGTGTGAGAGATCGAGAAAAAATAACACATATGATTCAAACATACTATCAGAACTTGTCTGAACAAAAAAACTGCCCACCAAATGATCTCAAAGAACGTCGAAACAGAAAGGCAATCAATGTTAAATCAGAAGAAATACCAGAGATAATAGATGAAGAAATATTAACGACACTAAAAACTGTGAAAAACAATAAAACCCCAGGACCTGACAGACTATTAACAGAATTAATGAAAGAAGGAGGAGACTTGGTGATACAGGTGCTGAAACTCTTATTCAATAAATATCTAGAGGAAGAGAAGATTCCAAAAAATTGGCACACAACGTCAACAATTTTACATTTTAAAAAGGTGATAAGACCAAGTTAGATAATTACCGTCCAATATCAATATTTTCACAAATATACAAATAGTTTACCGAAATAATAATTAATAGATTGGAAAACAAGCTGGAAATAAACCAGTCGGTAGAACAGGCTGGCTTCAGGAAGAGTTTTAGTACTTGTGATCATCTCTTAACTATCAGAACTTTAATAGAGAAAGCAACAGAATATAACTTAAAGTTGTACCTGGTATTTATAGATTATCAAAAGGCTTTTGATAGTATCGAGAGCTGGGCCGTCGAAAAAGCCTTGTATAACAGCAGAATAAACTATAGGTATATTTAGCTCATAATAATAATTTACAAGGGTTAAATGATAGTGGAAACGGATAGTAAAACAAATCCAGTACATGTCAAACGAGTCAGATAGAGAGATTCCATGAGTCCAAAACTATTTATAGCAGCATTAGAAGTTTTCAAGGAACTTGAATGAGAAAACAAAGGGGATCAGTATAAATGGACAAAAGTTAAATAATCTGCGTTATGCTCATGGTGTAGTGCTAATATCAAATAATTTTGATGTCATACAGGAAATGATTACTGAACTACAAAACAAATCAGAGAGGGTAGGACTACTGCTGAATAAATATAAGACAAAAGTTATGACAAACGAAGACAGTCCACGAGGCTTGACAATAGAGGGCAGAACACTTGAATACGTAGATGAATACATCTACCTAGGACAAGTAATGAAGTGTGGAAAAGCAAATCAAAGAGCAGAAGTACAGAGAAGAATCAGACTGGCATCGGCAGCATTTGGCAAACAAAGGAAAATACTAATCAACAAAAGAATTCCTCTTAAAATAAGAAAGATGGTATTCGATCAATGCATTCTACCGGTTCTCACCTACTCGGTCCAGACATGGTCATTGACTAGGAGATGATGGTCCAACTGAGTAAACACAAAACACTTAAAGCAATGGAACGCCAGGTGCTGAATATAAGTTTACAAGACAGAATCAGAAACGAAAGTATAAGACAAGAGAGCAAAGTGATAGACGTATGAGAACAGGTAGCAGGTTTGAATGGAGATGGTCCGGTCACACAATGAGACAACAAGATGAGAGATGGAATAAAAGAATTCAGGAATGGAGGCCATGGTTGGGACAAAGATCCGGAGGAAGGCCCTAAACAAGATGGAAAGAAGACCTGAAAAGAACGGCTAGTTTAGGATGGATCAGAAAGACGCACTGGATGGAAGAAGGCTTATTAGATAGATAGATACATAGATATAAAAAAACAAAAACTTCGAGGTCATCAGTTTTCAGTAAAAATCTGAAAAAAACTTTGTTGAAAACTCATTTGGGGTGTGTTTTGTAAAGTCATTGATCATTTTATACCTCCCTAACAAAATTTTTTATGTTGAAAGCAATCAACGTACGGAACACTAATTGCGCAAGTCTAACTTGCACTTGAACAAAAACATATAAAGTATCTTGGCTGAGATGAATTCACAAAAAAAATATAATACTAAAAAATCCTTGTTTAATAATTTTACCAGTGTGTATACCTTTTTTAAAATTTTCCTGTCTAGTCGAGTTTTTTAATTAATCTTAATATCTAAATACATTTTCCCAAATAAAAAATTGACGACATGTACCACATGTTTTTTTTGCCAATATTACAAAAATTGTCTCTGAAAATCTAATAAAAATTGTACAGGATTTTATATACAGATATTTTCCTCAAAAGTACGGAAAGAACTTTTCGGCAATCAATTAAGTGTAGAAAAGGCACAAGCCATATGTGTTATTTACAACATATTTTTCTTAGAGCATGAAAAAAAATAAGAAAGGACAACAACAAAATATTTTAATGAAGCTAGGCACCAAAAAGGCTCCTGGCGCTGAGTGAATACCTGCCATAGTTTTCAAAAACTGTGCGAGGGAACTAACAACAGTTTTCTGTAGACTTTTCAACCTATCCTACAGAAAGGGAACATTTTCTTTCTGCTGGAAATGTGCCACAGTTCAGCCGATACCTAAAAAAAGGCAAGAAGACCTTGCCGAATAACTACCGACCAGTCGCACTGCTTTCAATAATATCGAAAGTCGGAAAAGCTTATCAATCAGCATCTTTTAAAATATCTTGAAGGATTCAACATTGTTAGCGATCACCAATATGGCTTTCGTAAACATAGATCAACAGGAGTTCTTCTGACTTATGTAACACATGTTCGGAACAACGCAATTGAATACTTTGGAGAATCTCGAGCGGTTGCTCTTGACATATCCAAGGCATTCGACCGTGGCATGGACTGTTGGCTAAGCTACGCTCTTATGGTATGTCTGTAAAGTTCTGTTTCTGGTTCTCATGTTTCCTCAGAGAGCGTTCTTTACGAATGGCGGTCGACGGATTTCTTTCTAACACCTTCACTATAAACGCCGGTGAGGCCCAAGGCTCCATATTCCTATTCTCTTTCTCATTTACATTAACGATCTGTTGGAAAAGACCGGCAATCCAATCTACAGCTTTGCAGACGACAGTACGCTTATCTCTTCATTCGCTTTGAACGCTCGGACATTGGCTACTCAGGCGAATGTCCGCAGACAGCAGGAGGTCGTTCAACTTAACAAAGGCCTGGAAGAAATTCTATCTTGGGGTGACAGTAACCAAGTGGAATTTAACGTTACAAAAACCTAGGCGGCAGTTTTTTTTTTTTAAAAAGTTAAGTTGCTGAAATCGACATGGTCATGTCGGGGCACTCTATTCCCCTAGCATCGTCACTTAATTTGTTGGGCGTTAATTTGGGGGCAAATATGTCTTGGCATGAACATGTTGCAGGCATAGCAAGGAGAGCTTCTAAAAAGTTGGGAATATTATTTCGAACCAGAAAACTTTACCCTCCACAACAACTGTTAATTCTTTACAAAGCTCAAATTCGACTAACTATGGAATACTGCTTCCATGTTTGGGGCTCCGCTCCCAAACACACACTGCATTTGTTGGATTCTGTTCAGAGAAGAGCTGTTCGTCTGATTGGAGACCCAGAACTGATCAGCGGCCTGGATTCGCTGGAACATCGAAGAACGGTTAGCGACTTGAGTCTGTTCTACAAGTATTTTCATGGAAAGTGTTCAAATATGTAGCCCGTTTAATAATAATAAAGTGGTGTATGTGGAAATACACGTCGCGCTAATACTTCACATCCATATGAGGTTCAGCTTGTTACTCCGCGTACAACCCTTTTCAAGCAGTCTTTTATATGGAGAATATCATCCCTTTGGAATAATTTTCCCAGGGCTATGTTTCCCACCGAGTACAATTTACAGCGATTCAAGAACACCGTGAATCGCTTTTTTCCGCACACATGCCGCTCCTAGAGCGCTTTAGGGACTTCCCTGTAGCACGTGTGCTAGACACATAAAAAATACATAAGTATTGTTTATTTCAACTAAAACACCTCATATTATGTGGTATTAACACAATTTATAGTAAAAGAACACAGCCACATTTTTCAAATTAATGAATAGAAGATGTTCATTTTTCATGAGAAAGCTGGAGTAGGAGGGAGTAGAGTTCCAAATGTGACAAATATAATTCTATTACATTTTAAGATGACTTTGATCTATGTTGAACTATAAATTCCGGGTTTCAATCCCTTCGTCTAACAATGAATTCGTACGACGTTTCGCCAAAGTCTCATTTGGCATTTCTGTATGTACACATACAGACAGATGTTGAATTTTAGATATAAAGCAATTATTTAGAGATTGAGAAATAAGTTACTGGAGTTTTAAATAATTATATCGTTTTATTATTTGTAAGGTAGTATTTTTTCTTTATTTGTTTCTAATAAAAATTTTTTAGAGCATGTCCTTAAACAGTGTTCATTAAGTCCATTCGAATTCTTTAGCATTATATTTAATAAAAATAAGAACTTCACTAAACACAATATATTAAACAATTTATAAAACAAGTATGGCCTTTAGAAGTTTTTTAGAGTTTTAATATAGGTTCTGTAGTTGCAAGTTACTTTAATAGGTTATTTACTTTTAGATATCCTGGGTACTGTTAAGGCCTGTCTTTTTCAGGTCAAGTTTATAATTTTCATAATAATGTTTCTTGAAAACTTTTAGTAAATAGTAGCTGAACTTAAAGAACATTTTATTTGTTTAAAACTAAATATCTAGTTAATGCAAAATGATTAGGTTTATGCATTTTTAATAGTATGTCGTTAAAATCCAGAAGCATTTGCATAAAAAGCCATAAACTCTCTCGTTAGTACTGTAAAACACTTAAGTTGACATAGTCAAACTTATAAATTACAGCAATGTGCAATAAATGGCTCTATTTTCTTATAAGTAAACATTATTTAATATTTAGTAACATGTTTCTATAATCTAATTAGAATTTAAGTGCAAAAAACGACTTATTTAATGGGTATACGAGTACACACTTTAATTTTTGCACTTTTAATTACTGTCTTAATAAGAAATACCGCCTTAATAAGTGCGACAGTAACATAAACAGATACATAGATTATGACAAGAGCTTTCGAGTTAATTAAAAGCAAAATGATTTCTAATATTTTATTCAACAGTTTTTCTTCTTTTTTTTTTTCTTTTCTCTTCATTTGTGTTTTTTTCTAAAACTAAAATGTATTTGTGATTCCGACCGCGCGGCGTCCGCAACTGGACTCATTTGAGTAGAAGGGATATTGAAAAGTTATAGCTTACTGGTGGTAGTATTTATTCTCTAGCCACTACGTTGTAATGTTGGTTTTCGTTCTTTCCGCCCCAAAACTAAGTGCACCACTGACTTAATATTCTAGTCACGGTTACAATCCAGAAATTTATTTTTGGAAGTTCTTTTCGAAGTAATAACAGATAAGAGTACATTTCTATTTGCTTTACTATTCTGTACTCTGATTAACAAACAGTTAAAAGGATGTCTCTGAGAATTTTAAAATTTTTTTTTTTTAATCTCATTCCTGACACAACATATGAACTCATCGATCGTTGAATGCATTTGACATTACGCAAATAAAATTCTAGAATTTTCATTTTCGTTAATGATTTTTTTCCGTAAAGAAAATATTTATATTCAGATTTTTAATAATATCATCTAGCTTCTTACTTAAAACATAACTATTCTACCAATCTAAAAAAATAAAAAATTAGAAAAATGGGAAAAAATATCCTACTATGAAATGAAAAAATATAGATAATTTTAACTGGCTGGTATCCGTTAACTCTGTGTGATTTATTTTTGTTGATACTATAGTTGCGACCTACATTGGTGAGCAAAAAAATGGACTAAAACTATTTGGCTTCATTTAACACGGATCCTAGAGTTTACTGTTCATATATTTTTATGGATTTTAGTATCATTTGAAAGCCCATTCTATTCTCTTTCTAATGATGACTGAAAGGGGAAACAAGGAAGAACGGGGATTGAAAATAGGGTAAGGTAAGAGAAAGAAAAAATTAAATAAATTTTAAGTTTAACAATTAAATTTATTGATAAATACCAAAATCAATATTTCGTATTATCCTCTCTTCTAGCCTATATTACTGCTTCCAGCCGGCTTTTCATGGAGCAGGTGAGCTTTTTCACCACTATCTGAGGGATTCTCCCTCCATTGCAACCTTTAAGTCCCTCAGCGATGCAGGGGCTGGATTTCTGGCTCAAACTCTTCTTTTGAGCTTATCTCAAATGTGCTCGATTAGGCAGAGGTCAGGACTCCCCGCAGGCCAGTCTAATGTGGGTATTCCCACTCCTGCCAGGTATTGCTGTACCGATGCAGCAGCATGTGGCCTCGCATTATCGTGTATTAGCTATCGCTAACAAACCCAACGTAAGGAATGACGTGCTCTTGCAGAATCTCCTCGATGTACCGGTGAGCAGTTAATCCACCGCTATGAGCCTTATCAGTCACGAAAACCAAATCGGTTTTCGCATCCAGTGAGTTGTTTCCCCACATCATGACAAAACCTCCTCCATAGGCGACCGTTTCAGTAATGCAGCATTGCGCATAGCATGTCATCCCTAGATCTTGTATAGACTCGTCCTTTTCCATCACTGCTATATAGGCATATTCGGGACTCCTCGGAGAATAAAACGGAGCTCCATGGCTCTAAGGTCCAGTTGACAGGTTTTCGGACAAATCTGAGTTGCGCTTGTCAATGGGCTGCTATCAATTTACGTCCGTTATCTCGTCTCTTCGGAGTTGGGTTAGCTTCTTTAAGTCTTCTTCTGACTGTCCAATGACTGACAGCCAAACAACGAACTTGTCTGAGCTCCTGCTGGATTTCAAGTGACGATTTCTTAGAGATGTGCTGACAATGAAGTGGTCGTCTAGCTTCGAAGTACACTTTCTTCTTCCTGATCCTGGTCCCCGTCTAAAGGCGCCAGTCCCTTGATAATGTCTGTAGACTCTGGAGACAGCTGACTGCCTTAGGTGCAGTTGCGCCGCGAGTACATGTTGGTTATGGCCTTCGTGCAATAGGGTAATGACTTGTGCCGTTTCTTCCGGGGTGATCTCTATTTTCCGATGACGTAATTAGAGAGCAGGTATAGCAGAAATGTTCAAGTTTCGATAAAGAAAAGAAAGGAAAATATAGTTGTATGTGTTGTTTAGGGATGAACAGCGCGCAACAAGTACGTTACTAAGCGAGCCAAAAAAAGTTCTCTTGGGTAAAACCGTTTTAATCAGTAAAACTTTTTGGAAATCCAAATGTTCTTGATGTTATTGTAAAGAGTAGAAAATCGGCATTCTAATGATACCAAAAATAATACCACTGTTTGAAAATTAAATTCAGGGATCGGTGTTAAATGAAGCAAAATCGTTTGAGTCGATTTTTTTGCTCATCATTGCATCAGCTTGGTTGTACGCAGATAAAAATTTCTGGTATCCATATTAGTGGAGTGGTTAACAATGAGTAGACATGTGCGATGACTCGTGCACTTTGAGTGAAAGTACTTTTTACTCGAAGTGGTTACGACATAAGAAATTCACAAAGAAATCAGTCGTGTAAGAATTTTAAAATACCTATAAACTACTCATTTTGACAATGGAATAAAATTTCCGGGATCCTGGATCATCTAGACAATAAAAGATAAATCCAGGTTCTTTCTTCCACAGGAACCTAACATAAACTATTTTTTCTTCGTTTTTACGAATATAAAATGAAAAATTCAACTCGAACTTATTTCTCATTGATGAAACGTGCTTCGGGAAAAAAGAAGCAGTCGTCCCATCTGATTATAAAATACTACACTAATAATATGTTTTACTGAAGGGGATGTTAACTAGTAGGGGAATATGGGGTACAGTGAATTACAGGTTACAGTGGATCGTTTTCAATAACATTATATGTATTGCACACACGCAGATGCGGGTTCTCTAGAATAACGCTCTCATACGCCCCCGCCCCCCTTATGCCGAATTAGTCTTTGTCACGGAGCCGGAATGGGAGGACGTGCTGCTAGGGTGCTCTGGTCAGTAGGTAAGTAGGAAAGTAAATATTTACGTCTTTTAAAATTAATATTTTGCTTCCAAGAGGGTTAGAATTATGGAAGTTTGAATTATTATTCATGTTTGTAAATGTGTTCAAATACATTAAACTGTATTAGTTTGTCTCACAAGAAGGTCATTCTATATTTAAATGTTTTTCTTTTATTATAACGGTTATTGGGTCACAGTGGAGCATTTTGTGTAGGAGTACAGTGGATCGCGATCAACTGTAGCCGCTGCAACTTTAACCTTACAATGTTTTCGTTATAGGTAAAAATGCCTCGAAACAGGAAGAGGGAATCTAACATTGGACTCCATACAGAAGAAGAAATGCAAATCGCTCTAAAAATTATTACCGACTGGCAGAAAATAAGAGCTATGTAGAGATCGACAAAGATCCCGTTGACGACTTAATCCAATTATGCTCAAGAACAAGCAATCGTAATATATATATATATATATATATATATATATATATATATATATATATATATATATATATATATATATATATATATATATATATTATATATATATATATATATATATATATATATATATATATTATATATATATATATATATATATATATATATATATATATATATTATATATATATATATATATATATATATATATATATATATATATATATATTACGGACTTACAGTAATAGATGTTCGCAAATTTGCATATGAGATGGCGATGCTGAACAACATTCAAGTGCCTCAAAAATGGCATGAAATTAAGTTTGCAGCATTGAATGGCTATATAGTCTCAGAAAAAGACACCCGGACCTTAGCCTAAGAACGCCTGAGGACTGCAGTTGAGGTCGTGCCACATCATTCAACTGCTACAATGTGAAGTAAATTTAGAAAATGTTATGTCTAGGCAAGAAGTTTTTGGCAATGGAACTTGGACGACACTAATAACATGATCATTTAAAAGTCAGCTCAGGTGTTGGCAGTCAAAAGACAAAAACATGTGTCCAAAGTCATGATATTTCCTATTTCAAACAACATATGATAAATAACGCTCCAGTTGGAACTTTAGGCCTAGCAGCACAATCTGGCTGGATGAACTCAGAGTTATTCGTGAAGACTATGCAGCATTTCATAGGTCATACAAATAGTAGTAAAGATAATTCCATTCTTCTGATATTAGATAGTCTCGAGTCGCACATCTGTACCGAAGCACTAAATTTGAAAAAAGGAAACGGTCTCACGGTTCTCACAGTGCCACCGCATTCGATAGGGAAAATGCAACCCTCAGCGACGGCTGGATGGTGCGATATTCAGGGAAAACATTTTCAATTTATGAAGTCGCTGGGTGTGTAAAGGAGGCTGACATGAAAGCAGTGACACCAAGCAATGCCTTCCGAGCGATTGGGATTTTTCCTTTCAACGGAAATGTATTTACTGATTTGGATTTCACACCCAGTGAAGTTACAGACAGGCAACAAAACCAAGAAAATGAACGAAATCCGGACGGGAGAATAGAGGGAGACAATTATAACGACGATAGCGACTTTAGAAGTTCATCACCATCAGTTTTCACCTGACGTTGAATCTTTTCGATTAATGTACCAACAGAGTCGCATAATACTTCAATTGAAGACCTTGTCATGCCAACTTCGATATACGTTCCTGAAGAGCCAGCGGAATCTCCTTTTGTTGTACATGTCGAGCCGCCTCACACTATGTAGAAGATTATTCAACAACCTGATGCTCCTTACGAGAATCTTCAGTTGAAGAACACCTTCTACATTTACAAACTCTGCTGAACAAGTAAATACCAAAAAAACAAGTTCAAGTTTCGTGGATTATCTAAGATCGAAGAAATCGAAGAATCGAAGAAAAAGCGATAGAGTATCGAAATGTATAGGAAAAGCTATGATTGCAACCGATACACCGAATAAACTTGAGATAGAAAGAAGGGCGGAAGAAAAGAAAAGTACAAAAAGACCAAGATGTCTGCAATGGTTAAAAAAAATTTGGAAAGTGACAGTTGTAATGAAGAAGACGACCGCGCGAGTATTTATTCAGAAGAAGAACAGTTTGAGGAAAAAGTCAAGATTGTGGCTGTAGATCCTAAGAAGTTCTGTCCACTAGAAGGTTTGCCTAAAAAAGGTAATTTAAATTTGAGGTGAAAGGAAAAAAAATTTCTTATATAGCAAAAGTGATAGGGAGAAAGGTGAAGAGACAGAGGTCAGTTTTCTGAGGAAATCTGTCGAAAATCCTATATAATATTAATATATCCATATTAAGACGATGAACTAACCTAAACCTGGGTTTACTGGGAATACGAAGAGAACACAAGGATTATATTATTCTGATATCGATTTTATGAGAATAGATTTGCGTTAAGTGTTAAAGTATTACCGCTTAAACTAAATCTCATGCTAAAAACGGTAAACAAAATAGTTTCCCATTATTTTTTTAAAATCGTATTTTAGTTTATTAAACTTTAACAAGTTTACATTTAACTGTCAAGTTCTGTTCTAATTATCTCGAATATTTAATTTTTTGGATAGGTAGATAGTAGGTAGGACAACGATTGTTTCTAATAACTATAAGACCATTTCGAGGCAGATATTATAAGTTTCTTAAAGTTCAACTACATAATAATGAGTTTAATTAAAGGAAATGTTTTTTATTGAATTTAAATACTCATGATTCAGTGTATCGCATACCGATCCACTGTAACTCCAATCCTAATTCACTGTGACCCGTGTCTGGGGCATAGTGAATGAATTCTTATTATTTTTAAATTGTTGTCTCTGATAAACTAATGGTAATTTGATACATTTTTTTTATAAATGTTGGGTATGACTCTTTCAATTTTTCCAAAAATACAGTAAATTAAATCGAGAACTTTAGAGCTATCCCGTTTAGAAAAATAATGATATATTGTACCTTCTGCTCCCCTACCTGTGGATATGATATTTTCAAATTTTCTTTGTTAGTCTTCTTGATACTTATCCTAAGCATTGAAAAGACAGATGTTTCAATGTACGATTGAACATACTCGAAACTGCAACATATCCGAGGATTAGTTCACTTGGCTTGATCATCTCATTTCTCCTTTTGTTCCAGTAAAAAAATGAAATGATTTATTTAATTAAAAATCAAATTTCTACTAAATAACATGTATAGCCAATAAGAGTAAGTTGATTTATTCAGAAAAATACACAATTTAATGGTTTTACTAGTTGAATAGTATTAAATGACAAGAATCACTTGGTACTAATACTATATAAAATAAATATAAAAATATCTTTTTATCTCTTAATAAAAAAAGAAATACTTCTAAACGTAAAAATATAGTCTGCAGCTATCTAGAAACGACTTTGTATTCATCACATATTCCAAACTCATCAACATGCTTTTGACAAAAACAACATTACCGAAATATAATCTTTGACACATAACAGATATCATCTGGTATATGCTTTTGAAATGTTCGAAATATCAAATCGAACAAATACAAATAACACACTAAGCAATTTCCACAAATTTTGCTACCTCTTTCAAACTGTGACCAGGTACTAAAATTTTTAAAATCATTAACATATATCACATGATTGTAAAAAAAATAGTTCTATTTTTAGTTCCTATATGTTAAATACTATAGACTCCCATATTTTAATACATATATTATGTTAATAATGAGTGGTTGATGCGGAAGTTTCATTTGTTAATAAAAACTGTGTCCCTGTTACCATGAATAAAATTATTGTAAATATTTGTCACTAATTTCATAAAGTTACTGTCTGGTATTATTGCGAAATCCCCGTTTCAGGTTAAGGAATTGGCACCACTATTATAGTATAAAATCACTGCTATCACTTGCTTTGAAGAATTTTATTTTTAACATTAAAGTATTTCGTGATGTAAATATTACAAAACAAACATTTGTATAAGCAAATTTAAAATAAAAATCTGGAAGAAATCCTTGGAAATATAATGAACAACCTGATTAGAGGATGTACCTATCCTTGAAACAAAAAGTGATGAAAACTGAACTACTCGTCTGCGAGTTATACCCAAGGTTATTGATGGACCACCCCCTTTATTTCACTTATTGGAAGAGTTGGGCAAAAGTTCTAAATACAGAAGCTGCAGTGTTCTTAAAGACTTTTTTTACGAAGTTAACACCGATACAATCGCGCGTTTTTTTTTTAATATGTATATGGATATTATTTTCCGGTTTTATAGAACTTTTAACTCTAGAAATTCCAATATATATTTTTATGCTATTACTGTCCAAAATAAGGAGAAAAAAAAAATGTTTTTCCTAACTTTGTGAAAGTAGGCTAGTGTGCACGGTTGACAGTAACGCAATTTAGAAGAAATAACATTTGTTTATGTTAAGATTTTACTAAGTAGTAAGTTAGAATTAGATATGAGTATAAAAATGATTCTAGAGAACCATAGACGGGATATGTACAAAATATGCATTAAAAATGGTTGTAATAAAAGATAATAACAACAAAAAGAAACGAGACTCTATAGAAGGTAAAGAAAAATCCCTAGCATAAATACATTTATAAGAATCTTACTTTTTTACCACATCTTAACTGAAACCAGAACTACGAAAATAAAGGTTCGACATTTTTTTGCATTTCTCCAGATGTTAGGAAAACTAAACAAAAAGAAATAGAAGTATGTATAATAGATGCTGTTAAAGATCTTAGCAAAATATATTACAGCATTCAAAATATTTTGCAGAAACATGGTTATAGTTATAACCCTTGTAAATTTTTACCAGTACAACTCAAGAAAACTAAGAAATACGTTTAGGCTCTTATCAGGATTAAATTTTTTTGGATAGCTGAGTCAGTTTTTTTTTTTACTGCCAAAGTTTTTAATCGAACAAATACTCTATTTTCAACTAACGAAAATTCTCAAGCGATACAAGAAATAAAACCCTCTCGCCGTCAATCAATTCGGGTTTAGTGCAATCCAAAAGGTCTTGGATTAACTCTATATAACAAGAACGAAAACTAATATCGCCGATAAGTGGCCATAGGTACATCCATAATCCAATTCCAATTTGCTGCCCATAGTTTTTTCAGTATGTACGTTTTCATAAATGTCTAATTGGGTCTTTTGCGATCATTTGGTGCCAAAGCTCTAAGTTCTACACGAATTTTCGAGTAATTTGCACAATTTAATGCAATGCTCTTCATGGAAGACGACGAGTGTTCCGAAAGACCTACGACGGCAACTAAGTTTGAAATCATCGCCAAAGTTGAACAAGTCACTCGTTAAGACTCTCGTTCAATATGGATGAGGTTACTATTGGTTAGAAAACAGCTAAAGATTCTCAGTGATAAGAGATTTCTCCTGAATCAAGACAATGTATAGTTCATTCTGCACGTAACAATCTTTAGAGAAAACTGCATGACTGTATTCTTTTAATTTGGCACTCTGTGAGTTCAAGGTGTTCCCTCATATGAATATGAAGTTAAAAGGTTGTCTTGTCAGGACGGTAAAGTCCCAAATCGCAGGCGGCGCTAGGAGCATAGACTTATTAAAAAATGTTCGACCAGTGGATGAAACACTGGGATCGGTGAATTCATATGCACAGGCACTGCTGGGAGTCAGGAAGCCTAAAAGTAACTACTTTAGATGTTATAGCGTTAGTCCGGGAATTTTTAGATAGCACCGCGTATGAACAAAAAAATTTTTTTTTTAAAATTTAAATGGGGCGACATACTTGGAAAAATAATAGAAATTGCTATGAATTGGATACTATATAATTATAAGGAAATAATCTAGCAGTAGGGCAGCGTTCCACCACAAAACATTCTCACACTAACCAATTTTTTTAAAAAAGACTTCTTTTATGAATTGGTATATTGGGAAGATTAAGGTAGCCACCAAATAGCCCAAATTGGACCGTGTTAGACCTCTTTTTATGCGGCTATGTAAAAGACAAACTAAAAGATGAAAGAAACTTGACGGTTAATCATCTAAGGGGAAACATACCACAGGAGAATGTAATTTTAAATGGTCAAATCCAAGGAATCATTTTCGCAGGCATAGAAAGACAAAAAACCAATTTATAGTAAATAAATCGAACAGAATGGGATACATGTTAAGTATTAAACATAATTGATTTTAGTTCATTTGTGATATATTTAAAATAAAACCGGTCAAGTGCAAGTTGAACTTGCGCAATTAATGTTCCGTACGTTGATTGCTTCCGAAATAAAAATTTTTGTTATGGAGGTATAAAATGAACAGTGACTTCACAAAACGCATCCCAAATGAGTTTTCAACAAAGTTTGTTTCCGATCTTTACTGAAAACTGATGACCTTGATTTTTTTTATATACCAGATAAATTATCCTGATAATTTTCGTTCAATCTACACCTTGTGGAGAATATTCCAGAATTTTTTCAAAATTTTTCGATCAGAGGGGCCGCGATTTTTCGCGATTTTTCGCGATTCTTTTAAAATAATACAAAGAAAAGTATGCGCATGTAAGACATTACATATATTTTTGAACTCGTGTTTTTACAAGCTTTCATTTGACACCCCACTCGATGACAGTAAAAAAATTTTCTTTTCAGTTCCGATTTCTCCCCCTCAAAAACTTCTTAAGTCAAAATTTAACTTTAAAACTACACGGCCATCAATTCCTATATTAGTACCAAATTTCAACTTTCTACGTTAAATAGTTTCGGAGAAAATCGGGTGTGACAGACGGACAGACATCGAAGTGAATAAACTTCTTTTTTAAGTTTTTTGTTCGCTTCTTCTGGTAATTTTCACCTTTTTGTATTAATATTTTCTTTTGGTCAGACTTTGTTTCCGTTTAAATGTGGTTATACCATATATTCTTGAAAATGGATTTAAGCCAGGGATATTTTAATAAATATTTCGTATATTCGTTTTTCACTGCAAAAAGATATTCTTAAACTAACATTGGTTTTAACTTATTTCTATCAAAATTCTTAACAAAAGCAAATGTCATTGTTAATTTACGTTATCGTTAGACGTGTATATACTTCGACAAAGTTAGAAAAGGTGTCTTCCCTTCCTTATTTTGTATATTTACACCATAAAGTATATAATAAATGATACATATTGGTTTCGAGAATTAATAGTTCCATAAAACAGAAAAATAATATACAGGGTGTTCCCTTTAAAAATATAAACTTTGTGTCATGTCAAAAATCGGCAGATAAATCAGCAGCAGACTCATGAATACATGGATCCCTCTTACATCTTACTATACAAATTTGGCTTAGCGTGACCTTTTCTTTTCCCAAATTTCTAAAAATGGGGAAATTTTTATCAGATGATGAAATGATGGTGCTGTTAATACCTATTTTTCTGGTTTAGATAAAAACTATTTTTCTGAAGGATTGAGAAATTTTGAGTAATTTGGATCAAGTATATTGAAATAAAAGCGGATTATATTTGAAGTCAATTTTGTTTGTAATTTTTTTTTCGAAAACTTCCTGAACAGCACTTGCATTTCTCAGTAAATTAAATCGCGTCAAATATAACCTATAAAAAAGTTTTCAAAAAATACTTTTTAATTAATTAACCCTAAAACTGCATTAAATTGCACTTAGCGTGTCCTATATAAACTATGTAAAAACATCGCACCGTACTATTTCACATTTAAAATTTCGAAATAATTTTAAAATACTGTCTTAATATTAAACTTTTATATAGGATATACATATTTGCAGAGGTAATTTATAAAAAATGTTAAAAATGCTCAAAAACCATATTACTAATTTTCATCAGTTTCGAGGTTTATGCACATGTTTGTATAGGCATCTCTTGAAAGAAAATTTACATGTATAGGCAGTGGCGGCTCGTAAAGGAATTTGGTGGAGGTTCACATACCTCACAAGGCTATATTGTATGTAGCATTATGAGCCAATAAGAGCGTGAAAACACGATTTCCAGATACCTACTTAATTTTAAATTTTATATATCTATTCATACCCAGAAGACTTTTTAAAATTTTTTAAGGTCCATGGTCACAAATGACAATACCTCACCTAATATTAATTGAAAATATCAATAGGTTAAATATAATATCAAATATAAAATCACTTACCAATACAAAAGGTCCAACTATAACAGGCAAATGGGCGCGGTGTATTGACACATATATATAAACGCGGACATAAATAATATACACTTGACGAAAGGAAATGCAGTCCATATTAGAAATATAGCAAAATTCATTGTTTTGTTTAAAACTTCTAACTATAAGCTGAACATTTTAAACACAATATTTAAATGAAAAGTTCATACGGCAATTTTTTAAATTTGCAAAGTTGTCAATCACTAATTGATTAAAATCACTAATATCTTCTATCATTTTCTTTTCTATTGGCAACATTCCCAATGCTGAAAGTTTTTCGTCATTCATGGTACTTCTCAAAAACAACTTAATTCTTTTTAAAGTGGAGACATTTCTTTCAGCGGAAAATACATTTTGTAAATTATTTTCGATTATAAATCTGTAATCTAATTTTGTCCAAAAATGGATATGCCTGAACTATATCATTTAAATAGTGTAAAGGGAATTTATTTTCAAACTCCGAGAACTTAGAAGACATAAACAGAAGGGAACCACTTAGATGACTATTAAATGAAAACTCTTCCTTAATTTGAATTAATCTATAATCACATACTTCTTTTGCTGCAACTACTTTCGTTAAATAAAGATCTTCCTTACGTCTTTTATTCTGAAAATGAACTACATCTTCAATTAAAGTAGGAATTTCTTCAGCATTTTGTCTTTCAGTCGTTATACATTTTGAAATATATTAATTGCTGTGGCTACCTGTGCAGAATCAGAAGTCGATTTTTGCAAACTGTTATATCGGCGTGTGGCGTAATTTTATGAAAAAATGCCAGAATACAAATTGTGCATCGTATAACATTCTACGGATTGCAGAAGCTTGATTAATTGTGGTAGATTGTTTCGAAGTATTTTCTACCTTCTCCATACATAAGTGTTTCTCTGTTCTCAAAAATAATATTTATAGCTCTACTTTTAAAAAGCCACCGTGTCGTAGAAGTTCTTGGAATATGGCAGCGTACAACTTCATTTAAGGTTTCAACCTGCTGAGGAGAATTTGAAATGATTCGTAATATCTGTTATATTAGAAAAGAAAATACGTACTTCTGCATGCTAGTTGCATGAGCTAAAATTAAATTTAGTTGATGAGCATAACAGTGAACATAATAGCCGTATTTATAATTATTTTAAATAATTCTGTTTTCTCCACAATGGCGGCCACTCATAACATTTGCTCCATCATAGCTTTGTGAAATTAATTTATTTGGTGTATCTGTAACTTGGAGCAAAACATCTTTAATACAATTTGCTAAACTAATTGTTTATGATCTTGTGGATTCAAAATTCAAAATCGTTCAGTTGGGGTAACTTCTTTTAAAATGTATCGGAAAACCACTACCATTTGAATCTTACAAGAAATATCTGTGGTCTCATCTGCTATAATAGAGATGAATTGGGCGTTTGCTATTTCATTCTTTATATATTCGTGGCAAACTTGTATCATGCAATCTAATAATTCGTTCTGAATTATTTTTGAAGTACCTTTAAAGACCGTAGATTTTTCGAAATGCTCTTTTAAAGCCAGATTCAACTCTGCACTAAAATTGATTAGACCTTTGAAAATGCCCGAATTTTGCGAGCCATCTCTTTTATCGTGTCCTCGCAAAGCTAATTCGAAACATCCACAGAACTTTATACAATTTATAATTTTCGACAAAACGTTTTTCAATACATTGTCATAAGGTTTTTCGATACCTCTTCTGTAGGCACTATCCAACTATCCAGTTGTTGTTTTATATCAACTTTTCTCAAAAGTCTTAGTCCTAACTGCGAATTTATATGAACTTGCAGACTTTCATGCTTTTTAATTTTTGTGATAAGTGTGCCAGATCGACTACCCCACTTTTCACACAACTCGCTTCAGCACTTTCAGATACAAATAGCAAACATGGAAAACAAAACAAGCTGTCCGCATAGCCATTCATTTTTTTCATATAATTCACTTTTAAAAAATGGTTTTGAACTCACGTTTTTGTCCCTTACTTACTTGAGTAATACCAAGCTTCGGAATCGGTTTTCTCACAGCTTTCACTTTAAGTTTGTCTTCTAAAGGCAACTTCGAAAAATTTTGTTTTAAATAATTCACTGTATATTCAAAGTTTCTTTTAACGTCTAACAATTTACTACACCCCGGCTGTGCATCCATTTTTTCGTTCATTACAACAATTATAATCAGTTTATGTCTGTGTGTAATTGCATTCACGATTTAATACTAACAATACACCCTTTGTTGCAAAATATTGAGCGCCAAAACCAAATTTAACTACTCTAACTTGAACCGTTTAAATAAGACATAAAATATAAACGAATCAACACGACGCTTCTGTCCCAATCCAAATCCACAAGATCACCGAGTAAGTGTGAACAATGGAGAGGCAAAAACGACGAATTTACATCTTCGTATTAGAGAGAGACACAGTTTGCCAGAACGCAAAAACATATAAAACGAGACAACGCCGTATACCGCCTTGCTTTACATCCAGTTCTTGTAGTTTGTGCGCTTAGGGAGCTTCAGTGACAACTCGAGGTTTAAAGGTAGGTAAAGTACTAGGATTATGAATTGTTCTTGTCCATTTGTAGGGAAGGTTCACTTCTTTAAAAGACGTTTGTGTGACTAAGGTATAATAAAAAATAATTTACATTTTTCCTTATTGTTGACAGGGGGTTCATGTGCTCATGTGCTCCTATAGAGGAGCCGCCACTGTGTATATGAATAAATAAAAATATAATTTAGAATTCATTTAATAAAAATAAATTATAACTATACGGCAATATTTCAAGATTTCAAATATATTTGATGCAATCCAAAAGTTCCCGAACTAACTCTCTAACTGAAGAAGTTACTTTTAGGCTTTTTGACTCCTGTCATCTTCCAGCAAAAGAATTATTGACGTTTAGTCTGCAATACAGAAAACAGTGAATATGCCACCGACCGGTATCGAAGGCAACTTGCTATACAGGAAAAGCCACATTTGAATCTATTTCACCTCTATTTATAACAAATACATTATTTATTCACTCCTTTGTATGATAATCGGCACGTAAAACAATGCCTGAACTCACGTGTATATACAATTCAGTATACAATGTTTAAGACTTTAACGTTGTCCTAATAGGTCTGAAATTAAATTCCTTATAATTAATCGGAATCATATGTGCAATAACTGAGGTATACCAAATGTACAGGGTTATTGATTATAAAGATACTATATATCTAACTTGTTTATTTCAACAGCTAAGTAAACATATTAAACATACAAGAATCTTTAATTACATCTTAACTGAACTAACGTTGAATCAAAATAAAATAATACAAAGAGGTGATTGAAAACTATCAGAAACTACAACAGGCAGCGCGGTGAGTGTTGGCAATCCGCTGACCACTCTGCGTGCTTGTAGCTGCAGTCAGCTTCCGATGGAGTACTAAGTATGGGTTTCAAATTTGGAACAATTTGTTGTATCTTAACATTATATTGCGTAAGTACGAAACGCGTTTCGAGATGGACTGACAAATGAGAGATCAGTGGATATTCCATTACACCCTATATATATATATATATATATATATATATATATATATATATATATATATATATATATATATATATATATATATATATATATATATATATATATATATATATATATATATATATATATATATATATATATATATATATATATATATATATATATATAATATATATATAAGCTTCTGGCGCTGACGCAATACTTGCCATATTTCTCAAAACTGTACGATGGAACTAACACCAGTTTTCTGTTGACTTTTCAGCCTATCCTACAGAAAGGGAATATTTCCTTCCTGCTAGAAATGTGCCACAGTTCAGCCGATACCTAAAAAAGGCAAGAAGACCTGGCCAAATAACTACCGACCAGTAGAACTGCTTTCAATATTATCGAAAGTCATGGAAAAGGCTATCAATCAGCATCTTCTAAAATATCTTGAAGAATTCAACATTATTAGCGACCACCAATATGGCTTTCGTAAACACAGATCAACAGAAGATCTTCTGACTTATGTAACACATGTTTCGAACAAAGCAACTGAACACTTTGGAGAATCTCGAGCGGTTGAACTTGATATATCCAAGGCATTCGAACGTGTTTGGCACGATGGATTGTTGGCTAAGCTACGCTCTTCTGGTATGTCGAAAAAGTTCTGTTTGTGGCTCTCATATTTCTTCAGAGAGCGTTCTTTACGAGTGGCAGTCGACGGATTTCTTTCTAACACCTTCACTATCAACGCCGGTGTGCCTCAAGGCTCCATACTGTCTCCTACTCTCTTTCTCATTTACATTAACGATCTGCTCGAAAAGACCGGGAATCCAATCGACAGCTTTGCAGATGCAGATTCATTCACTTTGAACGCTCGGTCATCGGCTACTCAGACGAATATCCGCAGACAGCAGGAAGTCATTCAATTAAAAAAGATCTGGAAGAAATTCTATCTTGGGGTGACAGTAACCAAGTGGAATTTAACGCTACAAAAACCCAGGCGGCAGTTTTTTCTAAAAAAGTTAACGTTGCTGAACCCGACATATTTATGTCCGGGCAATCCATTCCTCTAAGATCGTCACTCAATTTGTTGGGCGTTAATTTGGGAGCAAATATCTCCTGGCATGACCATGTTGCAAGCATAGCCAGGAAAGCTTCTCAAATGTTGGGAATATTATTTCGAACCAGAAAGCTTTACACTCCACAACAACTGTTAATTCTTTACAAATTCGGCCAATTATGGAATACTGCTCCCATGTTTGGAGCTCCGCTCCCAAACATACACTGCATTTGTTGGATTCTATTCAGAGAAGAGCTGTTCGTCTGATTGGAGACCAGGAACTGACCGACGGCTTTGATTCGTTGGAACATCGAAGAACGGTTGGCGACTTGAGCTTATTCTACAAGTATTTTCATGGAAAGTGTTCGAAGGATGTGGCCCGCTTAATTCCTCACAGAGCGGTACATGTTAGAAGTACACGTCGTGCTAATACTTCACATCCGTATGAGGTTCAGCTTGTTACACCTCGTACAACGCGACGGAATTCTCAGAGTGTAGGCGGTTTTGTCGGCAGCTTAGTAGCTCTCTGATTGGCGGTGGCCAAGTAACAGCGCCCTCTATCAAAACGTAAGTTCACGTTTAGTTTGTTTATTTACAGCGAACGTTTGGTTTATTTTTTCAGTTTACTAAAAGAATCTTACATTTATTACAAGAAAATCGTTTACCATTTCGGTATTGATCTTGGAAAAGTTAAAAACCTGTTTTTATTATGTCCAAACTCAAAGAGCTCTTAATATAAAATTTAAAATCAGCTGTTAAGGGATAATGATTCAGTTGTTCTAGCGCGTTACTAAGAAATTATTTCTTTTCAAACAGTAGATGAAATTTTTTTCTTAATTGAGGTTAAATATTATATTTACTAGGTGCTTTCTATTATTATTTTTATTTGTTATTAGATTAATTTAACCTGAAATTTAAACATCAGGCCTGCGTCTGAGCTAATTCATACAATGGTGTCCTTTCAGGTGAGGGCTGATTTTTTAAATGATTTGGTAAAATATAGTTTTGCCCCTTTTTTTAAAATTTTTCAACAATTTTTGAATTTGAAAAAAAAGTGGCCATGGCCCCACCTCATCCATCTTAATATATATGTGAATTTCATAACACCCCATATATATGTACATATATATATATATATATATATATATATATATATATATATATATATATATATATATATATATATATATATATATATATATATATATATATATATATATATCATCATCATCATTCAACCAACCTCTTGCATCCACTGTTGAATATAGGCCTTCTCTAGATTCTGCCATTGTCCTCTGTCCTGTGCTTTGTTTGTCCAGTTTCCTGCTACTCTGCGTATGAGACCGCTCCATCTAGTTGGTGGTCTCCCCCAGTTTCTGTTACTTTCCCTGGGTCTCCACTCTCTTTTTGTCCATCTATTATCACTCATACGGGATATATGGCCTGCCCATCTCCACTTGGCTTTAGTGATATATCGCACAATATCCATTAATTTTGTTCTTTCCCTTAATGTTGTATTTGGTATTTTGTCTCTTATTGTTACTCCGAGCATTGCTCTTTCCATCGCTCGTTGGTGTTAAAGTTTCTGCACCGTATGTAATCTCAGGTACAACGCATTGTTCATAAACTTTTTTCTTTAGACAGGTTAGGATATCTTCACTAAAGATGTTACGTAGCTTGCCAAAAGCTGCCCATTCCAAATCTATTCGACGGTGGATTTTGCAGATTTAATTGTCCTTTCCTAGTCTTATTTCGTGTCCCAAACATTTGTAGTTATAAACCTGTTCTATTTCATGTTCAGCGATTTTCATGTTATTATTGTGTACTAGGTTGGTCATGAAACATAGTCTTTTGAAAGTTGACATCCAAACCAATATTTTCGGACGACTTTTTCAATTCCGTGAGCATTTGTTGGGCTTCATTGAATCTGTCTTCTGTTATGACAATGTCGTCCGCAAAACGCAAGTGACTAAGATATTCGCCGTCAATATTTACTCCTTTTCTCTCCCAATTCAGTTTTTTTAAATGTATATTCTAATACTGCTGTGAAAAGTTTAGGAGATATTGTGTCTCCTTGCCTAATTCCTCCTTCTATTCTAAAATTGTCTGTGGATTCATGGAGTTTAACGCTTGATGTTGCGTTATCGTATATATGTTCTATCCAGTTGGTATATCTGTAATCTATTATAAATTGTTTTAGTGCTGATAGTATTGCCCATAGTTCTACGGTTTTTTTTATGGGTCTAGCACACGTGCTGCAGGGAGGTCCCTAATGCGCTACAGGAACGACACGTGTGCGGAAAAAGCGATTCACGTTGTTCTTGAATCGCTATAAATTGTACTCGGTGGGAAACACAGTCTTGGGCAAATTATTCCAAAGGGATGATGTTCTCTATATAAAAGACTGCTTGAAAAGCGTTGAACGAGGAGTAACAAGATGAACCTCATACAGATGTGAAGTATCAGCGCGACGTGTATTTCTAACATGCACCGCTCTGGGAGGAATTAAACGGGCCACATTCTCCGAACACTTTCCATGAAAATACTTGTAGAATAGGCTCAAGTCGCCAAGTTCGTCAGTTCCGGGTCTCCAATCAGACGAACAGCTCTTCTCTGAATAGAATCCAACAAATGTAGTGCATGTTTGGGAGCGGAGCTCCAAACATGGGAGCAGTATTCCATAGTTGGTCCAATTTGAGATTTGTAGAGAATTAGGCTTATTTGAAATCTACAAAAATAAGCACAAGTGATTCATTATATTCAACTGCCTGTCTTAATTGCCTGTAAGTGACCGTTTGTTCCATATCCGATTCTTAACCAGCTTGTTCTCTACGCTGATAAAAGTCTAATTTTCTCTCTAAGCGCTTTGTAATTATTTTGGTGAACCATTTATACATATGTGACAGCAAGCTGATTGTTCTATAGTTTTCGAGGTCTGATATGTCTCCTTTTTTGTGTAGAAGAATGGTCACTGCGTTATTCCATTTTGTTGGGATTATACTATTTTTCAGACAGAGATTGAAAACAGCAACTATTATTTCCAATAATTTCTCACCACCGATTTTAATAGCTTCTATTACGATTTGGTCCTCTCCAGGTATTTTATTGTTCTTTATTTCTTTGAGAGTATATTTTGCTTCTTCAGTGGTTATTTCTGGTAGATGATCGGAACCTTGACTATTTTGTTCTGTGTTCCTTGTTTTGTATGGTCATTTTTCTACTTTTGTAGAATTCTCTGTAAAATGTTTCTGTTATTTAAATTAGTCTTTCTCTGCTAATTGTTTCCTGACCCTCTTCATCTTTAATTTTAAAAATTTCTTTTCTACTGTCCCTTAGCTTTCTTCTAAGCACTTTCATGTTTTTATTTTCCTCGATTGTTTCTTTAATTTTCTCTGTATTATACCTATGTATATATATATATATATATATATATATATATATATATATATATATATATATATATATGTATGTATATATATATATATATATATATATATATATATATATATATATATATATATATGTATATATATATATATATATATATATATATATATATATATATATATATATATATATATATATATATATATATATATATATATATATATGGGTGACGGCGACATACAATTTTCTGAACCTATAGGTGACAAAACCTACAATTCGAAGTACATATAACATTTTCTCAACAACTATATTTAAATTAGAATGGGTCTTGTTCCAATCTGTAATGGTTTATATATTTAATTTTTGACAAATTTATTATTTTGGGGTTATAACAGCTTAAAATAGCTATACATTAATTAGAAGGCTATGATTATTATATAACCTAAAATCTTGTAAGTCCTGCTACAACCCAAGCCCTGAACTGCCCAGGTTATGACCTTAAATTTCCTCACATAATTAATAAATGGTTTTTCCTTTATAAGTCAGACCGAACAAATATAGTTTTTTTTAAGAATTTCCGATTTTCAGTATCATTTGTGCGATCCAAAAGCATAATTTAATAATAAAACTTTATGGTTTTTTTGTTGAACCACTAATAAAATTATAAAAATAATAAACAATTTTATTCAAAGCATGCAATATACAGTGAATAGGACAGAGTGCAGCTGAATAAAGATAAGCGAAAAAAAAAACTTAATTTAACTGAAGCAAAATATATGTCCATCTGTCTTTACACTTGCCCCTAGGCAGCAACACATGCACAATCAAATAATAATAATAGTGCACAACCAAATTATATGATGCACAACCAAATAACAAACAAAAAAAATGTTATCAGTTACAGAAAGCCATGATTTAAGATTACAAAACTTACATTTTTAGGAACAAGTAAATTCCTCAATTATTCTGTAATAACAAATGCTTTAGGTACTTTTTGAAACATTTGACTAATTTTTCAGAATGTCCGGTAGGTTGTTATAAGTTTTAACTAAATTGTAAGTGAAAGACCGTTCAAATATGCCTGTTTTATGAAGTGCCTCAAGCCTCTGCTTCTTCTATAATATACATAAAATGCAACGTCTCTCAGTCTGTCTGTCTGTCTGTCTGTCCGTTAGTGCGCTTATCACTGGAGAACCACTTATCCGATTTACGTACTTTTTTTTTAAAACATACATATGTTCTCTGGCCAGGTTATAGGCTATATTTTATTACGATAGGTAGCATAGGGAATGAGTAGTGACGATAATAGTGAATGAAGTCGGAAAAAAGTTTGCCGCTAGCGCGTTCCCTTGCAATACACAGCCTAAACCATTAAATATAGAACAATATTATGTAGCAGAGAATATCTATAATCTATAATATATATAAAATGCAATGTCTCTCTGTCTGTCTGTCTGTCCATTAGTGCGTTTATCACGCGAGGACCACTTATCCGATTTACGTGTCTTTTTTTAAATTCATACATAAAATCGGTTAGAAACAAATAAGATCGCGGACAAATGCAACAAAATTCATGTTTTATACATTCGTTCGGAAAATTATTACTTTCTAATATTTTTTTTTACTCTAAAAATAATTTTTCTCGCATTAGTGTGGAAGTAAATTTATTGGCTTTTAGCATGTCACGAGATTAGAAAATCGAATGAAAACAAAGCATGAATTAAAATAGTAATCTTTTCATGTTATGTTTATGTGTGTATATATATATATATATATATATATATATATATATATATATATATATATATATATATATATATATATAGGATTGGTTTAATGTCCGACGAATCCAACTTTGAGGTAAGTTTTTATATGATTTATTTTAACAAATAACTACATACAATTACTCTTGATTTAATCCGTTTTAGTCAAAATAATAACTAATTTTTTAATTGAGTATTTTTTCTATTCTTACAGCTATTCGGAACGTCAGGGGTGACATTCGTGAGGCGGCGTGTCGGCGAGGAATACCATCCAGATTGCGTGGTACCTACTGTAAAACATGGAGGAGGCAGCATTATGATCTGGGGCTGCATGGCTGCTAAAGGTGTCGGCAAAACGTTCGTTTGTGAAGGCCGCATGAACAGCCAAAAGTATATAAATGTACTAGAAACTGTACTGATGCCTTGGCTAACGCGCATTTTTGGCGACACTAATTTAGACGACATCCAATTCCAGCAAGATAATGCACCTTATCATAAATTAGCTGCTACATTGTCTTGTTGGATTGGTAGGCGCAGTCTCCAGATCTAAACCCTATCGAGCATCTTTGGGGTATTCTGAAGCGCAAGATACGGGAGCATAGCATAACATCAAAAGCAGCGCTAAAAAGCGCTTTGATGGATGAGTGGGATGCCATAAGTACAACTGAATGTACTAGGCTTGTACGCAGCATGCCCCAAAGAAATGCTGCTGTAATTAAAGCTAAGGGTGGACACACTAAATATTAATTTATTTCATAATTTTACCTCAATATACGATTTTACAAAACATACGAATTTAATTTTTTACCCTGAAACACAAGAAATGAAGTTAATTGTAGGGTGCCTAATACTTTTGGCCAAGGCTTTATATATATATATATATATATATATATATATATATATATATATATATATATATATATATATATATATATATATATATATATATAATACAGTGGTGTTTCTTAAGTTAAAACCGAAATATAATAAAATATAATATCAAGATTTTACATTTAAAAAATATAAAATTATTATCATATGCCTCTCTTTATGTTAGAGAGTTGTGAATCGTATGTAAGTTGAAAATGAATAAAGTTTTTTCAAAATACTTCTAAAAAAACAAAATACGGCTTGGTTGGGTTATAATGAGGATATCAGTTTATTAACAAAATAAAGGAAATAACACAATAATTTCCATAAGACCTAAACATGGTGTTATATAAATTGGATCTAAAATCTTAGAACGTTACAAATGTATGGATTTTTTTATTACTAGTCAGTATCTTTTTGTAATTTTGGTGACAATAAAAATATCTGTTTATAGAGTATTCGCCGATGATATGATTCCACAACAGAATTGATTCATTGTCAATTTACATTGAAGCAGGTGGAGAATAGAGGCGGCTATTGCGTAGTGGGTAAGGTGTTCTTCGAATCTTGGCTCGGAAAATAATAATTAAAACAAAAACTTTATAACTTGACGGTCGCCTCTCTCGGGAAGGCAATGCCAACCACAGGCAAAGGTGAGGCGGTTGCCTACTGCTGTATCGAATATGGTACTTTAAGAAGCAGGTGGAGAATAGGAGTTTCTTAATTTTGAGTCCCAAATTGGGAAAGGAAAGGAAAATAAAAAACTATTTTTAAAGCCTTCGGGGGAAAAGTACCACCAATATTTATGGTAATCTTTATTTAAATAGGTGCTTTATATATCAGTCAGCAAGAAAATTATTTCTTAAAAATAATACTAACTAAATACCTAATGTAAATGGTGGTGTTCTAAGCGAGCAATGAAATTACGATTAATGCTTGGTCCATTAGATATTTACTTTTAATTTTTCCAGGTTGGTGTGTTACTGTAAACTTTAGTTTTGAGTTATACTTCCAAGAAAACGTCTATCGGTCTCAAGTCAGGACTACGTGTGGGCCGACTTATGGTACCTTTTTTAAAACCTATTTATTCGTAGTTGAGCCTCTGTGTAATATCAGTTGGCTCTGGCACCAACTGTATCTTGTAGAAATGTAGACATAAATCTACATAAAGAATGCGCTGCAACGAAATCCTGGGCAAATTTACGGTGTAAAATATATTTTATAAAACACTAGCACACAACAGGTAAGCTGTGCTGCAGTAAAATACTCGAAAGCAATCAAATTTCAAAAGATCGGGGTTACGCTCTGGACCCCACCTTGTATCTTCCACCCGTTGCTATATAACTATAACTTTTAACTTATACCTAATTTCCATATTTTCCCATAATTGCTTTGATTCTGTGCAGCCTGAACAACTCTAGTAGATTTCTGTATTAACGTACTAAATGAAAACGCTAAGGTTAAATTAACTCCATTAAAAAAACTGTATGTAAATTGGTACTTTTTACATAATAATGGTAAAATTTATAGCTCATTTTTGTTGTGCATACATTATAGTATATAGTGATACACACAAATAATGAACATGAAAGAGCTAATACATCATGAGTCAGAATCGTAACGGATCCGTTAAAAACGCCTCGTCCAACGCCCTTTGAGAAAACTTAGACAAATTAGTAATTAAGATGTAAACTACGATGGACTTTTCTAATGAAGACCTTTAAGCAAGCTGCCTACTAATGACCAAACATGCGCTTTAAATCACCATGCATAGATTATACCGCAAAGTACGATATCAGCCGTTTGTTTTCTGTGTTGGTCCACGCAGCCAGTCGCATCTTGGTATTTGCTGCCTCATCTCGACTGTTGCGAGTGCTTGGATGCGTGTGTTATTGGCGGTCACCCACGCGCGGATTTGTTCTTGTTATCCTGCGGAAGGACATGCTGTGCTAAAGTGATAACACTTCGCGCGTGCATTAAGACACACGGTTTTTTTTACCGTTTTGTTGTATTAAATTGTAAGTATTTTTTGTAAATTTTTATTATTGTTTTTATTTATGATAATAGTGTACTAACTTTTTTAAAATAAAATCTCATCAGATCATTTGTTGATTGATTTCATCTTGCGTTTAGTGGGTATTATTTTTTGTCGATTTAATCTTTCTTTTATTTTCATTTATGATTTTTAAAACTCGCAAAATATTCACTATATGACTCTGTCGATTATAAAAATAATAATTTTATTTTAATGATTGGTAATGGGTCATGTGTAATAGTGCGTGACAAGTTTAAAAAGTGATATTTTATAGAATAACTAAATGCGAAAACAAGGCTATAGACGGAGTTCTGAAAGATTAGGATCCCTGTTATAATACTACCACTTCCGACATTTTTATAGATAATATTAAAATAATAAATAAATAACTGTTTATTTGTCAGAATTTGCAGGACAGATGTGGAGTATTGACAAAACACTTTATTGTCTTTGGAAAAACATAAAATGCAAAGATTACTATTTTAATTTATGTTTTGTTTTCATTTGATTTGCTAATCTCATGACATGCCAGAAGCCAACGGACAAATTTAACTTCCACACTAATTCGAGAAAAATTATTTTTAGATAGAAAAGAATATTATAAAGCAATAATTTTCCGAACGAATGTACAGAAAATGATTTTTTATGCATTCGTTAGCGAATTTATTTGTTCCTTAGCGATTTTTCCTTGGAAAATAATATTTCCTGGACTAGTGTGGAAAATAAAATGATCCACTCAGCTCCAGCTGTTCATGATATGCGCTTGGGTTGTAGCAGGACAAGACTTCAGGTCATGTAATAATTATAGCCTTTTAATTAATGTGTAGACGAAAGCTGTTATAACTCCAAAATAATGAATATGTCAAAAATAAAATGTTTAAATAAAATTAACTGACTCGGCTGTTACTTGATGGAAATTCATATTCAATGAGAATAAAATACTAAATTTTTAGTAAAATTTCCACTCTTATTGATTTTTATACTTGACACGTGCACATACTTTTGATAAAGCTAATGTTTTAGCGAAACACGTGTTAAGTATAAAAATCAATAAAAGTGGAAATTTTACCAAAAATTTAGTGTTTTATTCTCATAAAATGTTTAAAACATCACAGATTAAAACAAGACCCATTCTAATTTGAATAAAGTTGTGGAAACATGTTATATGTACTTCGGATTGTAGGTTTTGTCACCTATAGACTTAGAAAATTTTATGTCGCCGTCACCCACATAATTTTTTTTGCGAATTCTATTTTACGCCCTATTTCTTTAATTAAGAACATTGTCGCTCGCTAGTTTGAAAATATGTTTTTAATAATAATTTTGTATAATACATCTTCTGCTAGAAAGAATTATCCACGAAAAACTTCTTTGGATGACATTCAGTAATTTGACTTTACATCCTTAGGTACATAAATAATAATAACCATTTCTCTTAGTGTACTCGTACCAGCGATATTATACACTCGAGTTAAAATAATGTATTTCATTTAGTGCGAGGTCCTCACTAACGCCCCACAATTTGCTGCAAGTAATATATGCGATATCGTCAAAAATTGTACTCAGTGGGAAACACAGTCCTGGGCAAATTATTCCAAAGGAGTGATGGTCTCCATATAAAAGACTGCGTGAAAAGCGTTGAACGAGGAGTAACAAGCTGAACCTCATACGGACGTGAAGTATTAGCGCGACGTGTACTTGTAACATGCACCGCTCTGGGAGGAATTAAGCAGGCCACATCCTTCGAACACTTTCCATGAAAATACTTGTAGAATAGGCTCAAGACGCCAACCGATCTTCGATGTTCTAGCGAATCGAGGCCGGCTGTCAGTTCTGGGGCTCCAATCAGACGAACAGCTCTTTTCTAAATAGAATCCAACAAATGCAGTGTATGTTTGGGAGCGGAGCTCCAAACATGGGAGCAGTATTCCATAATTGGTCGAATTTGAGCTTTGTAAAGAATTAACAGTTGTTGTGGAGTGTAAAGCTTTCTGGTTCGAAATAATATTCCCAACTTTTGAGAAGCTCTCCTTGCTATGCCTGCAACATGTTCATGCCAGGATATATTTGCTCTTAAATTAACGCCGAACAAATTGAGTGACGATGTTATAGGGATGGAGTGCCCCGACATAACTATATCGGGTTCAGCAACGTTAACTTTTTTAGAAAAAACTGCCGCCTGGGTTTTTTATAGCGTTAAATTCCACTTGGTTACTGTCACCCCAAGATAGAATTTTTTCCAGGTCTTTGTTAAGTTGAACGAGTTCCTGCTGTCTGCGGATATTCGTCTGAATAGCCGATGTCCGAGTGTTCAAAGTAAATGAAGAGATAATAGCTCATATCCTTAAAAATCTTTGGCATAAAACACGGATGTAAGCAAAAATAACCCTTATACGCACATTTTTGTGATTTTTCGACCACTAACGAACATTAGTGAGCAACAGATGACAGTGATAAATGAAATTGACAGTTACATTATTATTATTATTATTGATTTGCTTAAAAAGATACATGAATACACTCATATTCCAAAAAATTGTAGTATCTCTTCAAAAAAATGTGGGTTCTAAAATATATTTTGTAAAAATCTAGTAAGACAAAAATATAAGTAGAGAATGTTTATTGTGAGCTACAGTGACAGTTCGTACATCCAACGCTGTGTATAGAAGTGAATAACAAATTAAATACATTTAATTACAGTTCTTTTTTTAACTACGAAAAACTGTAGTCCTAATAAATTTATCTAGCACTCTATGTCTCTTGCCATACTCTTATCACTAGTACTATTTTTTCTTTTTTTATATAATTATTACAATCTAAAAAGTACTAAAATACTTTCAAAGTTGTACTGACATACGTGAACAATCTCATATTTATTGTTTATGTTATGTTTCTAAAATACAGCTGAATGACGGAAATGGCAATAGATTGTTAGAAATAGAACCTAAGTCACAACTGACAGTACCCAACATTTACGTTTTTATTTTAAGTTTTTTTTTTCAAGAAATTACGGCGACTCATATAATACCTATACTTTTCAACTGTAATATTCCTAAGAAGAGAATTGAAATTATTACCAAAATTCATTTTCACCTAATGTAACGAATCCACTAGCTATAGAAGTACTAATTTTTTTTCGAAATATCTAGCAGCAATTTAATTGTCCGATAATTAATCATTTTTGTGGAAGTCTCTAGAAACTTTTCTTTCTTCATAAATAGGACACCGAATTTATGTTACTTATCATACCTCTGGCGTACGTATTCCTTCCTCTTATAATGTAATTTAATTTCAGAGAATTCTATCTTTACCTTCTTTCTCTTTTCTGTCCTCTAGATCTTCCAATCTTTGTGAAAAGCCTTTTCTTCTAAACAGCTAGCTTGGTGGTATTGCACGGTCTTAGAGAGAAGAGCAAATCCGGGTTTAACTTTGGACGTCAAATTACCTAACAGCAGTATTTGGTGTAATTTGTAACTGCTCAGGTCACGACGATATTAATACATAAGTTTTTAAATTACCGGCCAATCTATTCAATATTAAATACGACCCTGCCTTAAAACTTTGTTACCATCGTGAAAAAAACAAGTTAAAAAAATTGCGCCGACTGCAATCTTATAAGTCTGATGAGCCACGATCTTAAAGCCTTTCCTCAAATAATTCATTGAAGAAGATGAAAATACTGGAAAGTATTCATTTAGAAACACAATCCGGTTTCATTAAGGAACTTGGCCCTAGAAAAGCTCTATTTCCCATGCAACTATTAGTGAAAATACTATAACCGAATACAAGATATATTTATGTGTGTTAAATAGCTTTTAATAACGTCCAATATGAACACTGTTAAAAAGTCTTCAAGCAGTTGGATAGATGATAAAGACATCAGAATAACAGTTATTTAAAGTCCGCTTTAAGAATGATTTTTCAGCAGTGACCATCGGGTTTAGAAAGCAGTCCGTCAGGGAGGCATACTGTCATCCATTCTACTTAATATCTTAGCTAATAACTTCGATCAGCTTGGTTTAAAGATAAACCAACTTAACGAATGTGGTGAGCGAAACATGACAATACTCCTTTCAACATAAATGGACAAAATATTGAACAAGACGCAAAATCCAAATACTTTGGTTCCTCTTTTAATGAATATGAGACTCTAATGTGGAAATACCCTGGCGAATTGAGTCTGCAAAAATCATATTTCCTGTACTCAAGAATTCTTCATAAAAATTTGGTCTTAGACACCCGAATACGTGTAAATGAATTCCGTTATGACCAGTTGTACTATATAGTGTCGAAACAACTTATAGTTAGAATACTAAACTGAGTCCAAGCTGGACACTTGGTAGACTATTATGTAATTCCTGAACTGCCCATATATGAAATGCTGGAGTTTTACGAAAAGTAGACATGAAAATTGAACTTAGCTACTATAAAACCATTCAAGGTGTCCTATTTGGGACTTATATTGGGAGGAGCGAACCTGATCGAAAAACTCTTCTTGCATCACAACCTAAAAAACTAGTGGGGTCTAACACATGATGCGATCATATACAGACATGCTAAGGAGAAGCCTAGCTGTGTTGCCATAAATGATGAAGAATGGAATGAATAAACAGACGTTGACGAGCGGTATAGCACATGTCACCCAAAGAAAAAGAATACCAACTTAATTTAATTTTTACCGATCACGTAGTATAATTGTTTAAATTATATTATAATGAGATTTATAGGTTTTTAAGAACTTTTATTCCTTATATTTTGATAGTCCTTTATAGAAAGAAAGTTAGGGACATAAATTCCTATTTAAAGTTAACTTACTCAAATCTGATAAAAAAAACCTAAACTAACAATTTCCTGTTCATGAGCACAACAATAGTTTTCATTCTGAACCTTTGAAAAAAAAAACGTGCGAAAATGTGAAGCGAAGCTATCTAGGCGTACATGCACTACATTTAAATTTAATCTTTATTGATGTCTTTTGAATAGTTTAGGTCTGGTCTGGTGAAATGGTCTTTTATATTCCATTTAAAAAAATAATCAGATTATTGAACTTTCTTATACAGGGCAAATATTGAAAAAAACAATCATGTTTCTGTACCAAAGCGGTGACGTAGCCACGGTTGAGGGGCGAGAGTAGTGCTGATGGAGAGTGAATATTTTGTAAGAGCTTAACCTATTAAATAGTAATTTATATCAGGTGATGCTCTAAACACTAAAGGTAAATTATTTTGCCCCATAAGAATATCTCAAATAGAGAGCCAAAGTAAATACAGTTTTGCCAAGAACAAAGAAATCTGTAAAACATAAAATAAAATAAAAAATAAAGACAATGCTTACCATTTTCACTTCAGGTGTTAATAATGAGAAACATCAAGAGTATAACCAAATAAAATGTAAATATATAAAACTCTAATTAGACAATGAAACGGTCCTGGTTAGATGAGAATCGTGGTTCTCCAGATTAGACTATGTCAATTCAAAATAAATTCTTGACGTTTATCCATAGATTGCAAGAGGCATCTCATTATTCAAGATTCCTACACAATAGTTAGCACCATTACACCAAAGAATTTATTTTTGCCCTCGACGCGCGTAACCATGTTAGCATCATCAGGAACGATGATTGACTGACTCGCGTCGATTGCGAAAATGAGGTGTTTGATGTAGTGGTGATAATTGCTGTGTAATGTCATTGTGTCAAAAATCCCAAAGTATTCATGATTAGAACACTGAAACTGCTATGCCGAATGACGAAGCATAAATAGGTCTTCCTTGATTCTTTCATATTTCGTAGTCAAATGAATTTGGTCGATATTCGCGCACCAAATATACGTAAGATTATCACTAACTGGTCATACTGCTGGGCAGTCTGTGAGAACTGGTATTATAGAAGTAAATTGTGTCACTTTGGCTTCTTATTTGATAGATGTCATTAGAAGAATTAGTAGGAAAACAAGATATCGCATTTTATTCTTGTTTATTCTAGTCCTATATAACATGGAGAGGCGGCTATAGCTTAGTGAGTAAAGCATCTGCTTTCTACGCCGGTTACCCGGGTCCGTATGTTAGCCCGGGAAAATAATAAAAAATAGCCTTTACATCGTGACGGTCGCCTCTCTCGGGAAGGCAATGACAAACTACCATAATATCGTGCCTAGTAAAGCTCTCTCAGTTTGGCTGTTCGGAATCGGCATTAAACTGTAGGTCCCCTTTGTCTGTGGAACACTTAAAAAGCCACCAACCATAGGCAAAGGTGAAGGGGTCGCTTAAGTCCGTATCGGATATGGCGCATGTAAGATATAATATGGGCGACTAAGTAAGAGGTAAACGTAGAGTACTAATCTTAAGTTTTTTTTATTTTACGAGAATTTTACTATGAATTGCAATTAAAAAAATGTAATTGACTGAATACAATCAAAATACATTCGTTTCAAAATTTAAGAGATTTATGTTAGCTTTTGATAACCGTATGTTCTAATATTATAATTTTCTATATGGAAAGTCTAAAGTTGATGTAACAGATTTGTTTTAAAGCTTTGTATACAGTTTCTGGACAGTATAACTTGACGAAGTTAAGTATATTCAATTTATTTTACTTTATGTGTATAACGTTGTCAAAAGTCATTCGAGAATCTCTAGCTATATTCAATATTTAACCGAAATAAAATATGTACCACATCGTAGCTAATTGATTGTTTATTACATTTTAATAAAAGTAAAAATTCGAAAATTAAGCCTATAAGCTCAAAAAAATGTGCTATAATTCACACGACCTAGATTTTTCAAACTATTTTAAAGATAAATAAGATAAGCTAGATTTGTTGTTAACTGCATATTGTAAAATTATACGTGACCTATAACATCAATGCCAGATTACCTAACAGAGAGTTTTAGGAATGGGGAACTAATATTTCGTCATATCAGTATAACAGCTGATTTTAAACCTTTTTAGTGTTTCGTACGGAACACTTATGGGATCACTTCGGTGTCCGTCTGTCGGTCTATTCGTTTGTCACAACCGATTTTATCCGAAACTATTTGACATACGAAGTTGAAATTTGGCACAAATATACAAATTGATGGCCCAATCAGAGCTGTGTAGTTTTGAAAGTAAAATTTTGACTTAAGGGGTTAGTTCTGGGGAGTGAAATCGGGAATAAAATTACCGGGTCATCGAGTGGATAAGGAAAGCTGGTGAAGAGACGAGTTCAAAAATATATATGATGTAATATTTGTGTACACTTTTTTTTTGTATTATTTTAAAAAAATGACTATTATACATTACTGACAAATGTGAAAATACATATTGGATTTTAAAATATATACGTTAGGGACCTAACTAACTTAACAGAGGTAAGGATTTTATTTTATTTTAAAGGTAATGATGGTACGGAACACAAATTGCGCAAGTCCAACTTGCACTAGACCGTTTTTTTTTAGAGATTAGATTAAAAATTTCACGTACAGTTTGTTTTCTCATTTGATAGTTTTGCACAAAATAGTGTGCAGACTGTAAAAATCCCCATGTTTGTGTAAACCCACAAACTAATAGGCCTGAATCCCTTTTGTTAATCCTGGAATTTAGAAATAAGTCCAGATTTTTACACTCAGTTTTAATATGCTTTATTCATTATTATTTACAAATATAAATTCATATCTACGTTACAATAATATTTACAACAATTTGATGGACTTGTTACAAAACTACATATATTACAAAATATAAACATTTGAGAACGTAGGACAGGGTGCCCGTTGTAACCTGGGGTGGCACTAAGAATTTTTAGGTGTTATTGCGTTGTCTTCGGTGAACCTCTCGCAGCGATGTGGGTAATATTCAATTATGAAAGAATGAGTAATTTTTAGAGAGTTTAGTGGAAAATGTTACTGGAAACAGTAAGGCAAGAAACTAGCTTGATATAGTTAGGTATACCTGGCGAAGTATGTGAATTAATTTGTCATTCATTGTCATTCATGTTAGATTCACACTTCTGTTAACTATATTGTTCAACATATATTTATCATCTCTGCAAAATACGTGTCGCAAATCACGCGCTTCTCAGATATAAGAATGCTATAGTTAAAAATGTATAGATTCTTAAACAAATCGATTATCAATATGGAGAGATAATCTCGCGTATAAAGCTTGATATTGTGTTGAGACCAGGTAGACGTAATATTTATTATGAGATTTAAATTTAATATTCTATATCTATAAATTTTTTCTGCTAGCATGAAGATGTATTATCTGGGGGCACGGTGTTGCCCCCGCCAAGTCGAGCAGAAAGCACAGCCGTACCATCCTTTTCTCGAAGCCACTCACGGCACTTTCGACCCCCTGTAACTTCGTTGTGGATAAAGCTAGAAGCCTGAATTTTCAGTGACCAAGAGGACATACTATACTAGCTATATTCCTAAGTTCCCTACTATTTATACCTTATAGTTTACGAACTATCGCCAGTCGAAATTCTTTAATTTTGTCACTGACACACTCACCGATCATCAAAATTCTAATGTACTTCTAGGAGACACACAAACTTTAAATTTTGAATTTAGTTAGTGTTTAGCCTATAAAAGAAGGAAAAACTGAAATATCCCGAAATTTCAGTCCCGTTTTCTAAAGTGTACAGTCACTTAAGCCAAAAAACAGTGTCAACCTCGGAATGAGAGTAAACTTGTATAAACCTTTATTTTGGCATTCTAAAAGTTGTCTCAAAAGTCTCATAAAATCTCGTGTCCGCGTCTTAAGATATTCAAGGTCAAAGGTCACAAAAATCGTTTTTTCACAAATATCTCGCTTCCTATGATTTTAATGATATTTGCATCTATTATGAAAATTGTAGAGCATAAAATTCTCTACAAGTTTCGTTCTAAATATTTTTTTATACGCTTAACCGTTTTTGAGATAGAGCGCGGAGAGCGCGCAGCGCTCAGCCATACGTAGCATAATGCAAGGTCAACCGTGAATCCCGGTAAATAATACGTCGTATAAAGTTAATTAATCACTAAAAAATCCATAATTACGAATAATTTTTATTATTTATTAATTAATATATTATATTTAATAATATTTTTCATTTATCAAATATATTCGTTTAATAATACTTACCTACTTCGTGTAATTAAAAAAATTGTTAAGTGAAATACTTTAAGTATATTTTAATTATAAAAAAGTATGAAGATGATGCTTCCATGACAGCAGGGCTAGAAGAGAATATAGTTATTAAAATAGGAGCAAAAGTCATGTTAAGACGAAATATTGACCTGAGTCTTGGCTTAGTCAACGGTTTTATCGGTAGAGTACAAGGAGTAAAGGTTGATCCTGAAAATACAAATAAAATAAAAAAAATACATATTACATTTAATAATGAACATCTTTACGACCTTGGTCCAGTCAAAACTAAATTTGAAATTATTATTAGAGCTTATGTTGATCGCGGACAGTTTCCGATATGTATAGGCTATTACCATACACAAAAGTCAGGGGCTAAGTCTAAACAGTGCACTGATGGCCATCGGTTCTTCAGTGTTCACATGCGGTCAGGCATACGTGGCACTTTCGAGAGTGACAAGTCTGGGCGGATTACATCTAATTAATGTCGACTTCGGTAGTATCAAAGCTCAGGAGTCCGCAATCGCTGAATATAATCGACTTAGAAGCATTTATCGTCCAGACTTGTCAAAAATTGTTACATCAAAGCCTTTGAGAAAAACCAATAGAGACAGGGAGAGTGCTTTAAGAAAATCCATAGCTGACGTACAAGAAATATTACCCGAGAAGAAAAAAAAAAGAGGACTACCTACAAAAAGAAATGAGATCCCATCAAAAACATAAAATGTAAAAAAATGCCAAGTCTCGCAACGCAGTCCTTTCACCACAAAAAGTGAGATCTCATGTAAAACCAAGTCAGTTATTTTAGTTAGTATCTATGGAAGCACCTATTCAGCAACTTTGTCATAAATTGTTATCTATTTAGTTACCTACCAACATTTATGGTGACCGTATCAATATTAGACATCTTTATTTCTATAATAAATATAATGAATTGGCAATCGCACGGCAACTTAATCACATAAGAATGATCCACTATTTAAAATATTTTATTCTTAAGTGCAGTGTTTAGACCTACTTAGCAATCGAAACAGTAGATTATTTTTATGTGATTATGTTGCCGTACGATTGACAAGTCATTATATTTATTATAGAAATAAAGATGTCTAATATTGATACTGTCACTATAAATGTTGGTAGGTAACTAAATAGATAACAATTTATGACAAAGTTGTTGAATAGGTGCTTCCATAGATACTAACTAAAATAACTGACTTGGTTTTACATGAGATCTCACAACTTTTTGTGGTGGAAGGACTGCGTTGCGAGACTTGGCATTTTTTTACATTTTATGTTTTTGATATGATTCTATTGTTTGCGTATCACACATAAATTGTATAGTAAATCAGGGTGTATCTGCTAGCAGACACTGCGCAACGCAGAATTCTATTTTGAAGTCTTTGTACGCGGTAGGTATCTGAGATACTACACCAAACTGATGACAGAAGAGGATGGGTCTAATGAAGTGTTTGTAAATGATCAGTTTGTTTTCAGGACTTAAATTTGAAAGTTAAAACAAAAGCTAGTATAAATCTTGCATAGCTATAAAACCCTTTTGTATAATTATATGTATATCTTGTGTGTACAGCCGCTTAAAATTAGGGGGGATTACGATTTTATAGCACTATAAACCAAAGAGCGCAGGAGAGAGGTTTATAGGAATTAGATTTGTCCGTTTTGATTGCTAGTTTAATTCCGCCAAATTCTGGTTGCTATAAACATCATCCCTGCACTCTTTTATATACGGTAGTATAACAATGTAGTTTTCTTAATTACAAACTCCCATATGTGATATAATTTAAGAATAACTTTGTGCCTCTTATTCTTGAATACTGGTCTATTTTGGACCAAACGGCAAACAATGGAGGGCAATTCAAATTTTAAATAACCAATTCAATTTTGCCCACCTGGTGCAATATTTTTGAACCAAAATTTCAGCGTATTTTTTGCTATAACAAAGGGCATATTTTCTGAAAGTTTCAAGCCGATCGGTTCACTTAGTCGACCTGTACAATAAAATGAAAAAAAAAACAGTTTTTTTGTTTCTTTTTTCAATTTTGTAGATTATGTACACACTTTAGCAACTTAAAACTAACAAAAACTTGTTGGAAATTTCATTACGACGAGTTTGTATTTTTTTTGTTTCGATCCGACATATATAACCGAAGTTATTCGCATTTTAAGCTCAAAAATGGGTCTTGTAGATCCGGCAGTTGTTTTGCAACACAAAAGTTTTGGTTCTTCATATATTCGGACATTTTTCTTTTATTGTCTGCTTTAGGTTATGAATTGTCATTTTGTAAATTACTCCATTTTTTCCATATATTCGATAAGCAAAATTCTATTTCAATCCTTAAAATCAAACTTTCTAGAAGACCACTGAGTTTTCGCATTCTTTGGTGGTGAAGAGCTCTTACGAATTCATTGCATATTCTACTGCTTCTTGGGATGATCCCAATACAATACCCAAATCTCAGTTGTTTATAAACAAAAGAGCACAAGTTTTTCTTGGTGATACCCCGGAGAGAATAAAATCATAATATTGCTCTATTTAAACGATGCAATTTCAAATACTTTTTTTATTCCATTAATAATCAACTTCAATACATCGAAACTTTCATAGGCAACTCTTCCATCAAGTTAATGGAGATTGGCTTACCATTCAGTTCTATATTGGGTCCCTTGTTTTTTTATTATATATACTAATAACTTTAAAACTTTATTGCAAAGCTTCTACCTGCAAATAATTACTTAAAAACAATTTTTGGTCATTATATATTGCAAAAAAGATCTTAAAAACAAATATCCAAACTGAAATTGCAATGTATTATATTGGTGAGAAGAAAGACCAAAATGCAAGATCTACATATATATATATATATATATATATATATATATATATATATATATATATATATATATATATATATATATATATATATATATATATATATACAGGGTGTCCCAGTATTCCGTGTTCATAGAGTTACTGTGAATTTCTGGGATGAAAATATGACCATTTAACCAAACTTACCTTAGTCCAAATATTCGTAATTTTTGAAATACAGGGTGTCATATTTTTATTTGAGTTTTTCTTAAGTAGCTCTCTTAATAATTCTACTATTTGTACAAGATTTGGTGCTACTGGGTTTTCTGAGAGGAGAAATCGAAATCAGCTCCCAGTGTTGTTGTAAATTGTAGGGGGCGCGCCACTTATTGCACTGTGTGTACTTTTAAATTATCATAACTTTTTTATACCACTCTGTATGATATTTTTTATTAAATATTCGTATTTTCAGCCTTCCCCTGTCTAAAAAAGCTCTCTCGGTAAATGTTGCTCTGAAGAGCAGTTTCTAAAATAATGGGATGTTTGTTTCTATTTTTTAATTCAATTGTGAAATTTGCAAATGCGTTCCTTCATACTTCATCCACGCTTAGGACAGGTCCAAAAGAATAGTCTTTGAAATTTGGAGCATGCTTAAACGCAAACAGGTTAACAACAGTAATAAGACATATATAAGGCTAACAACAATAATAAGATGTATATTAGAAGGAACACATCTGTGAATTTGACAATGGAATTAAAAAATGAAAACAAACAACCCACTATCTCAGAAACTGTTGCTTGGAGCAACATTTACCAAGAGTGCTTTTTTAGACAGAGAGAGGCGGAGAATACGAATAGATAATTAAAAATATCATACAGAGTAGTATAAAAAAGTTATGACAATTTAAAAGTATACACAGTGCAATAAGTGGCCCACCCTACAATTTACAACGAAACCCCTTACCACCGAATCTTGTACAAAAAATACAATTATTAAGAAAGCTATCTAAGTAAAATTAAAATAAAAGTATAAATTTGACACCTTGTATCTCAAAAATTACAGTAACTCTATGTAAACGGAATACTGGGACACCCTATATGTATATATACATATATATATATATATATATATATATATATATATATATACATATGTATATATACATGTATAATATATATATATATATATATATATATATATATATATATATATATATATATATATATATATATATATATATATATGTTAAATACAATATAATTATAAAAATTTAAACTAATGGTTTGATGAAACAACTTCAACGTTCAAACGTATTGCTTATTATCGCGATTTATTAGCACTAGTAGAATATTCCTAATTTCGCTTCTAATAGTAACATTTTTGTAATATAAAAACAACTTCGACAATCGTATGGATGACCTAATCTTTACATAATTTACCGCCCATTTCTACCCATGAACAATTTGAATATGTTTATGGCCGTTTATGGTATTAACGCTAATAATGTTATAATTAGGGTAATCATCATAATATTGTCCGACTTTTCTGCCTCTTCACAGCCAATACTTAGATAATTTTACTGTGTGTCGACATAACTATTTTTATTCGTGGTCTAAATATGTGCGTAAATTGGACAAATTAGGACAAGAATAATGCAATTTGATATAAATTATGTCACTTTTTTGGCAAATTTTAAATTTTAATAGACGTGTTTATGACAAATTTATTTTAGAGTTTTGAGAACAACGTTGCATCTACATAGGAAGGTAGATTAACTTGGTATACGTGTTCAAAAATCTTTACCATTTTTACTTATTTCCCTTAGGAAAGTGAAACATTCTACAAGGTATTGGCATATATTTATATTTCAGGGCCCCTAGATCACGAAAGATATTTCTAATTTATATCGGTCTGTTATCACGATAACTCCTGAACTAGAGAGGTAATAGATTTGAAAATGAGTTTAAAATTGATAGGAGAAGTAAAGGCTATAACTGTATAATGGCGAGTTTAGAGGTAAAGGAATGAAAGGGGCATAGGAAAGTTCTCTGTGACCTTTTTCTTCATGGATTTGTTTTTAAAGTTAGAGGAGTTTTTTTGAGAAACTCTTTCCCTGTCAACAATTTTTTTGTCCGAAGAATCCTCCTTCCTGACCATCGATTTTATTTTAGGTAAAAAAGCATCTACCACCCTTCTTGTTCATCAATTTTATTTAAGGTAAGAGAGGATTTTTTAAGCCCCTCGCCCCTCCCATCATCAATTTTCTTTTAGCAAGAGAGGATCTTTTTTTCGAGAACCTCTCGCTGGTCATAAAATTTTTTTCAGAAAGAGAATTTTTTTTTTCTTTGAGTGGTTCGCCTCCTCTCGTCATCGATTTTTTTTTAGGATTTGACAGGAAGTGTTTTTTTTTGATAGGTCTCCTTCGGATATCTGCGAAATGATGAATGCATCTCCAAAGTAATCCCCCTAGGGAAAATATTCTGGATCCGCCCCTGTTACTGCATCTAAAATGCACCAATACATTTATATTAATATGTTATACGTAACTATTAAAAATATAACCATAAACCTATTTTAAAAGCTCTACCTTGAACAATTGCATAATTTAAATAATAATAGCATTAATAGCCCATAATAAATGATCCTGTGACATCTTATTAATAGATACGTATGTAATAATTATCACACATTGTAAAACTACGGGTGTGAATTAAATGAAAATAAAAGTACAATGAGACTGTGTTTACATAGTATACTTTAAACTGGTGTCAATCAACGTCTATTATCATTAATAGTATACACATGATCATATATAGCATATCTTTTTCAAGGGTATATTAATAATTCATTGAGATAATTTACAGCATATTAAAATTGTCTTAATATAATGTTTAAAGCGGAGAGTATTGGTATTAGGTGTACCATAATTTCCCATCTTAGCTCGACTGCATACTCGGTTTTGCGCCATTGTGTCTATTTATTCTCTAGTGAAGCCAAAACTGTTTAAAATATTCATTACAATTTCGTGATGATACGAAAAATTAGTATGGTGTATGTCAGGTTTAATTTTGTTAAAAAATTTTAAAGATCCATTCAGTTTTGTATTGAACAAAAGAGCTCTCACGAGTATTTTAAATTCTTAATTTTATAACGATAAATATGCGATGTGTCCCGAAATGCATACCAGATATAATATTTATCTTTATAACTCATATAGTTTAAATTACACCCTATTGAATGGATCTTGTTAAGTTTGTAACATTCCAGTGCTCTAAAAGGTAATGGATATTGTACCGACAATATTAAACGTTTGTTTAACTGCTTTAAAAACCCGGCTCCCAGACAGAATAGTAGTAACGATCCACTAGTAGATACCACCGCTTTGGCTTACATTCACGGAACTACAAACAAAATAACTTCAAAGATCTAACATTTGCACAATCTTTAACCCTTGTAAAAAAATTGAACAATGCTCGAGATTACGAAGTAGCATAATTCGTTTACGTGTATGCAGGAGAAATATTAACTAAAATTTAAAAAAAAAAAAACAATAAATATGTATAAATAACCGGCCTAGTGCAAGTTGGACTTGCGCAATTAGTGTTACGTACGTTGATTGCTTTTAAAATAAAAATGTTTGTTACGAAGGTATAAATTGATCAATGACTTCACAAAACACACCCCAAATGAGTTTTTAAACAAAGTTTTTTTTCCATCTTTACTGAAAACGGACTGACCTTGAAATTTTTCTTTTTTTTTTTCAATACCAGATAAATTATTAAAGGTAATGCACTCGTGATAATTTTCCTTTAATTTATACCCTATGGAGAATATTTCAGAATTTTTTCAAAATTTTTTAACAGTAATTTTTGAGACAACGGGAGGACAGCGATTTTTTGCAATTTTTTCAAAATATTACAAAGAAAAGTATGCGCAGGTATTAAATTATATATTGTTTTGAACTCGACTTGGTTTTTTTTGACTTCCGATTTCACTTCCTAAAATTAACCCCTTAAGTAAAAATTTAACTTTCAAAACTACACGGTTCTGATGAGGCCATCAATTTCTATATTAATGCCAAATTTTAACTTTCTATGTCAAATAGTAGAAAATCGGGTGTGACAGACAGACAAAGGGACTTACAGACGGACAGACACCGAAGTGATCTTGTAAGTGTTCCGTATGGAATACTAAAAAAACAAATTTTTCAATCTGCTGCAGTTGAACATCAACACTCAACAGGTCAGACCATGAATGTAAGAGACACCGAAGTTCTTGCTTCTGTTTCTAATTTCTATAAATGAAGGTATAAATCGAAGTTTTCAAACAACCTTACAATAATATTAGACTCGGACTATGGTCTGCTTGACTCGTGAAAAACGATTATTACACTATTAACCTAGCATAATTAATGAGTTGGAGAATATTTTGATGTGACATTTACTCTTCAAGGATAGAACTGTGAAATTTCTCGAATTTTTTTATTGTATCTTCTTGCATCTTATGTAGCAAAACGTGTAGGTACACGACACAAAACAATATTTCTGCGAACATTTGTTTTATATAATATCGTTTAGGCATTTTTAGAAGTAATTAAACATGTATTTTTCTTCCTACTAAGAATAATTTTAAACGCATAAATTGATGATTTTTGAAAATGAAATATGCAGTTACTTTAAAAAATACGATATTTTCATTTCGATTATATATTCTTCTTTATATATATATTTTAAAAGATTTTGCAGTAATATTAATTAACATTTAATTGTTATAAAAACAAGAAAAATACTCAAAGGAACAAAGTTAAACAATTTGTAAAATAGTTGAAGAATTATTTTTTATTTGAAACTTTTACTTGTTTATTTATTTATTTTTCTTGAATTTGGATACCACACAATTTAAAAATAAATAAATTGCAGTAAAAATATATTTTTTAAGGATTACCGTTTCCTTTCAATTAACATGTCAAAAATGAGCCAACTCCTTACTTATCTACTGGTTCTACGGCCCTTGAAGAGCCTTAGCCTCCCGCACAATGTCTCGCCACACGTCTCGATCTACCGTTCCGCGCCTTCATCCTCGAACTCCCATTTCCCGGAGGTCTTCCTCATCATTCCCCATCTATCTCTTGCGTACACGCCTACGTAGACCTATGGTTTTTGTCTGAAAGTTTTGCACACGTTGTGATTATTTGGCAGGCACTCGAAGTGCCCAAGCCCGCGCAATCTTCCACGCGACAAGCGAGTTACCGTTCCAACTCCTTAGAAGCCTTAAATGAACGACTTGTGTTTATAGCATATAGTTGTAAATGTTCAGTCGATTTTAGTTCACATCAAAAACAAAAAAAAAAAGAAAGTAATTTGCCCTGTTGCAAACACATAGTTTTAAAATAAATACTGAATTTAATTTTCTCACACTTAAGGTGCAAATATTACAACTTTATATTTTAAATAGCAGGTACTTTATGATGCGATATTATATTTTAAAAAAAGTTAATCAGAAAAGAGGCTTTTATTAAAATTAGAAACAATAACAAACTTATCAGATTCATAGAACCCAATATACGAGGATGGATTGAAAAGTTCCCGGCCTCACCAAAAAATAAATATAATATTTGTATTATAGTACTCTCAATAAGTTCATACTTTCTTTGGTTGTGGACCGTTACCAGTGTAAAATTTTGTTGCTGTAGAATTTATGGTTTTTAGGTTAGAACGAGTTTAGTGCGACCAAGTGCAGCGTTTTTGGAAAAATGGAAAAAATTGAACAACGTGCGGTCATCAAGTACCTGTTTAAAAAAGATTAACACCAAAGGAGATCCACGATGATATGAAAACAACACTAGGGGAATCGGCTCCGTCATATATCACTGTGAAAAAATGGGTTGTAGAATTTAAACGTGGATGAGAGAGCATCGAAGATGACCCTCCGCCGGCCGGCCCAGGACATCTACGACTGAAGAAAACATCGGCAGAGTGTGTGATCTCATATTGAAAGACCGTAGATTAACTATCAGAGAGATTGCAGACACTATAGGCATCTGGTATGAACCAATACAAAACGTCATTGCCAACGAACTCGGATTATCTAAGGTTTCCGCTAGATGGGTCCTTAGATTGCTTTCAGTTGAACAAAAACGAATTCGATTCACGATTTCTCGTTTTTGGAGATGTTTGAGACTGATCTGCGAGATTTTCTTAACAGGTTTGTGACAATGTACGAAACCTGGGTTCACCACTATACTCCAGAGTCAAAACAACAATCCAAGCAGTGGAAAAAATCTGGTGAACCGAACCCAAAGAAAGCGAAGGCAATTCTGTCGGCTGGAAAGGTGATGGCGTCAGTTTTTTGGGATGCTAAAGGTATTATTATGGTGGACTACCTTCCGAAAGACGAAACAATAAACTCGACTTACTATTGCACCCTTTTGTGTCGTTTACGTCAAGAAATTAAAAAGAAACTCCCAGGATTACTGAGAAAAAAGTTTTGTTCCATCAGGACAACGCTCGCGTTCACACGTCTGTTGAGTCTATTGCTCAAATTCGTGATTGTGGTTTCGAATTGCTGCCCCACAAGTCTTATTCTCCTGATTTGGCACCTTCGGACTTTCATCTGTTTCCAAACCTAAAAAAACACCTCGGTAGCCAGAAATTTTCATCAAATGAAGAAGTCAAAGCCGCAGTTAATCAGAAGTGCATACAGCTAGATGGAGATTACGTCGAAAAATAAAAATATAATCTTATATAAATCTTATTTTAAGTTGTATTTTTAAATTTAAGATATATGTTAGATGTTAAACGTCACCCTGTTTGTGACCTGTGACTACAAGTTGCTCAACCATTGTTGTTATCAATCTCTTTATTAGCTATCTTAGACTATTTCGTACTATTTGAAAAAATAAACGCATGTGTTAATTAAATTTATCGTTGTATATATATATATATATATATATATATATATATATATATATATATATATATATACATATACGAAGTGAAGTGAATTTTTGTTAAGCGGCATGACTGTTAGAAAGCGTGATTGGTTGTGTTCAAATTGGCAAATAAATGCAACGTTCAGTTGTTTATCGGCGGCTATCATAAGTGTTACAAATTCCGTAGAAATTGAAACAGCCGAGTATAGTGCAGTAAAAAAAAATGTCTATTTAAAAAAGTGGACTACGGCCCAAAAAGAAACTAAAGTGAAGAAAGAAAACATTTATTACGGGATAAATTCAACATTCAGGACGCCTGATTTGATTTATATATATATATATATATATATATATATATATATATATATATATATATATATATATACATATATATATATATATATATATATATATATATATATATATATATATATGTGTGTCAATTTTTTCGTTGAAACGTATGCTTTCAAATGCAACTTGGTCCTTCTGAAAAAAAACCAGATGGCGGCTCAATATGGCGGCTCAATATGGCGGCTCAATATGGCGGCTATAAACAAAAAAATCATGTTTTCTAGGGGGGCTAACTGAGCCTCAAAACTGAGACAAAATGCGATATTGATGTAATGATAGAGTAACCAACATAATTTTATGCAATACCAACATGGCGCCTGAAACCGAAAATTAGACGAAAAATGAGCAATTATGGAGATTTTGTAGTGAGATAGCACTTTTTCTGACCGGAGTAATTTTCGGTTTTAGGCGCCATATTGGATCCGCCATACTGGTATTACATAAAATTATGTTGGTTACTCTAAGTATTACATCAATATTGCATTTTGTCCCAGTTTTGAATTTCAGTTAACTTAGTCCCGCTTAGAAATCATGATTTTTTTGGTTCTAACCACCATATTGAGCCGCATCTTGTTTTTTTCCAAAGGCCCAAGTTGCATTTGAAAGCTTACATTTCAATGAAGAAATCGACACCCTCGAATTTTTTTTCGTTAATTCTATTTTTGGGTATTGGAGTTTCCCAGTTGACGCGAAACCTCCCATGTATATATATACGTATATATATATATATATATATATATATATATATATATATATATATATATATATATATTTACATATACTATATATATATGGGTGACTTTAATATACCCAATTTTAATGTACCTGAGAATACATTGCGTAACAGCAGTAAAACAATAATTGAAAATTTTCTAAACTTCTCCGGTCTATCTCAAATTAACGTCATAGAAAATACCTCAGACAGACTTCTTGATCTCGTGCTGACAAATAACGATGGCAGTGTTGAGAGAGCCATGGATATTTTGACAGTGGAAGATAATCACCATCTTGCTTTAGATATTTTTTTAAAGGTACAGTGTGAATCCAAGAAAGCAAAAGAATTATTCAAACTATTATAATTTCAAAAGAGGGAATTTAGTAAACCTATATCTTAACTTTTCATATATTAACTGGGACTTTCTGTCTCAATTTACAGATATAAATAAAGCCTGCGAAAGATTTTACCAAACAATTTACACTACTTTAGATATACACGTTCCTAAGACACAAAAGACAAATAAATATTATCCGCCTTGATTTACTAATGAAATTATACAAAATATCAGAATTAAATACAGCTCTTGGAAAAAATTTAAATGAACGGGAAATTTATTCGAACTAGAAAAGTTTAAAAATCTGCGGCGAATCATTAAAAATGACATAAAAGCTTCCTATAAAACATACTCTTTAAACATTGAAAACAACATAAAAAATGATCCTAAAAAATTCTGGCGCTATATTAATGACAAGAAGAACTCTTATGTTATACTAACCACTATGTCTGATTATAACAACATCCTTAATAATCCTAGACATATAGCCGAAAGTTTTGCATTCTTTTTTCAAGACTCTTATGTAATGTCTTCTCAGAAACAAAGAAACGCGGAGAATAATTTATTCCCATCGCAGAATCCTATTAACATGGAGAAAATAACGGAACAACTTGTTTTTAAAGTATTAAAAAAGTGAAAACCTACAGCTACTGTTGGTCCAGATAAAATTCCTGCCTTCTTGTTAAAAGACTGCGCCTCTGTTTTTGCTCATCCTCTTACGATATTATTCAATTTATCACTTGACACATCTGTGTTTCCAGATACATGGAAAACATCACGTATTACGCCTGTTTTCAAAAAAGGTGACAAGAGTTGTGTAACAAACTATAGACCGATAAGCATTATTAATAACTTTTCAAAAGTCTTCGAAATCATATTACATGATTATTTATATAATTCAATTAGCACGCAGATATCACTGCAACAACACGGTTTTGTGAAGGGCCGTTCAACGGTTTCAAATTTATTTTGTTTTACGGAAGACCTTGCGGAATCACTTGATGGGGGAGGGCAGACCGATGTGATTCACACTAATTGCTCTAAGACCTTTGATAGGCTGGATCATGGGATTCTGTTGGACAAGTTGTTCGCAATTGGCTTTTCGGGTAAGTTATTATCTTTTTTTAAATCATACTTGATAAACCGCTCGCAGTTTGCACAGTGTCTTGGTCACAATTCTTCTAGCTTTGTTGCCACATCGGGAGTGTCGCAGGGATCACATTTGGGGGCCACTCCTTTTTAATATATTTATAAATGATCTTACTCAGAGAGCGGGTGTTGAATACCTACTTTATGCTGATGACGTAAAGCTATATTGCAGAATCAGAGACCTGAATGACTGCATAAGACTACAGGATGGCTTTAATTTTGTAAACAATTGGTGTAGTAACAACAAACGCCTTTTGAATGTATCCAAGTGCAATGTAATCACCTTTACAAAAAAATTGAGTCCCATACAGTTCAATTACAATGTGAACGGTCAGGTCCTGGAGCGATGTCAGTCGGTGTCTGATTTGGGTGTTTTACTGGATATTGCCTTGTCTTTTCGTGGCCATATTGTAAAGATTACAGCGGAGAGTTTTAAACTATTGGGTTTCATCATACGTAATAGTGCCGACTTTGTCAAATATGATACTCTAAAATTGCCTTTTAATAGTTTCGTGAGATCACAGCTTGAATACTCAGTTGTTGTTTGGTGCCCCTTTTATCAAGCGCACATTCAAAATATTGAAAAAATTCAAAAGCGTTTTTTAAAGTACGCTAGTTTTAAACTCGATGGAGTATATCCCGAAATAGGTTATCCTTATGAAAGTCTCTTGGATAGATTTTTCGATGGAAAGTTTAGAGGCACGCCGAAACAAAGCCCAAAATATATTTTTACATAAGATAATATCAAACAAAATTGACGCAAACAAAATCTTGCAGTGTCTGCCTTTTCATGTACCTAGACCCGCGGCACGTAGTCTGCAAACTTTTAATTTGCCAATCCCAAGAACAAATGTCCTAAAATTTTCTCCCTTTTTTCAAATTTGCGAGAAATATAATGTAGAACCAGCTTGATATTTTCAACTGAAGCGTGACAAAAATTTAAAAAATGTAGTTTTAAAATATGTTGTTAATAAGCTATTTAATTTTAATTTTAATTAGGTTTAGTATATTTTATTATGTTATTTTCCCATTCTGTAATTGGAATACTGTAGAATGTGGTAAATAAATAAATAAACAAATAAATAAATATACACATATATATTTCTATATAATATATTCTATATAATATAATTCTAAATGAGATATTTATGGACATAGTACACATGCTGTTGGGAAATCCCTAAAGCGCTACATAACTGACGCGTGTACCGAAAAATCCATTCACGTTGGTCTTGAAGTTGTGCTCGGTGTGAAACACAGTCCTGGGCAAATCATTCCAAAGGGATGAGGTTCTCCATATAGAAGAATTCTTGAAACTGGTGATAAGAGGAATGACAAGCTGAACCTCACGAATGTTATGTATCAGCGTGACCTGTGTTTTATGAAAATACTTTCAGAACCGACTCAAGTCGCCGACTCCTTCTTCGATGTTCCAAGGAATCACGGTTTCCGGAGAATTCCAAACATGGGAGCAGTATTCCATCGTTGGTGGAATATGAGCTTCGTACAGGATTAACAGTGGTTGAGGGCTGTAAAGCTTTCTAGTGCGAAATAATATCCCCAGCTTGTGAGAATCTTTCTTTGCTATACATGAAACATGTTCATGTTAAGGCATATTTGTTTCCAAGTGAGCGCCTATCTAGTTTAACGACGATGTTAGAGGAATGGGTGTCCCATCATAATTATGTGGGTTTCGTAAATACCTGAGTTTTTGAAGCATTTTATTCTACTTGGTTATATTTTAAAAAATTGGTGATTGAGAGATTCAAGGATACTGAAAACGACGTTTAACAAGATATATACAAAACAGCCTCTGTAACATCCCCGCTTTATTCAGGTATATGTTCGACTACAACTAAATGTACTTAAAATTTTTCGATTATGACAACCAGAAACTAAGGAAATACTCCTTATAATATTGAAGCAGATATACAAAACGTAATAATGAGTTATGTAATATACAGGTTGTATCATTTAAACATATCTTAATTTACTTCACTTCATTGAACCCCTCTGTATGATGCAGTACAACATCTCCTTTAGGTTTATGTTACATTTTGTAAAAATTCATTTCGCGTTTGTAATTGATATGGGAATAAATATACAGGGTAAGTCAACGATAGAGCAAAGTTCATTATGTTATTTGTTTCAGGAATGGCGAAAAAATTGTAAATACAATAGTTTTAGGGAATGTTAAGGTGCACAGTTCAAAAATATTTTTGAGTATAGAGGGTACTTCAAAAAAGTGTGGCCGATATAACATATGTTTTTTTTTTTAATGGAATGTCCTAGTTTCTAATTTATTTTTAAATTCTGCGTAAAATTTTATAACTTTTTTATTAATAATGTTACATATCTAAACCTAGCAATTTTTCTAATATTTCATTTTTTTTTTTTTAATACTAGTTTTCAGTTTTGTAAAAAATTGCCTGTAACGCCATTGTTTCTGAAGGTGGAATACTCATAGTTTTTATAGAGACGAAAAAAAGATATGTAAAGAAATTTGAGTTAGATGCAACAGGTTGTTCAAAATAAATTTATACATTTCTCCTATTTTAAATTGAAAAATCTCCAATTTTTTAAATGGCACATCCTGTATATTATTATTAGTGTTCCGTACGGAACACTTATAAGAACTCTTCGGTGTCTGTCTGTCTGTCTGTCACACCCGATTTTCTCCGAAACTATTTGACATAGAAAGTTGAAATTTGGTAATAGTATAGGAATTGATGGCCTCATCAGAGCCATGTAGTTTTGAGAGTTAAATTGTGACTTTAGGGGTTAGTTTTGTGGGGTGAAATCGGAAGTGAAAAAAAAAAAATTTTACTAGGTCATCGAGTGTGGTGTCAAATGAAAGCTTGTGAAAACACGAGTAAAAAATGTATATATAATGTAATACTTGCGCGCACTTTTCTTTTTTATTATTTTTAAAAAATCGCGAAAAATGGCTGTCCCTTATCTCGAAAAGTACTTATCAAAAAATTTTGAAAAAATTCCAGAATATTCTCCACGGTGTGTAGATTGAACGAAAATTATCACGAGTGCATTATCTTTAATAATTTTTCTGGTATTTAAAAAAAACAAAAATTTCTAGGTCATCAGATTTCAGTAAAGATTGGAAACAAATTTTGCTGAAAACTCATTTGGGGTGTGTTTTGTGAAGTCACTGATCATTTTATACATCTGTAACAAAACTTTTTATTTTAAGAGCAATCAACGTACGGAACACTAATGCGCAAGTTCAACTTGCACTTGACCGGTTATTTTTTCTAATAAATTTACAAAACCCTCCAACTCAATGCTATCACTACCATCAAACCGCCATCATCAACATCCATTAAGCACTGAAAAGATTTTCTAGATGGTATATGTCTACTAGGGTTCTTCGCTCCGTAAAGCCTTACTGCCAAAAGACAATTTTTTCTCGCCTCGCCCAGTATATGAACCATATCAAGTAGTTCATTTTTAGGAAAATCCATAACTATTATCTTTATACGTCACTTACTACAACAAATTAAACTATTTTTACTTGCTTAATAGACATGTCAAAATTTGACAATGCCTACATTTTTGTTTTGTCTTGGCAACCATGATGTTATAGCGTAGTGTATTAAAAACAAGGGTAAAAATTGAAAAATTCAAAATAAATCAAAAACTATTAGAAATATGTAACATATATGATATACTTAATAAAAGTTGGAGGGTTGTGTAAAATCTATCAGAAAAAAAATAATATACAGGGTGTACCGTTTAAAAAATTTGAGATTTTTCGATTTAAAATAGTCGAAATATATAAATGTAGCATCTAACTAAAATTTCTCTACATATATCTTTTTTTTCATCTCTGTAGAACGTTATTATGAGTATTCCATCTTCAGAAACAATGGCGCTACTGGCAATTTTTTACAAAACTGAAAACTAGTATTTTTTTAAAAAAATAGAAATATTAGAAAACTACTGGGTTTAGGTATATAACATTGTTAATAAAAAATTTTTAAAATTTCCGCAGAATTTAAAAATAAATTAGAAAATAGGATGTTCCATTTAAAAACACATATGTTATATCGGCTACACTTTTTTGAAGTACCCTGTACACTCAAAAATAATTTTAAACTGTGCACTTAACATTCCTTAAAACTATTGTATTTAACATTTTTTCGTCATTCCCGAAACAAATGAGATAATGAACTTTACTCTATCGTTGACTCACCCAGTACAGTCAAAAATTTTACAAATTTTTACTTCAGTTTCTATTATATATGTATAAACTACTACCTAAATTAAAATTTTAAAAATATTTTCATGTACAGTTTTGACCTAATTACGATGTTGTTATATTGTGCAGATAACAGATGAACAATTTTTACGATAGTAATATTAATTCGAACTTAAATTCCTGATTTAATGTCTGTAAATCTTTGCAAAACACTGTCATGGCAGAAGATTACTCTTAGTTTCGGTTAAATATTTGTAAGTATTAACTACTTTACATTTATTATAAAATTCCGCCATCTTCTTTATATCTGATAAATTATCTATCGGGTTCTTGATGTGGATGTCTTTAAAACAAAAATCTTTTCTGATTAGCTTTCCAATATTACTAAATCAATTTTAATTAACTATAGAGAAACGTAAATAGGTAACTTAGTTAACACTGAATAAAATTGGATTACTCATTCCCGTAGTATAAGCGGACGAACACACGTATCTACATAGCTTATTGTTTACCTCCATTCTTAAGAAAATCTACCCTAAAAAAAATCTGCTACTTCATTTTTTATTAATTAACAATGTCTTTAAATGCAACAATAAAACCATAAATTGTGTTATTACACGATGCTGCTTCATTGTATCAATGCACTTTAATTAATTTGCCCTGCATATTATGCGAATAAACTAAATTTATCACAACTTTTGTCACATAAAACTCTTCCTGCTAAGTGTTTTTAATTGAATAACTGCTGAAGTCAATAGATGTGTCATAGGACATTAATCTTTTCATCAACTTTTAATGTCAATAATAATTAACTTTTTGGACGATCAAATAAATAAATCAGTCAATGTAATTTTGGGCTGCATGGAAGGTGGTCCGGGATCTTAGCTGGCTCAAAAAAATTAATAAAAAGTAACCTAATAAAAAATTTCGAGGAATATTTTTCATTTCGTACTGTGTAATCCGTTACCAACTACGTATTATTTGCCAAAAAGTCTTATATTGAACATGTCCCTAAAACAAGAAAAGAGTTATATTTATTATGTATTGTTCAACCTGTATATGCGTATGTATAATAAGTTCAAATTTCTCATTATTTTAATTTCACCTTTTAATTTTTACAAGTGGTGGGCCTGTTATTTTAAGATATATAGACATTCGGATCCAATTATTATTGTTCTTTTTAGCATACAATTTTAATCATACCGAAATAAAAAATGTGAGCCGATTTGACCCTATCTTAGGGACAGATCTAAAAAATTCAGACATTTTGTATGTGGAATTTGATGCATGAGACCACACCAAACTCTAGAAAACTGACAGGGGACCCAGCATAAACATCATAACATAATAAAAGCCTTTTAAAATTCAAGAAGCAATGAAGTTATGCTGTAAGTTGGCTCCCAAAACTTTAATTTTTTTAATAAATTAGTTACAATAATGCTTTACTAAATTTTGTACATTTTATGAAAAATTTCACATTTAGTAAGGAAAAGTCAAAAGTTACAGGCATCAGTGTTAGCTAAGCAGACATCAGAGTTATTTGATATCTCGGATGAATGATAAAACTCACCCAATACGTTTGAAATAGTACATATATTATTCTAGAGATCTCTTTGTTATATTTTCTGTCGAATTTTTCTAATGTGGAAAAAAGGATTTGTTTCAGTATTTTTATTTTCATTTCTGGTACAACATACTTAAATACTATATATTGGCAAACTAATAAATTTTGTGACAAAATAAAATATGAAAAAAACGGCCAATTACAAGTCGGACTTGTACAATTAGTATTCCATGCCGTCATTACTGACATATTCTATGAAATTCAGTCACACATGCTTCTTCAATATAAGAATTATCAAGAATATATGAAAAGCGAGTAAGAGTTTAAAACAAAATAAAAATATTTTGTCTCGGTACCTATCCGTTGGTTATAAGTCATCATGGAAATTTATTTTATCTGTGAATGGCCAAATGTTTAAAGCAGCAAAAGTATATGAACATATTACTGATTGCACCGAATACGTATTGCTATTTCGTAGCTCCTAGTCCCAGTTAAATTCACAACTTTCCACGAAAAAAATCTCCACCATACTAGTCAAATAGTTTTTTCTTATTCTAGATAAATCAGTCAAGTCAAATAGTTTTTTCTTATTCTAGATAAATTATCAAACGTAATGCTTTTAGCGGCATCTTTCTTCAGTTTTTTTTTGGATTTAAGCTGTTTTAAAACTGTTATTTCGTACAACAATACTACACAACAGTTATCATCATTACACTGAACTTTTTATTTTTACACTCAAAGCTAATCATGTTAGCATCATCAGGAACCATGATTTAATCAATCATCACTCCTGATGATGTTAATATGGTTAGCAAAACATGCGTCGAGTGCAAAAATAAGGTAATTGGTGTTGTATTGATAACTGTTCTGTACTGTTATTTTATTCATTGACAAAATCAAATTCTATTGTACCCCAATATAAAGTTTTAAGGGACATTAACATTCTAGGAAGCTGATCCTCCAAAACTGTGACCTTTATGTGGAACATAAAAAAAATACTTTTATTTTTTTTTGTATTGAATAAAGGGCTTTAATATTATTTCAAATTTTGACAACCCCGAACTATGAAACTAAGAAATCTAAAAAGTTTTAACATTTACTCACTTCTCTTCAAATCTAATAAAATGTAGTAAGATAATATTAAAAATTGATTTATTATAAAAAAGGAACATTTTACTATAGGAGCGGAGGTTCAACTTGAAAATATTTCCATTAGCTCCAATGTAATTGCTGTTTAATTTTCTGTCTAGCTCTAAATCCAAAATACAACAAATCTATATATCATCAATAATACATTATTTTAGGCACTATTTTGTGGCTTCTTGCGTTTATGAAAAATCAGATTTCAAATTCCAGGATTAAAAAATATGCTTTGATTTCCGCACATAAGTTGACCTTAAATACGAACTTTTCCAGCCAGATTCATTAAAAGGGTCTAAAATTTATAAGCGATCTAGTTGTCATGGAATTTTAAAATTTCAGTTATCTAGTTGACTTCTGTCTTTGGTACTTTAGTATTGTAAATGTCACCAAAGACATGGTGTTATAAGAAAGTTTGTAGCAAGAATCGGATGTTAAGACCTTAAAATAGGTAGGAAAGTAAAAAGTTTATGGAATTATATTAAAAGTTTCCGGTTATTTTTTTCTTTTAATCATAAAGAAAATGTATTCCCTGGTTTTGTACTACAGAGAGCTTCATAACTTTAATTAACTTACTGGTGTCGTTGCCACTTTAAAACATCGATTTTCAAATTAGACTATTTCTAAACAACTCTTTTAGCGATTAGACTGTTCACTATTTAGAGTCACAAAAACGATTTTACTTTAAAACTGGTCTAATTTGGCCTTTAGGAGTTTAATTTTAGAACACTACCAACTGAAGGTATAAAGCTTGGCAGTACAAGATCAGAAAATTCATTTTTATTCATTACTAAACAAACAAAAATGAAAAACTATTTGAAAATTCCAAAAACAATTAATTTTCCAATTATTTCCAAGGCCGTATTTTTACAAATTTTATATTAAATTTGTTTATTAAAACGACTCTTTGGTAAAATTTACTATATGAAATATAATACTGTCAACAATGAAAGGAACTAAAAGTGTTAGATTATATGACAAATAGGTGGTTCCTAATTTTTAAAACCTTTTAGTGAATATACAATAGTTGTATGTTGAAATCACCTTAAAGTTTACGTTCTTAATGGTAAAATATTAACAGTTTTTTTTTCGTCAGATCTGGTTAGTACATCTTATGTTTTTTTTATGGGTCTAGCACACTTGTTACAGGGAAGTCTCTAAAGAGCTCCAGGAGCAAGACGTGTGCGAAAAACGCGATTCATGTTGTTCTTGAATGGCTGTAAATTGTACTTGGTCCTGGGCAAATTATTCCAAAGGGATGATGTTCTCCATATAAAAGACTGCTTGAAAAGCGTTGTACGCAGAGTAACTAACAAGCTGAATCTTATACGGATGTGAAGTATTAGCGCGACGTGTATTTCTAACATGCACCGCTCTGGGAGGAATTAAACGGGCTACATCCTTCGAACACTTTCCATGAAAATACTTGTAGAACAGACTCAAGTTGCCAACCGTTCTCCGATGTTCCGGCGAATCAAGGCCGTCGGTCAGTTCCGGGTCTCCAATCAGACGAACTACTCGTCTCTGAACAGAATCCAACAAATGCAGTGTGTGTTTGGGGGCGCAGATCCAAACATGGGAGCAGTATTCAATAGTTAGTCGAATTTGAGCTCTGTAAAGAATTAACAGTTGTTGTGGAGTATAAAGCTTTCTGGTTCGAAATAATATTCCCAACTTTTGAGAAGCTCTCCTTGCTATGCCTGCAACATGTTCATGCCAGGATATATTTGCTCCTAAATTAACGCCCAACAAATTGAGTGATGATGCTAGGGAAATAGAGTGCCCCGACATGACAATGTCGGGTTCAGCAACGTTAACTTTTTTAGAAAAAACTGCTGCCTGCGTTTTTGTAGCGTTAAATTCCACTTGGTTACTGTCACCCCAAGATAGAATTTCTTCCAGGTCTTTGTTAAGTTGAACGACCTCCTGCTGTCTGCGGATATTCTCCTGATTAGCCGATGTCCGAGCGTTCAAAGTGAATGAAGAGATAAGCCTTCTGTCATCTGCAAAGCTGTAGATTGGATTCCCGGTCTTTTCCAGCAGATCGTTAATGTAAATGAGAAAGAGAGTAGGAGACAGTATGGAGCCTTGAGGCACACCGGCGTTGATAGTGTAGGTGTTAGAAAGAAATCCGTCGACCGCCACTCGTAAAGAACACTCTCTGAGGAAACATGAGAGCCACAAACAGAACTTTTCAGACATACCACAAGAACGCAGCATAGTCTACAGTTCATCGTGCCAAACACGGTCGAATGCCTTGGATATATCAAGAGGTTCTCGAAAGTGTTCAATTGCGTTGTTTCAAACATGTGTTACATTACAATACATATTGGTGATCGCTAATAATGTTGAATCCTTCAAGATATTTTAGAAGATGCTGATTGATAACTTTTTGCATGACTTTCGATATTATTGAAAGCAGTGCGACTGGTCGGTAGTTATTTGGCAAGGTCTTCTTGACTTTTTTAGGTATCGGCTGAACTGTGGCACATTTCCAGCAGGAAGGAAATATTCCCGTTCTGTAGGATAGGTTGAAAAGTCTACAGAAAACTGGTATTAGTTCCCTCGCATAGTTTTTGAGAACTATGGCAGGTATTCCGTCAGCTCCAGAAGCCTTTTGGTGTCTAGTTTCAATAAAATACGCTTTATGATACGCTGTCTGAAGATAACATCGGGCATCCTTGACTGCAATATGGGAATAGTAGGTGGTTTTTCCTCGGAAATCGACATTAGAATGTGAAGCAAAGAGTTCAGCCAACAAGTTCGCTTTCTCAACGGGTGTCGTTGCAATAGAATTATATGGCCGTGTGAGTGGTGATATGGTGGATTTGGTGAAATTTTGATTAACTGTCTTAGCGACTGCCCAAAAGGACCTGGAATTGATGGGACAAGCGAGAAGTTTGTTTCTAATTCGTTGATTGTGTGCCTCCTTGGTTTCGTCGATAATTCCTTTGCATCTGTTCCGGGCACGAACAAAGGTGTTACGATTTATGGTGTTAGGATTTTCGCGCCATTGTCGGTAAGTAAGATGTTTAGAAGCAACAGCTTCTTTGCATTTTCGGTCAAACCAAGGCTTGCGGTTGGAGGGGCATTTCTTCGAAAAAGGGATGTAAGCTTCCATATCAGCCAAAATAACATCGGAGACCTCCCTGGCGCAGTCAGATGGGTTGTCGTATCGAAAACAAATGTCTATTCAAGGGAAAGTCCGAAAATATTCCATGAGATCTTCCCATTTAGCACATTTATAGTGCCAAATCATGCGCGGCTTAGGCGACTCTGTCACTGATGGCAGGATACTCGTTGTCGAAAGCAGTTTAACGGCGAATTTACGGTGACCGTGTAAATCTCCGTATTGGTGGTTAACTTGGAGTTAAAAGCAGATCAAGAAGACTGGCGAATTCTCCGTCTCTATCAGGGATCCGTGTTGGTTCGTCGAGTTAAGCCACAACTGATTGAGAATGATTCAGCTTCATGACCTTGTTCATCGGTAGTATTTGAATATTTAAGCTAGTTGATATTGTATGCATTAAAGTTGCCCAGGATGACAATTTCGGCACTTGGATAGTTAGTTTGTAAATGATCGATGGTGTCTGCAAAAGATGCGAAAAGTATTCTAAAGTTGGTATCACTTGGTGGTCGATAGAGGATACAGATGAACCTTGTGGTTTGTTAAGTCGTTATTTTTAACCACATAACATCAAAGTTCGGGGGCTCCAGAGCCTCTTCTCGTTGGCAAGAGAGGTCGCTTCTGATAAAAAGACAGATTCCAAAGGTACGCCTAAATCGGGAATAGAAGTCGTACCAAGGATAAAGATAGTTGACTGTGCTGGTCGATGAACTGACCTTGGTTTCACAGAGAGCGAGTACATGAGGTTTATTTGATTGCAGGTGTTGGTGCACTGAATTGATGTTCGAGTTACGATATTCCCAACATCCTCCTTTTCATCGCTCGTTGAGCTACTTGTAGGCGATTTATAATTTCTATATTCAAAGCCCACGTTTCCGTTCCGTATGTCAATACTGGCAACACGCATTGATCAAATATGTTCGCTTTTAGTGTATTTGGGACATTGGAATGGAAGATGTTCCGCAATCTGCCAAATGCCGACCAAGCCAATGATATTCTCCTTGATAAATCCGATTTTAAGTTTTCTTTGCATATTACTTTTTTTGTCCAAGATATAATACATTAAAATTCCGGGTTACAATCCTCTCATCTAACAATGAATTTGCACGACGTTTCGCCAAAATCTCATTTGGCGTTTTCAAGTGTTCTTGCTGCTGCTGCTAGTCGATACTGTGATCTTGCTGCTGCTGCCGCTCAAAGCTAAGTCTGACTTAGCTTCGAGCGGCACCCGGAATTTTAATGTATTACATTCCACCATCCTTGAAAACCTTTATTGTAATATATATATATATATATATATATATATATATATATATATATATATATATATATATATATATATATATATACATAGTATTATAAATATACCAAATTTGACATCCGTGTCTCATTTTGGTCAAGAGTTATCGGGCCAATAGACCGCCAGATTTATGGAATGAATACAATACTTCCGTTTAGTAAGGAAAATAATAATGTGATGAATATTTTTAATGAAAGATCAAAGTTTGTATTTTTTAACGTGTTTTTTGCGAACTATATTAAATTTAACTAGTATCCTTTTTTTAAATAAAAATAACTTTTGGACACTCACATTTGCAAACTGCTTTTTAAGAAAAATTTAATATTTTGTTCCATTTTTTCTTTAAATTACTTTAAAAAACACTCTTCAAATGGGTATATTTTTTATCCAACTAATAATTGCATTAGATTTCTCAGAAAAATACTTTCTTTTTTTACTGCCTCTGCTTATTTTTTAGTGTTCCGTACCGAACACTTATAAGATGACTTCGGTGTTTGTCTGTCCGAAACTATTTGTCATAGAAAGTTGAAATTTGTTAATAATATAGGAATTGATGGCCTCATCAGAGCCATGTAGTTTTGAAAGTCAAATTTTGACTTAAGGAGTTAATTTTGGGGGGTGAAAAAATTTTTTAGTTGGTCATCGAGTGTGGTGTCAAATGAAAGCTTGTGAAAACATGAGTAAAAATATATATATGTAATGTAATACTTGCGCACACTTTTCCTTGTATTATTTTTAAAAAATCGCGAAAAATCGCTGTCCCCCTACCTTATCTCGAAAAGTACTGATCAAACAATTTTGAAAAAATTCTGGAATATTCTCCACGGGGTGTAGATTGAACGAAAATTATTACGAGTGCATTACCTTTAATAATTTATCTGGTATATAAAAAAAAAAACAAAAATTTCAAGGTCATCGGTTTTCAGTAAAGATTGGAAACAAACTTTGTTGAAAACTCATTTGGGGTGTGTTTTGTGAAGTCAATGATTATTTTATACCACCGTAACAACATTTTTTAATTTAAAAGGAATCAACGTACGGAACACTAATTGTGCAAGTTCAACTTGCACTTGACCGGTTATTTATAAAAAGATTATCGTGTGATGAAGAAATGTCAACGTTATAATAAAACAGAAAACCTATTATATATACTACAAATTGGAGCACATTATTAATAAAAAAAACCCAGGTCAATCATCTTAAATTTAACAACCTTTGAGACTTTACGACTGTTATACTGTCATGTCTTGAAGACAAATTCGACTGAATTTAAGGAGATAATTAACGGTCACGTCAGATATTCAAATTTAGCCATATTTTATGACTGCGATAAACACCTGCAATATGAGAGTAATACATTGAAAATGAAACTGGAACATTTTTTCAAATACATCGTGGCCTTTCATTGCCTTTTAACAATTTTTTATGTAATATTAACTAATATTTTAGGTTTTTAAATTTTTATTTCGAATAGATTTGAACATTATTTGAATGTCTGAGGACTACATAAGTTTTAAGCCAAAGATATTTTCGCAGCCCAATAATTTAATTTAATGTAAGCGCTGATTAATTTGGAGTTGAAAAGTTCTGACCTAAATAAAGCATTTTTTGAGCCAAATAAAAGTTATTTTTTAATGGAGACTCATTTTCATTCAATACACTTGGATTATATTTTATCAAAATACTTCAGTCCTTCAGAACAACAGTTTTCATTAATATCAGAAAAATAGTCGTTAACAGATAAACATTTCTTTTAAGCAGCCTTTTTTTTTAATTTGGGAAGAAAAAAAAGTGAAACCAAACCAAATCTATAGATATAATACGGTAGATGAGAAATCAATTGATACTCGAAACTGCTAATTTGTGTGTAATTTTACATCGTTATCGATGTAAAAGAGGATTTTTTTTTGGGAAAAGGTGGACATTTTAGCTCGATTAAACTATTCAAACTTTATAATAACACAGAAAACACAGAATAATATTCTCCTATAAGAATTTTATCTTCTTCTATATAATTGATAAGAATTACCTAATGAGAAACGTAAAAAACGTCTCACCTTGTCAGTCGACGGAGCGGCTTTCGCTTTCCTCGGAATCGTTCGTTTTTTGGAGTTCATTGCTCGGATTTGTTTGATCTCCGGAGTGTAGTAGTTGATCCACGTTTCGTCCACATCAATAAAACGTTGACGAAAATCATTCCACTTAAAACATATTTTTTGAAACTGCTATCGATTTGGTAAACAGTGACGAAATTCGCTCAGTTTTCTCATGCAAAATGTGTGTCATATATATCAAATATAATCAATCTCCGCTATCGTTCTCAAAGTTAATCGACGGTCGTCCATCAGGATTTGGAGAATGTAATCAACCACCTCCTCTATCGTTGACTAGAGCGTTTCTGGTAAAATGGTTGTCCATAGTTTCTAAGTAGCCTAAGGTTGCAAAAGAAGGAGCAGCATCTCCACATCTGAGTATAGTTCAGCTTTAAATTGCATTCAAGTTTTTTTCTTCAGATTAAGGGATATTATAACGACACCATTTTCTAGTTGTCAACGCATTAAACTTTTGATAATATCCAGAATTCGATAAAATTACCGCATTCGTAAACAAAAATGGGCAAAATAACATTTGTTTTATAACACTTTCGATACTGTTCGATAAAACTAATACAATACTGTTTTAATCTTTTCATTCTGATTCATAACTTTAAATGAATGTTTTGGTTCACTAACCTTTATTCATTTTTGTTTCTAGGTCACCAGAAAAATGCCCCTTAACGGGCAAGTTAGGACTGCGTGTTTTATTCTAATTTATTTAATTAGTTTAAGTGGTGCCGAGCCCAGTAATAGATATAGTAGAAATTTTAGAGAAGATCAAGACGGTCATCATTCTCTTTCACCCGGAGGGTAAGTACAATATGTTATTAAAGTGTTAACACTTGTAGTTATGTTTGTTTTAATTACTTTGGCTTGTCTGATAACCGGCGATTTATGTTGGTTTCGTGTATAAAAAATGATTAGAACTTTGACAAAATTTACTGTATTGTGAGAGTGGCTATAATTTATTTTTCACTATAACTGTCTGAAGATCCGCAATATTACCGCTGCACAAAGAAACGAAAAAATAGAATCTAAATAATTGAATTAGACAAAACATGCTATTCTTTATATATATATATATATATATATATATATATATATACATATATATATATATATATATATATATATATATACATATATATATATATATATATATATATATATATACTACTGTGATCAAAAAATAGTAAGACTTTAGAAATAAAACGCAAACGAGTTATTTATTTTTCCAAATTTATTTCGTCCTCTTCAAAGTAATCCCCCTTGGATACAATGAATTTATGCCAACGTTTTTGCCAGTCTGCGAAACAGTTGTTGAATTAGATTTCTGGAATGGCCTTTAAAGCCTTCTTCGATTCGGTTTTAATCTCCTCAATCGACTCAAAACGGTGCCCTTGAAGCGGTTTTTTGAGAATAGGGCGATTGCGGAATGATATGAGTCGAATTTTTGATGAATAAGTGGCGAAGAATCAATGCTGTGTGAGAAGGCGCACTATTGTGATGAAAAAACCAAGAGTTATGAGCCCATAATCCCGGCCGTTTGGGAAGCCGAAAAACCATTTTTAAAACAAAATTTAATGAAACGTCTATGCTGAATTTTTTCACTCATGTTAAAAATCGAAAAAACGCACTTTTGTTGTTGAACGAATGCTACGGTCTTAAAATTTGACACAGATGGCAGTTAACGACGAAAAATTTTTGATCACACACGTAGGCTGAAAAATTTTTGACACACACATACACACCCTTTTCAAAAAATCTATATGATTTTTAGGAAGAACCAACCTTCAAACGATATGTGTCAAAATTTCATGACATTTCGATGAGTAGTTTACAAGTTACTGTGGTTTTAGGGTTGCTACTTTTGATATTTTCAAAACAATGGAAAAATCTAATTTCGTGTGTTGATTAAACATTGTTTATTGATGGGAAATATACCGTTCAAGCAAAGCAATGGCTTAATAAGTGTTACGGGGACTCTGCCCCTGGAAAATCACTCATCATTTACTGCTATTTATGCTTAAATGCGGTCGTACAGATACAAATGATGGACCCCCAAATGAGGTGGTAACACCGGAAAACATAAAAAATCCACAAAATTGTTTTGGACGACCGTAAAGTGAAATTGCGTGAGATAGCTGACACCCTAAAGATATTAAAATAACGTGTTGGTTATATTTTACATGAACATTTGGGCATGAGAAAGCTCTGTTCGAAATGGGTACCGCGTTTGCTCACAGTGGACCAAAAACAACAACGAGTTAATGATTCTGAGCGCTGTTTGGACCTGTTTACGCGCAATAAAAAGGATTTTTTCATGCGACATATGACAATGGATAAAACATGGATCCACCACTATATACCGGAATCAAATCGGCAGTCAGCTGAGTGGATAGCAGCCGATGAAAGCCGCCCGAAGCGACCAAAGACACAACAGTCTTTGGGAAGGTTTTTTGCCTCTGTATTTTGGGATACGCATGGAATAATTTTCATCGACTAGGCTTAGAAGGGAAAAACCATCAATAGCGAATATTATATAAAGTTATTGGAGCGTTTGAAGGCAGAAATCGCAAAGAAACGCCCCAAATGAACAAGTCTTTTATCAAGACCGTATCATAAGTCAATGGTTACGTTGACAAAATTGCATGAATTGAAGTTCGATTTACTTCCTCATCCACCATTTTGGCCTCCAGCGACTATTATCTATTCGCCGATCTTAAAAAATGCTCGAGGGAAAGAGATTTGGCTCCAATGAAGAAGTTATTGCCGAAACTGAGGGCTATTTTGAAGGCAAAGACAAATTCTTTTACAAGAATATATATATATATATATATATATATATATATATATATATATATATATATATATATATATATATATATATATATTATATATACATATATATATATATATATATATATATATATATATATATATATATATATATATATAATACGTAGGCTGAAAAGTTTTTGGTGTAGCTACTTAAAACATATTTTTTTTTGCAAAATTCGACTTTATTTGTCAATATAACCTCCTTCAAGAGCGATACAATCAGTCTAACGCTTTTCTAACATTTCTATACCTATATATATATATATATATATATATATATATATATATATATATATACATATATGTAATGTTTGTTTTGCTAATTTGAAAAAAATGTGTATAATACAATTTTTTTATTTTCGTTAAACCTTTAACTCCTATCAATAAAAAAACCTAACCTAAACTTAGATTCTGAGAATTAAATTATTTGTATTATATAAAAAATTAAAAAATTTAATTTACAATGTAGCCAGTGAGTTATTTTACAACATATACAAATATTTTTTTCACAAATGTGTTTTATATCTCTAGTGTTGCTGGCTGCATCTGGTGAAGTACTGTCATATTTATTTTAAATATATTTCTTAAGAAAATCTGGATTGAGCTCAATACATTTGGTCCAACGAGATTCCAATTTCCAAAAAATGTTTCGGACTGCGCATAATACTCGTTTACAGCAGAGATAATCTCTTTATTCGACCAGAATTTCTACCCTTCAAGTCAATTTTTGAGGTTAGGGAACAAAAAACTCATATAGGGCGAAATCTGAGGAATAGGATGGGTAGAGAACTATTTCAAAGCCCCGCTCGTACACTTTTGTTATGGCAACGGTCGATGCTTACACATGCAGGCACATTGTCCTGATGAAGCAGCACTTTCTTGTGCGTTAATCTTGGTTGCTTCTATTTCAACTTACTATGCAAATTATCTAGTAACGTTGCGTAATAAGAACCAGTCATTGTTTTCTACTATTTTGAATAGTCAATTATGATGATACCCTATGAGCCCCAAAAACTGTTGCCATCACTTTCCCGCTCTTTTCGATGCATTTTCAGCTTCGCCAATCCACTGTTTGACTACTATTTTATCTCCGGGGTGCACTGGTGTATCCACGTTTTGTTTATGTTTACAAAACGAGTCCAGAAGTCCTTCGGATTACGCTTCAACTTTATGAAACATGATTTTGAAATGTCCGTTCTCGTGAGTGGTCTAAACAACCACTTAGTTTTTTATTTTTAGAACTTCATGCAGGATATTACGTCCCCGTTCATATGAGAGGCCTATCATCTCAGCAATCTTAGCAAGCTTAATGTGGTGATCTTCTATCAAGATGCCATAAATTTTATCTACTATTTCTTCAGAAGACCCACCAAACGGGCGGCCTGTAGGTGCAGCATCTGCAGTAATCGTACGACCACGTTTAAATTCTTTTAACTATGGTCTTGAGTGCTGCTGCAGCGTTCCCATGAACTTCCTTCAGTACAGTTTCTATCTGGGCCTCAGTCTACTTTTTTGAGTAAAAATGCTTTATCACTGCATGATTCTAACAAACATGTAACACCGTTCATTTACGATAGCTGCCGATAAACAACTGCGTGTTACACCTGTTTAAAACTTGGAACACAACCGTTATAAAAATAAAAATCACGCTTACCAGCCATGGAGCTTTAACAAAATTTCCCGCCATTTCGTAGAAATTTAGGAGATTTATGAATCCACCTTCGTAGATCTACGGCTAACAGGTGGCCCGAAGCCTACCGTACTCAAGACTCTTAAAGGCTGGTTGTGCACCTGCTTCGTTTTAGGATTGTGAAAAGTAATTAGCCTATTGAAAAGGGCCTTCCAGGTTGAATCTCCTTAATACACTCCTAGTACAAAATTATTGAATATCCCAAATTAGTTTGTTTGGCTCGTGTGATTGCCAGGCAATATATAATTAACTGGAAAGCTGTACTCAAAGCACCATCTGCTATCTGGAATGTCTTTGATCCGGATGTTAGTTACTTACTCATTCAGATGGCAGTGTCCTGTGAGGATCCCTATCACCATTTTTATGTCTTTCCTGTCTAATACCAACACAGATCTCTTATACCCAGGCTTATGAGACTCTTAGACCGTTTAATCCAAGAGGCAATTTACCTACACGAGAAACAGGTTGTTTTTTTTCACTCCATTAATCAATAAGTCTTTAGACTCACTCCAGTTGTGAGCCTATCGTGACCCATTTCAAGGCCATCAGAGCTGCTCTGCTGTCTGAATAAATAAACACTGTCCTTTGCATTATGTTCTTTTTCACCATCTCTCAGCTACACAGCAAAGAGATGCTGTTTAGGGACATTGATAGCTGTGTCTCTATCTATCGGTAATATGCACCTACTTCCGTGCTCATTTTTTATTTAGATCTAGATGTATACCAGATGAGTCCACTTTTTGAGAAGACGGTTCTATTAGTACCGTCTTCACAAATTAGTATTAAAACGTTATTTGTTTTCCTAGTCCCAGTTTTTCCCGTTTCTGCAAGTTGGTTAAACAAAATATTTATGGGTCTGATATTAACAGTAACCATTTCATAAAAGAAAAATAAATTTTAAAATTATCAAAAAAAAACAAATTAAATGAAATATATTTTGCAAAAAAATTTGCCAATAGAAGTGTAACGAGGTGAGTTATAAAATAAAATATTTTAAAATTTAAAAAACGGATGTATATTTCGTTATTATATATAAATAAATATGTAACTATAATAATATTAGTAAAATTTCCATATATCGGGCGACATTGTATTAAGATTTTAGGTTTCCTGTGGAAATATTAACATACATAGAGTAATGCTGCAAACAACACTTTGCCCGCTAGGATATAATATATCTATTTGAAATGGACCTTCTTTATCTAAAGAATATTGTCAAACTATAACGCACTATATCAAGCCACACAGTCGCACATTTTTAACCAGAACTGATAACTATACATACTATATGTTAACTATTTTCAATTTTAAACATAATGGAGGTAGCTTGTGGCTGCTAAATATGGATAAATTTTAAACCTTAAACTTAATTTGCAAAAAGTTGTACTGACTAAGTCATAAAATTTTTGAATTTCAAAAGTGATACTGTTTTAATTTGATCACTTTCTAAAATAAAATTTAGTAGAAATTATCTGCTTAACAATGTGAAAAAACTAATTTTGAAAAAAAGCAGTTAAAAAGAATCTACTCTGAAGAAATACATGCGTTTTTCTTACTTCGATAAAATTAAGGTGAATAAAAAAACAGTTATCAAAAGTATAAAATATATCTTGTCTTGATCTTAAAAAGTTTGTACGTCCTGTCTACAAAAAATAATTGGCAAAAGGAATATTCGCTGTTGTCACTCCAAACAAAAAACGTAAAAATGTAAGCGTTATACAATTTTTACTTAATTCACAAAATATAATACGTAAATGTACAAGATTTAGCAAAATGATGAAGTCAGCGCAAGTCATACTCCTTTATTTTTAGTGTTCCGTACGGAACACTTATAAGATGACTTCGGTGTCTGTCTGTCCGTCCGTCCGTCCGTCTGTCTGTCACACCCGATTTTCTCCGAAACACCTTTGTTATAGAAAGTTGAAATTTGGTAATAATATAGGAATTGATGGCCTTATCAAAGCCGTGTAGTTTTGAAAGTTAAATTTTAGCTTAAGGGGTTAGTTTTGGGGGGTGAAATCGGAAGTAAAAAAAATTTTTTTTTTACTAGGTCATCGATTGTGGTGTCAATATATATATATATATATATATATATATATATATATATATATATATACATATATATATATATATATATATATATATACATATATATATATATATATATATATATATATATATATATATATATATATATATATATATATATATATATATATATATATATATATATATATATATATATATATATATATATATATATATATACGAGTATATATATATATATATATATATATATATATATATATATATATATATATATATATATATATCAAATCAAAAATCAAATCAAAATCAGTTTATTTGCCAATATCTACAAATTCATAATGTGACAGAAATTAAATTTGCTCGAAATACGACAAAAAGGATGGCACAGCGACTATAAATAGCCGATACCACAAGCCCTTCACTATTTGGGCATGTGTAGTGCCACCCAGTGGCGAACCTATACCTTAAAAATAAATAAAAAACTAATTGAAAAAATTCTAAAAATAAAAATTCTAAAAAATAGCAGAGCGTAAAGAGGGATCGGCGAGCACGCAGCGAAACGGGTGGCGGAGACGCGGGGAGATGTATATGCATAAACAGAGTAAATTTTACATAATATGATATGGTGGGCAAGTGGTACCACCACTAAAAGGATCCCAAAAAATTATATACAAAATAGGTAAATATTACGTTAAATTAGAATTCTTTTGCTGGTTAATAAGTTGGTGTTTTACATAGGAAGAAAACTTGCCTGGTGATAATTGTTTAACCTCTTGTGACAAAGAATTCCACAAATGCACAGCAACAAAAATAAAGGACTTTTGAAAGGCTGCCTTCCTGTGTTGAGGAACTCTAAAAGAATTAATGTTTCTCGTATCGTGCGGATGCAGAAAAACACTAAATTGTTCTCTGAGGTATTATATATATTTAAAAATCCGATAGACGAAATTATACAAATGACACTTTCTACGATTTTCCATATTTAAAATATAGCTGTTATTTAAATAGGGTGTGATTCGATTTCCGAATGGAATGTTAAAAGAAAAGCGCATACAAGAGTTTTGTATTTTCTGGATTAATCTAACATACTGGGCTGACAAAGAGTCGCCATACACAACATCAGCATAATCAAATAAAGATAAGATCAAGCTGTTGCATAAATAATATTTGGTTTTTGATGGCAGAAGATTCCTTAGATTATACAGTTTTTTTAAACGAATATAAGCTGCCTTTAATTTAATATTAATATGTGATTGGAATGAAAGAGATTTGTCAAAAATTACTCCTAATACTTTGGCCTCATGAATTAAAGGCAAAAAAGTATTGTCAATTGAAGGTCTGAAGGTATCAAAAAGTATACCCTCTGCATTTTTATTACCGTTAAACAGCATAAAACAAGACTTCTGTGCATTAAGCTTAAGGCTATGATCATTACAAAAATTATATATGTTATTTAGGTCCCTATTAAAATATACTAAAGAAGTGCGTAACTTATTTAAAGGAAATGGCATATATACTTGAGAATCATCGGCATACTGTTGCATTTTGGAATATTCTATCGCCTTATCAATAACTGCCACATAAAGAGAAAACAATAGTGGACCCAAGATGGAGCCCTGAGGCACTCCTTTAGTAAGCGGTATGTAATTAGATTTTATGGATTTAAAATCTTTTCTAATTTCTACACAGTGTGATCGATTTTTTTAGAAAATGTTCCATAAAAATAACTGACTGGTCTGAGAAGCCAAAATAGTAAAGCTTTGCCAAGAGCAGATCATGATTTAGGGTGTCGAACGCCTTACTAAAATCCAAAAGAGCTAAGCAGGTGGTTTCATTCTTATCTTCATTGAAACGAATATCGTTCAGTAAATTAACTAAGCTGGTAGTAGTACTAAAAGAAGGTCGAAATCCCGACTGACAATTGGGTATTATTTGTTTACTATTTACATATAAAAACATTTGCTGATATACATGTCGCTCCAGAATTTTTGATAAAGCAGGGAGTATACTAATTGGTCGTAGGTCCTTTGGTTCCATGGGGTTTGTCACTTTGGCACATGGTTTAATAATAGCCTTTTTCCAGATATTCGGAAAGTACCCTTCCAGTATACAGCAATTAATTATATTTATTAGCGGACGCGTGCAGTATATATATATATATATATATATATATATATATATATATATATATATATATATATATATATATATATATATATTTGTAGTAGGACTCACTTTTCTTTGTATTATTTTTAAAAAGTCGTGAAAAATCGCTGTCCCCCCCCCCTTATCTTGAAAAGTACCGATCAAAAAATTTTAAAAAAATTCTGGAATGCTCTCCACGGGGTGTAGATTGAACGAAAATTATCACGAGTGCATTATGTTTAATAATTTATTTCGTATTAAAAAAAAATTTCAAGGTCATCAGTTTTTAGTAAAGATCGGAAACAAAATTTGTTAAAAACTCCTTTGGGGTATGTTTTGTGAAGTCACTGATCATTTGATACCACCGTAACAAAATTTTTTATTTTAAAAGCAATCAACGTACGGAACACTAATTGTGCAAGTTCAACTTGCACTTGACCGGTTATTTTTTCAATTAACTTACTTGTTATTCATACGGATATATATATATATATATATATATATATATATATATATATAAAATATATAACTTTTTCTTCTTCTTCATAGCCTTTTTACATCCATTGTCGGATATAGGCCTCCACTTTTGTTCGCCACTTATCTCGGTACTGTGCTTCTCTATCCACGTTAGGCCAGCTGTAAGTTTTAGATCGTCTTTCCATCTGGTCTGAGGTCTGCCCCTTGATCTTTCTCACAACCAGGGTCTCCAATCCTGCATCTTCCTATTTCAACGATTGTCCAGTTGTCGCATTGTGTGTCCAGCCCATCTCCATTTTAGGCTTGCTATATGTTCTTTTACATCTGTTAGTTTAGTTTTTCCCTAATATATTCGTTCCGTATCCTATCCTTTATCTTTATATTCAACATCTGGCGCTCCATTGCTCGATGTGTTTTGGCCAATCTAACCATTATATTTCTAGTCAGTGTCCAAGTTTGTGCTGCGTAAGTGAGAGCTGGTAAGACACACTGGTTATATACATTTCTTCTTAGTCTTAGAGGAATTTTCTTGTTATTCAGGATGTATCTTTGTTTACCAAAAGCTGTCCATGCCAGTCTGATTCTTCTTTCTATTTCTGCGGTTTAATTGGGTTTACCGCATTGTATCATTTGTCCCAGATGTATATATATATATATATATATATATATATATATATATATATATATATATATATATAATAAATATATATATATATATATATATATATATATATATATATATATATATATATATATATATATATATAAAATATATATATATATATATATATATATATATATATATATATATATATATATATATATATATATATATATATATACATATATACATATATACATATATATATATATATATATATATATATATATATATATATATATATATTCTTCTACATAATCAAGTCTTTCGTTGTCTATCCTTATGTCTTGCGGGTTATGATCATTTGTCATGGTTTTTGTTTTCTTTTTATTTAATTTTAATCCCGTTTTTTCTGATTTTTCCTTAATAACATTTAACATCTTTTGTATATCTTCTGCATTGTTAGATATTATTACCACATCGTCGGCATATCTCAAGTGATGTAGCCTCTCTCCATTTACATTTATTCTCATCTTATCCCACTCAAGATTTCTAAAAATATCTTCCAATGCGGCGTTAAACAGTTTAGGGCATATTGCGTCTCCCTGTCGCACTCCTTGTTTTATAGGTATAGGTTTTGTTTTTTCGTGTGCTTCTATTGTCATCATGTAATTGAAATCTTCTTTAAATTATGTTTAAAACTATTTTTAACAGATATTTCAAGATCGTTCAATATAATAACCCTTTTTATTTTCAAGATACCTACAATCGTTAACTAATATACATTATAAATAAATAATATATATCTAGACCATTTATAATAAATACATTAGATAACCTAATCAAACTTAATATAAATATATGATATGTATGACACGAATCTAAATTAATGTGAATGTAAATCTGCCAGTGTCAAATAGTTTTCTTTATTTAAATTTAAGTAATTATGCAGGCAGAAGAGCATCATCTTAAAATTTAAAACTGGCAATTTATTATTTTGTATTATTAATTATAGTCATAACTTAGAACGCATATAGCAGACTCTGTATAATATTTCATAGCACATGTATGTAATGTTTATTTAATATTATTTTAGCAATAATAAGTTTATAGTTATAGTTAACAATTAATTAACATAAATGGTTAATGCATACATGCAATAAAATTATATTTTATCTCTGTTATTAATAAATATGATGCCCTCTAGATTATGCAATATTTTGAGTAATGGATATTCATTTGTAGTTAATATATAGTAAGTCATCTAGTTGAGATACGAATTTATCAATAAAGTCCTTTTTTTCTTAATAGAGATATTATTCACATTTTTCAGTTGTAAAATTCAGAAATATGATATGATAATGGGTTCAAAATGTCTCTCAGCATTTTCCAATTCTTAATTTCCGTATCTTTCCATGACTTCATTGGCCCTCTCTCAGTTTTTGCGAGCTCATTGCTGCAGAGATTATCTTTTCTGGTTTTCCAGGTCTTCTGTGGTTTGGTGGTACCCATTTCATAACTTCAATACCATCTAGTTTCCTCCAATCTCTGTTCTGCCGATATTATCGTCATAATTTAACCTAAGGTTTATCATTTTCATGATAACCGGCAGATTGTGTTGCTTTGGTTTATAAAAATGCAAATGAAAAATTCATTTCTGTATTAGAGTCGATGTAATTGTCTTGTCAATGCGACTATCTACCGATTAAATGAACTCAACTTGTCGCATGAAAAAGTTGTGTTGATTTTCGAAGACCTTATGAAATACTGAGACAGCAAAGCATTACTGAAGCATAACTAGCACAAAATATTACCACCTTACACCTGCTATAACATGCCGGTTAAAAAAGCTATAAACTTGCAATGCTATGCCAATTTGATGGTTTTTCAATTACTTAAAATGTTCGATGTGTCAGTTTCTCAAAGGTAATATAGTTTTTTTAAGAATATGGTGATCCTCTCCACAATTTGCACCTATCTTTAAACAAAGTGTTGCCGGATTGGCGAATCTGTTGTAACACCGGAATGAGTAATAAATGTTGCAATTAAATTAGAATCTACTCTTGTTAATTTTCTCAAAACTATTTACTGTTAATAAATACATCTTCACTAAACTTTTTTATCTTCCTTTTCGTACTTTTTATCAAAAAAATATTGTTGTTATGTAGGTACTTCATCGATCTACAATTACACCAGAGTCTTGTTTATTGAGCTAAAACTCCCCACTTTTTATTATTAGATTCTCGGTGTTTTCTTTCATTGGCCTTCTATTTGTGTTTACAAGTCTCTGTAATGTATGATTTTCTCACAGTAGTTATTACAAAAATCATCGTTGACTTGGAGACGATAGTTTGCCTAGCAGTATATATAATAAAAGCTTTTAGCTCTGTGCTAAACCCTATGCTTTTAGTTTTTCTTGGCATATTAAATATATTATTAATATTTATTACATTTATTCTTATTGTGGGTTTTAATATTTTATTGACGAATATGTAGAAATTGCAAGATTTTGAATAGTCAGCAGCTATATAGTAAATTATTTTTGTCCATAATAAGACTGGAAAATAGTTCAAATAAAATGTTAATTAGAATTGTAGCTATTTAAGAAAATAATTTGTAACAAGAGAAATGTTCGTGGTTCCTTTTTGTTTATGGAATTCGCGGATTTTAGAAGCTTTAAGATTTATGCATTTTTTTCTTTTCCATAAATATTTCGAAAAGAAACCTTTGCATGCGGCATTGTACATATAAAGGAATTCAGTTAAATAAAAAGATCGCCAAAAAGAATAGAACTATTAACTTTTGGAAAAGATTTATATTGTTGGAAAAAAACATACATTTGTGCCGAAATTTTGACCTAACATCTTTCTATTTGCAGCTATCTTCAGCAATATAAATCTTAAAAAAAAGCTGGCTTCGATCGTCATTTTTGATTTAATTTTAATATTTTATAATAAAAAACTTTTAGAAAAATTCTATAGTTTTCTTTAAATATTGGAAATCTTTTTTAGTTTATTTTCTTGCTTCTTCCCGATATTTAACAGTTTTCTTTATATATTAATGTAATTCGCTGCAAATTTCCGCACACAAATTTATTTCTACGTAATGTTTATACACATATAAAAATAAAGTCTATGAATGTATTGTGAACAAGATTCTTAGAAATGCAATAATTCTTAAATCAATTTTTATTTGTTACTCAGAATTTTTGACTTTAGGTTTATGTAATATCCCACTATTGTATATCAAGCTATAATCCTTACAAAATTATCTCTTAAAAATAGTATCATCTGAAGGTGAAGCGCTATTTTCTCAGCAATCTTTTAAGCGAGCGGCAAAATTATTGATCACGTCTCGGCACGTCGTTTCCGTAATCGCTGCCATTTTTTGTAGGATTTTTTTTAAACTTTAGTTTTGAGATATCTCTACAAAAAAAAATTCATCGATAACAAATGAGGGTTACATCGAGGCCAACTTTATGCCATCTGTTTTGAAAATGAATTTATTAGGAAACATTTCTAAAAGGTAAAGATATGTTTGGAGTGTGTCACGTAGTCCTATCCTGCTGAAACTAGGTTCTCTAGTTACAACCATTAGACCTTTATGAGACGGGTGTGAAGAAGTTCTCAATCATCTCTCACATATCGCTCTGATTTAATAGTTGTTGAGCACCCTCTACCATCCTAAAAGAAGTGCGTCCTAGCCTTCCGTAAATTTTCAAAGATCATTCGTACAATAAGCTGAACAAATTTGAACTTGTGTGGCATCCCGTGAATCAAGAATGTCCGTAAAAAATATTTCTGAGTGTATCTACTTCTATTAGGTATTATGTTAATTAACCTTGAAATAACATATAGATATATTAAGATCAAGGTGAAATGGTGAAGAATACGACGGCTGCACTTAGTAATTTATTGGTGAGCGCGGCATCATTATAGTTAATTTAGGACCAGCATACCGTGCCTTCTTTTATATGGGTATATCACAACCATTTAGTACCTTCCAAATTATCCTTATATTTTACGTGATAGCATTTAATGTGTTATATTAGTATATTTAGTGTTGTAAAAATAGAGTTACGCAGTTTAAGAAATATTTAAAATATATTGCGGTAACTTTTACTGAGAATTAACACAAAAATTCAGTTCCTTGCAATACAAAAATATATAACATATATATATATAAATATATATATATATATATATATATATATATATATATATATATATATAATATTACAATAGCGGTTTTCACGCATAGTGGAACGTAATACATTAAAATTCCGGGTTTCAATCTGTTCATTTAACACTGAATTTGCACGACGTTTCGCCAAAATTTCATTTGGCATTTTCAGGTGCTCCCGCTGCTGCTGCTACTTGATACTATGATCTTGCTGTTGCTGCCGCTCGAAGCTAGTTAGCTTCGAGCGGCGGCGAAACGTCATGCAAATTCATTGTTAGACGAACGGATTGAAGCTCGGAATTTTAATGTACTATATATATATATATATATATATACATATAACATATATATATATATATATATATATATATATATATATATATATATATATAAATATATATACATATATATATATATATATATATATATATATATATATATACATATATATATATATATATATATATATATATATATATATATATATATATATATGGGACGATCCGCGTCAACCGGATCAGAGCTACGACCATATATATATATATATATATATATATATATATATATACATATATATATATATATATATATATATATATATATATATATATATATATGTATATATATATATATATATATATATATATATATGTATATATATATATATATATATATATATATATATATATATATATATATATAAATATATATATACATATATATATATATATATATATATATATATATATATATATATATATATATATATATACATACATATATATATATATATATATATATATATATATATATATATATATATATATATATATATATATATATATATATATATATGGGACGATCCGCGTCAACCGGATCAGAGCTACGACCAAAATTAGAAGCAACCAAAAAACTTGACCAAGGGCTCATTTTAAAGCTTAGAGCGTCTACTTTCAAATGCCGAGTGCGCCTTTGAAAAATCCAATATGGCGGCCGGTAGCTGGAGAAAAATCAAGTGTCCAGCAAAAAAAAGCTTCTAAAAAATAAAAATTCGCAACTGTTTGGGTCGTTTTTTGGCTCAAATTGTAGCTGATGGACGCCCCAAGAAATTGGGGTGGTAAGTTGACAAAATCCAACATGGCGGATCCAATATGACGGTCAAAAATCCAATATGGTGGTCGAATTTTCACAAATGAACCGATTTGCACTAAATTTGGTAAACGGGGGTTTTTAGGGTCGCTGATCACGAATCCGAGGTCTGATTTGCCAAATTCAAGATGGCGGTTCCAAGACGGCGGATGAAATTTTCGAAAATCTATGGATTTGTACCAAATTTGTTATACGGAGGTTTTTGGGGTCGCCGATTACGAATCAGAAGTTCGATTTTCAAAATCCAAGATGGCGGACCCAATATAGTAGATTGCCTTATTCAGTTTCCACCATATTGGGTCCACCTTCTTGAATTTTATAAATTTGACTTCAGATTCGTAATTAGCGACCCCAAAAATCCCGGTATGCCAAATTTAGTGCAAAAATGTCAATACTGTTGAGCAATAACTAATTGAATTTTGAGCCATGAATGAGCCTCGACCTTCAATCTGTCAAAATTTTTAAATTCTTATCACAGATATATGATCAGCGACCTCAAAAACCCCTTTACATAAAATTTGGTGTCGACTGGTTGATTTTCGAATATATCGCCGCCATATTGAATCAGCCATTTTAGATCCGCCATATTGAATTTAAGAATTTTAGAAATTTGACCTCAGATTCGTTATCAGGTATTCCAGAACCCCCGTATAACAAATTTGGTACAATCGATAGATCCGGTTGACGGGGATCGTCCCATATATATATATATATATATATATATATATATATATATATATATATATATATATAAATATATATATATATATATATATATATATATATATATATATATATATATATATATATATATATATATATATATATATAAATATATGTATATATATATATATATATATATATATATATATATATATATATATATATATATATATATATATGTATCATCCGCAACAGATAACTGAACAATACTTTTAAAAGTAATGGGGATATCAATAGATTTGATAACACATAGATAACCCAAAAAAACATAATCGTACGTCGCAACTTACAACACAAGAACTTTAGGATCCGAGGAAAAAATGACGGACTTAGAAGAAGAACTGAAAAACATAAAATGGACAGTGTTGGGCTTAGCGGAAGTAAGAAAAACAGGAGAGTCTTGCATCACCCTAAAAAGTCGCCATATATATTTCTATAGAGGCAATGAAAGTAAGAAAATTGGAGGAGTCGGTCTACTTGTACATAAAAAAAATAGCAGATAATGTTGTTCATTTCAAAGCCATATCACAAGAGTGATTTCAGTAGACATACAGATGAACAGAAGATGCACATATAAGATCATTCAGGTATATGCACGTACATCAGACAGCAAGGAACAAGAAATTGACCAATTCTATGAAGATACAAACAAAGCATTGCTACACCACAAAACAAGATATAACATACCATAATAATCGGCGACTTCAATACCAAAATAGGTAAACCAGCGAATACAAATGAGAAGAGTGCCGAGAAGTTTGGTTTGGGTACGAGGAACAATAGAGGAGAAATGTTATAAAATTTTGTCAACGAAAATAATTTGTACGTTATGAACATATTTTTCCAAAAACCAGAACATAAACAATGGACATGGCAAAGCCCAGATAGGGTAACAAGAAACGAAATTAATTATGTTTTATGAAATGACAAGAATCGACACGACAGTCCTGAGTACGCTAAGCATTGGCAGTGATCATCAGATGCTCAGAGCAAAAATAAGAATAAATCTGAAGCAGGAGAGACGTAGATTGATAATGCATACAAAGATAAAGACACCAACAGAAATAATAAAACAGGCGAATATCGACAAGTACTGGAAAATCATATAGAACACATAAACTACTAAACAGAACTTGATGAACTAAACATACAAATAACCAACAGCCTATTTATGAGTACAAGATAAATAGCAACTTCGAAAAAAGAAAAAATACAAAAATTAAGTAAAGAAATCTAAAATCTAATGAAACAGAGAAAACTATTAACAAATAGCAGATTAGAATTGGCAGAAACAGAAAAAAAAAAGAAAGAAAAAGATCAGAGAAGACGCCAGACAGTACAGAAACTCGATAATAGAAGAAACTCTGAAAGAGGAAAATAGTTTGAAACAACTAAACAAACAAATGAATGAAGGGAGACATAAAATAATAAGACTTATAAATAATGATACATAAATCCAAGAGATAAAGGAAGCCACAGAAAAATATTATCAAACAATATATGACATGAAAAAATCGCCACCGCCCGGAAAAGAAGAAAGAAATAAAGTAATAGTAAGAAATGTGGGATGTTGGCTAAATGCCTTGGTTGTACTTATTTTTTGAAAATGAGAACAAATTTAAATCGGAGAATTACAGACCCATCAGCCTGTTATCGGTACTATATAAAATTCTTACTAGAATCATAACATATACATTAACGAACAAATTAAACAGTTATCAACCACGTAAATAAGCGGGATTTAGCCGGGTATACAGCACTTTGGATCATTTTCAAACAATTTGATTACTAGTGGAAAAAGCAGATGAATATTTCATCACCTTGTTGGTAGATTAGTTGACTACTAAAAAGCATTTGATGCGGTAGAGATATGAGCAGTCCTTAACGCCTTAAGTAATAGGAGAGTCGATGAAAGATGCACAAGTCTTCTTGAACATATATATAAAAATGCCACATCACAAATAATGTTTGAAGAAAAAACAAATAAAATCAAAATTGAAAGAGGAATTAGGCAAGGCGACTCAATATCCCCAAAGTTGTTCACGTTGACTCTAGAAGAGGTGCTCATATTGCTAAAGTGGGAAAATAAAGGAATACTAATGGACGGTGAACGATTAAATTACTTAAGATTGGCAGATGATGTCACTCTGATTGCCAACATAAAAGAAGAGTTACAAGAAATGCTGATGGAATTAAATATCTCGAGAAATAGGTCTAAAAATAAACTTTACCAAAACTCAATATTTGAACAACGAAACTGAAGATAACAGCCAGGAACTATTAATAGAAGGTGAAAGAATAGGAAAGGTATAAGCATTCATATATTTAGGACAAAAAATCGAAATATCAAAAAATAATTTAAAGGCTGACTTGGATAAAAGAGTTAGTTTGGTCTGCGTTCAGAAGGTTACAATCCAGTCTTAAATTGGACATCCCAAATACAATAAAAGTCAGACTGTTCGATCAATATATACTGCCGGTATTAACATAAGGCACTGAAACGTGGACTTTAAATAAAAGTATAATATATAAACTCCAGGTAAGCCAAAGAGCAATGGAGAGGAGAATGTTAAATATTGGACTTGAAGATCGTATTCCTAACACTGAGATACGAAGAGGATCAAAAGTGACAGATGTAATACAACGAATATGTACATTCAGGTGGAATTGGGCGGGGCGTATCGCAAGTATGAATGATAACAGATGGACATGCCGTATGGCTGAATGGCCTAGAGAACATAATTGATCCAGAAGTAGATCACATACAAGATGGACGGACGATATAAAAGATCAGCAACAGTTATTGAACAATGCTTTCAAAAGTAATGGAGATATCAACAGATTTGTTTAATCGCTTTAAAAACCCGGCTCCCGGAAAATTTCTATTAAGGTATCACCAGTAGATGGTGCAGTTTTACCTTACGTATACAGTACTACAGACAAACTAACTAAGTTACTTAAAGGATCTAAAATTTGTAAGAAAATTGGACAATACCTTAGGTCACCATTTCCCCGTTCGTGTGGTCCAGTGTCTCTAGGGGAAACTGGAAGACCAGTGTCAACTGGAGTTAAAGAATATGAAAGATGTATTAAAAAGAAACACTCTACAGGTCATACCATCAATCTAAGAGAAACAAAAGTTTTTGCTTCTGGCTCCAATTTTTATAAACGAAAGTTTAGGGAATTAATCTAAATTTATTAACACTTTAACAAAATTAAGAGACTTGCGGTCCGCATCAATTCGTTTAGTCTAATTTTAAGAACCACGATTTCTAATGTAACCAAGTTCAACGTCAGACTTTATCAAATAGCTATACAGTCTTTTAAAATTAATTTAGTAAATCTCACAATTGTAAATAAAACAAGCTGTACTTTTTTTTATTTGTTTGCGAATTACGGGTACTTAAAATTTATATATGAAATTAATACGGTGATGTTATATCGATTTGTTTGTTTTGTCTTCATTAAATACACAATCTAAAAACATTTTCTTTTAATTGTATTCCATAGAGCAAAAATATAAAGTTTCAGTGCCGAACCCCTAAAACTAAAGGACTACTTTAATAAAAAAATTTTACTCTTTATATTTTGTTTAAAATTCTATTAAACTGTATCAAAAAAGTACGATTCGTCTAACAACGACTAAACTATCAAAACTCGGATTTTTTTACATTTTCCAAGTTATTCTCTACAACTTTGTTTCTAAACTGTGAGTCATTTTCATTGTTTGACTTGCTCATTATCAAAATTATCAAATTATTATTGCTTTTGTATATTTTGTACTTGTTTTTGGTCATTGTTGGTGACACAAAGATAAAAGTACTGATCGAGTGATGAAAACGTTGTAAGTAAAAATTATTTAAAAACTTTCAATAGGGGTTCAAGGTAAAACTTTCATTCACGTTTTGTCATTGAAAATTATCTAAAATTTTTAGGGATAGTATTATAAACTAGCCTACGAAGCATTAGGAGAAGACGACAGGGAAAACAAACAACGCATTGACACTATTAATGAAACAACGAAAAATGTCATCGGGGAAAAGAAGAAACTCTATGAGAAATGGATGAACATCAAGTCAGAGGATGACTTACGAAAGTATAGAGAAAAAAATAGAGAAATGAAAAGATTAATAAATAAAGAGAAGAACGAGAAATGGGCAAAATCATATAAAAACATCGAACACTATATAGGTGGAACACGAAGTACGGAGGCATGGAGAACGATTAGAGCTACGAAAATAAACTCCAAAGAAAAATCCCATATACAATACATTCAAGGAAGCCAATGGGATAATTATTATAAAAAAAAACTACTAATAGAAGACAGACCAGGGTTCTTGAATAGAGACGAAGATGACGAACAACAACAAAACGAACATGAGGAGGTAAAGATAAAATTTGAGGACGTAAAGAAGGTCATAAAATCATTGAAAAGCCGGAAAGCAGCGGGACCGGAAGGAATGGTCAATGAATTAATCAAATACGGATCAGAGAAACTGCACCGCATAATAAGAAGCATGTTCCACAGGGCTATAAATGGAGAAAGAATACCTAATGAATGGACCGAACCGCACATAGTCTCAATTTTTAAAAAAGGTGACCGAAGGAAATGTGAAAACTATAGAGGCATTAGCATCATTTCAAGCATTGGACGACTGTATGGGAAAGTAATTAAGAATAAGATAGAAGACAACATAAAAGGCAAAATAGGAGAAGACCAAGCAGGATTTACGGCTGGGAAGTCCTGTATTGATCACATATATACAGTCAAGCAACTAATGGAAAAGAAACTAGCCAAAAACAGAGAAATCCACCTAGCTTTCATCGATATAAGAAAAGCTTACGATTCAGTTGCTAGAAGTCACCTCTGGAAAGCAATGTCAAAAATGGGAATCGACAAACTATTGATAAAAGCTGTAAAAGTGGTATATAGAAATAATATTAACAGAGTAAAAATTGGTAATAAGTTAGGGGCCAAAATTAGAACAACGAAAGGACTACTACAAGGGTGTACAACCTCTCCGACGCTGTTTAAAATCTACCTGGAACAGTCTTTAAAAAACTGGAAGAATAAATGTCAAGGTATGGGAGTCCCAGTAAGAGACGACTACTTATACAGCTTGAGTTTTGTAGATGACCAAGTCGTCATGGCACAAGACGAAGAAGATCTCAGCTATATGGTGAGGAAACTGAAGGAAGAGTATGATAAATCTAGGCTAGACATAAACTTTAATAAGACGGAATACCTAACAACTAACACAGTGGAAATAGAAGATCTAGAAATTGAAGAGAACGTAACAATTAAAGGAACTGGGAAATTTAAATACCTGGGCCCCATAATAACAAGAGACGCAACATCCGAAGAAGAAATGAAATCGAGACTGGGACAAACGAGAACCTGCATCAGACAGTTAAACTCAATATTATGGGATAAGTACATAACGAAAGCAAACAAAGTCAGAATATACAGAACAATCATTGAAAGTATCATGACATACGGGTCAGAAACATAGACCATTAACAAGAAATATAAATCAAAAATAAACGCGGTAGAGATGGAATGTTGGAGAAGGTGTTGTAGGATGACCCGGACTGATAGGATTAGGAACGAGGAAATAAGAACGCGAATGGGAATAACAAAAGACGCAGTACATGCCATAGAAGAAAAACGATTGAAATGGTATGGTCAGGTAAGGGAAAGCGACGACAGAAGGTGGATTAAGAAAATCACAGAATGGAGTCCAATTGGAAGAAGAAAGAGAGGAAGACCTTTAAAAATCTGCCGGTTTATTTTACACACTCAACAGGACATGATCCACAGAACAATAAATGACCCTTGCTTTTCAAACGGCTTGAAATAGTTCGTCTCTTGACGTTTCCTGAAAAAAATATCCATTGTTATCGTGAAACTTATGTTCTGCTGAATATGTATATGTAAATATATATATATATATATATATATATATATATATATATATATATATATATATATATATATATATTTGCAGACAGAATATCCGAAGATGCCTTTAATTTTACTTTGTACGAATCTATCTGATTGATGTAACAAATGTGTCGCCAAAATATTTGCATTAAAATTTTAATTTTAGAAGATCTGAGCTTAATGTACAGGGTGAGCCGACCATAGAGTAAAGTTCATTATCTCATTTGTTGACGAATGACGAAAAAATGTTAAATAAAATAGTTTTAGGGAATGTTAATGTGCACAGTTTAAAATTATTTTTGAGTATACAGGGTACTTCAAAAAAGTGTGGCCGATATAACATATGTTTTTTTAAATGGAGCATCCTATTTTCTAATTTATTTTTAAATTCTACGTAAAATTTTATAACTTTTTTATTAATAATATTATATACCTAAAGCTAGTAGTTTTTCTAATATTTCGATTTTTTTTTAAAAAAAAAAATATTTTTAGGTTTTGTAAAAAATTGCCAGTAGCGCCATTGTTTCGGAAGGTGGAATACTCATAACTGGTATGAGTGTTCTATAGGGATGAAAAAAAAAAGATATATGTAAAGAAATTTGAGTTAGATGCTACAGGTTGTTCAAAATAAATTTATACATTTCGACTATTTTAAATCGAAAAATCTCAAATTTTTTAAATGGCACACCCTGTATATTATTATTTTTCTGATAGATTTTACAAAACCCTCCAACTTTTATTAAGTATGTCATATACCTATTTCTAATAGTTTTCGATTTATCTTGAATTTTTCAATTTTTACCCTTGTGTTTAATACACTTACGCAACATCATAGTTGCCAATATAAATGTAGAAATTAAGCAACTAAAAATAGTTTAATTGGTTTTAGTAAGTGACGTATAATGGTTATGGCTTTTGCTAAAATTGAATTAATTGATATGGCGCTACTGGCAATTTTCTACAAAACTGAAAACTAGTATTTTTTTTAAAAAATTGAAATATTAGAAAAACTACTAAGTGTAGGTATATAACATTATTAATAAAAAAGTTACAAAATTTTACGAAGAATTTAAAAATAAATTAGAAAATAGGATGTTCCATTTAAAAAAACATATGTTATATCGGCCACACTTTTTTGAAGTACCCTGTATGCTCAAAAATACTTTTAAACTGTCCACCTTAACATTCCCTAAAACTATTATATTTAACATTGTTTTGTCATTCCCGAAACAAATGAGATAATGAGCTTTATTCTATCGTTGACTCGCCCTGTGCATTAGGCCTGTATAAAAATATTCGACCATGCAGGATATGGTGAAGAACCTATGACTGCTCCCGAAATTTGTTTAGGAAATGTTCATTTGAAAATGGAATATACAGGCGATAAACATATTTTTATTAAATCTTCTAAAGATGAATCAAGATTATTATGCCGAAATATGTCTGAAACTAAATTATTAATTGGAACATTGTATATAGTGATTTAACGTCGGACGGACGGAAATTACTCCAAATTGTTAAGATCTAATCCTAAAAAGCACGATTTTTCATCAAACTCTTACTTTGACTAGTTTTTAAAATTTTGGGAACTATAGACGTATTTTTTGAAATATAAAGTTAGCCTGTGTTAAGTTACGGAAAACCAACTTTGTGTAGGTTTTTCAATTTCTATGAAAAATTGAACTAAATTTGGAGGAATTTTAATTTTGTGAAATTTCAATACTCCTTTGTAATAGGTAACTGTTAAATTAATTGTGCACTAATTACATGCGGTTAAAATTTGAGAACAAATGTTTGTTTGCGTGCTTTTTTAAGTATTGAAATAGGAATATTAGAATAGTAAAAGGATTGATTCATTTTACAATAATTTACCATAATATTATATATAACAGTCATTTAACCTTGAACGTGGGATTTGCACTCTTATCAAGCATTGGTTCCTGTTACAAAAATGTGCGTTTATTAGCGTGGGACTTTCCAAATACGATAAACCAGTTTACGTTAATTGACTGTTTATTGTTATGCGATGACATATGGAATAATATTAAATAAGTTTGTTGCTGTAACCTGCTATACACATCGCTAAACTAAATATTTAATAATTTACATTTGCCTTATTATTTTTATCTTCTACATTTCTAAGCTTAAACATCAATAATCAATGACTCTGATAATAATGACGCTTAATATTGATTGCTCAAATATCTTCGGACAATAATGTAACTCGATGCGATTAGTCGTAGCAACTAGTTGCCGCAACTTTTTTTACCTTTACATGCTCACAAAATGCATGAAAATACCTTCCTATGTAAAAATTTATCATAGTAACGTATAGGTCACTAAGCAAGATTATGTACTCGCAAAATAAAAAAAATTTTTACGGAAGCATAAAATGATAAATGACTTCACAAAACACACCACAAATGAGTTTTCAACAGAGTTTTTTTCCGATCTTTATTGAAAAACTGATGAGCTGGAAATTTTTGTTTTTTTATATACCAGATAACGTATTATTAAAGGTAATGCACTCGTGATAACTTTCGTTCAATCTACACCCTGTGGAGAATATTTCTAAATTTTTTCAAAATTTTTTGATAAGCACTTTTCGAGATAGGGGGGACAGCGATTTTTTTACTATTTTTTAAAACTAATACAAAGAAAGTGTGCGCAAGTATTACATCATATATCTTTTTAAATTCGTGTTTTACAAGTTTTCATTTGACACCCCACTCGATGACCTGGTAAAATTTTTTTTTTCACTTCCGATTTCACCCACCAAAACTAAGGCCTTAAGTCAAAATTTAACTTACAAAACTACATGGCTCTGATGATGCCATCAATTCCTATATCAGTACCAAATTTCAACTTTCTACGTCAAATAGTTTCGGAGAAAATCGGGTGTGAGAGACAGACGGATAGACACCGAAGTGATCTTAGAACTGCTCCGTACAGAATACTAAAAACGATTTATTATTTAATATTATACATTATATTCACAATATTATTCGTAAAATTTGGAATGTTATAATAATATTACACAGCGATAGTTTATCACTGTATTTGAAAATCGACTGTAATTGCGTTCTCGATCAGATTGTAAGCTTCTTAAATCCCGATATGTCAGTCAGACTGTTATCTAACATCCACTTATTTTCTTATGGAAACCAACAGATTTGAACAACGTAAGACTGTTTAATATACTCGAAGCCGGATCATCCAGAGGGAGTAATAGTTTGGTGGGCGCTTCAGCGAATGCTACATATCTACTCGATTTATAAGACTAATATCCACTATTATACTAATTTTATTTTGAAGCAGTACTTTCGATTCGATGCAACCAGATTCTACTCAAAAAACGATTACGTTCTTCAAGCGGATTCCTCTCCGACACAGACAATTTTTGACATTAGAGTATATCTGTCTTGTAACTCTGTAACAGTGGTTATTAAGCTTGAATGATTTCTTGTCGATGGATTTTTTCGTCTGGGGTCATCTAAAAAAAAAAATTAACAAATGAAAAACCATAAAAATTTTATCACTTAAAAAATCCAATCGGATTTGGTTAAGAATTTCAACCAGAATAATTTTAATTAGGATGTGTCGAAGTAATGTCTCCATATCGAATAATCAATAATTATTGTTAAATGTTACTAAAGTTTCAGGTAATAATACCATTTTTATTTTGTATTTTTGTTCTCGTATAGGTAAAAGATACTTTCCTGAAAACTGGATAGTAGTCATATTGTTCTTACTAATATGTTCACTTTTGATACTTGTACCTAATATCTCCCAGATTTTAAGCATATGTCGTGTAGATATGTCGATATGTGATTTTTTTTCACTTGGCATGTATATTCAATAGTACTTCTGGTTAATACCATACTTCTGGACAAAAAAAAAACACTGACAAATTATGGTGGTGTTTATTCTCGGCATTTCTTGTCCTTTTTTTGCTCTAGGGAGTTCCTAAATCGCTACAAAAGCGGCGAATGTGCGAAATTAACAATTCATGTTGGTATTGAATCATTGCAGGTTATACTAGGTCCAAAGCACTATCCTGGCAGTTCATGTCAAAGGGATGAGGTTCTCTATATAATAGAGTTCTTTAAGAGGATAGTACAAGGAGTTATAAGCTGAACCTCGTACGGATGTGATATATTAGTACAATAATATATGTGTAATCCCAGCATGTACATTTTTGAGAGGAATTAAGCAGGCAATTTCTATCGAACATAAGTATTCATACAATAGATTCAAGTTACCAACTTTTGTTTGATGTTTTAAAGAATCAATGTTTCTGGTGAGTTCTGGGTTTCTATTCCTGTGAATAGCTCGCTTTTGGATAAAATCTAGCAAATGCATATATGTTCGGGAGCAGAGTTCTAAACGTGATGCCTATAAAAATCTTTTTCTTCTCATGCCTATCTGTTTCGGATATTGGCTATTAGCATAGTTATCTTAGCTTTATTGACTGCTGCTCGATAAAGATCACCACTTCTTCAAGTTCTGCAGTCAAGATATCCTTCTTTTCTCTGGGCCTTTTCTCGTGTATACTTTTATATGACCCAGATATTCATGCTTTCGGCAGTTCAAACTTGTCATCACTGACCCACGAGATTGTCAATATTCGTCTATTGCACCACATCTCAAATGCCTTAAGTCTCTTCATGGATGCTTTCGTCAGTGTCCAAGATTCTATCGCGTACAGGAGAACCGTGAACACATAGCATCCTAATAAGCGAATCTTCGTTTGCAGGGCAAGATCATAGCACCAAGAAATGTTACTCATTTTTATGAAAGCCGATCTCGCTTTTTCTTTCCTTTGTTTAATTTCTTGTTAGTGATTTAACCGTTCCTTCATATTTATACCTAGGTAGGTGTAGTTGGACACTTGTTCTATTTGTTGTTGATTTACTGTTATTTGACCAGCTAGTACTTGGTTTTTGACGATGACCATATATTACTGATATTAAAAGCCAAACATACCCACGGCTGGCCTTCGACATGCGTGTTATTAATGCCTAAAGGTTCCTTAGACTGTTCGCGAAGGTAAGGGTGTCATCCGCATACAGGATGTTATTGATAAACTTGCATTTATTAATATGCCCTCGTCAGCATCTTCCAGGGTAAGTTTTATGATATATTCCGAGTATACATTAAGAGGAACAGAGAGAGCACGCAACCCTGTCACATATCTCTTTTTGACATAATTTGTTCAGTAATTTCATTAGCTACCCTTATGGTTGCAAATTGAGTGTAATAGAAGTTATGAATAATCCGATAGTCTTTATCATTGAGGCCATTTCTCAAAACTGACATCATGTCGTCGTGCCTAACTCTATCAAACGCTTTTAAATAGTCCACGAAACAGACGTATATGTCGCAGTTGACGTCTCTGTTGAAATAAAACCTGAACTACAAACAATATGTCTCGCGTACTTGATACGTCTCAAAAGCTAAACTGTGTTTGAGTTATTTGTTGTTTGTATTTTCCCTAAATTCTTTTATCCATTATTTCTAGCGCTTGACTTTTTAGGCAAGTTATAAATGTAGATTTCTGCCAGCTTGACGGAATTTGATCTGTATGGTTCATGTTATCGAAAATTGTTGTTAGCCAGTTTATTTGATAATCATCCATGAGTTTTATAAATTCTGATCGCAAATTATCTGGCTCTGCTGCTTTTTTATTTTTCATTTCTTCTATGCAGCTGTAATCTCTTCGAACATAATCGGGGGTCCACTCTTGGATTCACTACTGAATAGTATATTTGTATTTATCTTAAGTTATCTTTGCCTTCAACGTTTCTTCTGTCTTCCGTTATTTTAAGTATACTAGATGTCATCCAGTACTATTTTATTTCTATCTGTGGTCGTAGGTATTTATTAAGAATTAATTGCCTGACTAACTTTCTGTTTCTTCATCTCAGTTTCTATCTGATTCGGATCTACTGCTAGGGATATTTCATTTTTTTAACAGACTTCGCACCTTTTGCTTTATTTCGTTATCTTAGAGTTGTCTCAAACCATACTTCCTTCCTTTTATCTTCTTTAGTTTGAGTCTAATTGTTCCAACTACTACGTTGTGATCGGATTTAATATTAGCACCTGAGTGAGTATTGACTACTGTTACTGGGTTTATGTATCTTTCATTAATCCTAATGCCCTCAATCTGGTTTTTAACGATGTAAGCTGGGCAGTCTCGAGGTGACGAGTGCATAGATGTCTGGGTGGTAACTTGAAAAAAGTATGCGTTATAACTAATGCGTGCTCCATTGCAGAGATGGTCAATTGATCATCTTGCTTACTACATTCCCCCAGTCCACAAGGCCATATTCTTTCGTCATTTCTTCCCCTTTCACTAATATTATATCCTATTTCTTTAAGCTTCTCATGATGTTAGACAGATCTTCGTAGGCCCTTTAATCCAATTCATCTGGTTTTTCGGTTGTAGGAGGGGACATTTGAATAATGTTCATTTGGATAGGTACGGTTAAAAAAATTCTATATAAAGCTCGAATTTATTTACTTATAGGGTACACTGTATATTTTTTTAAAATTTAAGTAACTGAAAAAGAAGTCTCCAAATAATAACTAAGGTATTGGCACCCTGTATACTTAGAGCACGTGCCAAAGATAATTGGGTAAAACCTACACAGTGTGATAATATAAAAGGCAACAAAATATAACCATTAATTTCTTCTACAAGCTTTGATCGTATCGAATTAGAGTAACAATTATCTGGTTGTAGGGTAAAGAACACTTGAAAGCTTTTTTTGGTTCTCCTCAATCAACAATGCCACTAAGCATGGCATTTAAAATGAAAACTAGATATTTGGTTTACCAAAAGTTAACTCAGACAAATTGATATCTGAATATTAATTCCCACTATCATCCTTCTCAAAAATTATTAGTTCTCAACTCATTAGTTTTTAGAGTTCTATTAATATGTGATGAACTTCCGATTTCGTCAGAAGAATGAGACTGACCACTACTCTTAAAATAACAAATATTTCACTCGTACAAGTCCCCTGTATACTATCGTCACATCGTCCTTTTTTAACACTCATTATTTATTTTTTATATTCTTATTACTATTCCGTAGGGAACACTTATAAGATCACTTCGGTGTCTATCCGTCTGTCCGTCCGTCCGTCCGTCCGTCCGTCCATCCGTCCGTCCTGTCTGTCACACCCGAATTATTCCGAAACTATTTGACATAGAAAGTTGAAATTTGGTACTGATATAGGAATTGATGGTCTCATCAGAACCCTGTAGTTTTGAAAGTTAAATTTTGACTTAAGGGGTTAGTTTTGGGAGGGTGTGTGGTGTCAAATGAAAGCTTGTAAAAACACGAGTTCAGAAATATGTGTAATGTAATACTTGTGCACACTTTCCTTTGTATTATTTAAAAAAAATCGCAAAAAATTGCTGTTCTCCCCCCTTATCTCGAAAAGTACTGATCGAAAAATTTTGAAAAAATTCTGGAATATTCTCCTCAGGGCGTAGATTGAAGCAAATTATCATGCATTACCCTTAATAGTGTATCTAGTATATAAAAAAAAACAAAAATTTCAAGGTCGTCAGTTTTCAGTAAAGATCGGAAACAAACTGTGTTGAAAACTCATTTGGAGTGTGTTTTGTGAAGTCACTCATCATTTTATACCTCCGTAACGGGACACTAATTGAGCAAGTTCAACTTGTACTTGACAGGTTTTTTTACTTTAAGTTATTTGTTACGTTTTTTTAAAAGAATGGCTTAACCAATACATTTCACAAATTATCGTCTCGTTTTTCGACAGATAATTCGGGAACCAGTGACATTGAGAGTAATTAAATTGAAAGATAGAATTTTGCAATAGTCATGCAACTCTGTAACCGTCTTGAAGATGTGCTTTGCAGATATTTTTTGTCTGTTATTATTAATATAACAAAAATATTGATCCTTTAGTTGACCTATTCACATTTCTGTTGATTTAAGTACCTTTATAAAGTTATTGGGTCGTGTATGACGTGTGTCAAAATATTATGAATTATATATAAGGAAAACCATTCAACGAGTTATGCAACAAGCAAATAAATAATCAGATAAAAATATTAGAAAATACCTGTCTTTTTCCATCTTCTACTAAACTTCTTTAATTGTAGTATCAAATGAATTAATTCATAAGCTACGATAATTAATCATTGAAGCACGATTCAGAAAATATTAACCAGTAAGAATTGAATTAAGGGGAATTAAAAAGTTAAAAAAAAAAACGATAAATAGACTAATTCCTGCTTAGTAGACCTTGTTGGTAAATAGACAGTCAAATACTTTGATGCTTATTAATTAATGTGGAGCCGCTGCACAAACACCATTAAAATGCCAGAGAACGAGGATTAAATTCATTAAAGTCATTGATAAACTGACTATGCACCAACGCCTTTTATTATTTGACGTTTAGACATTAGAGAGTATATTTAAGAAACTAATTATTAGAGAAAAAAATAAAAGTAAATGTTATGCAACTTGTTAAGTGCATAAAAATTCTTGGATATTAAAGCATTTTATTTTATACTACTCAGTGATGGTTTTACCGGGGTACCATTTGGTATTTGAACAAAGACCCACAGGGTACCTCGTAACTAACGTCTCTAGGGTCTTTCAGCAAAATACTCAAAGGTTTTTTCAAGGGCTCTTAGGAGATTCTCGTTATGGAAGCTTCTTTACTCAAAGTAATAATTAAAAAACCGGCCAAGTGCAAGTCGGACTTGCGAAATTAGTATTTCGTACGGTGACTGCTTAAAATAAAATAAAATCCTTACCTAGGCTAAATTAATTAGGTCCCCAATATGTATATATCTTAAGATCCAATATGTATTTTCACGTTTTTCTTCGTGAATAATGTATAATAGTCATAGCATCTTAGCTACACAATAGCCAATAAATCAAACTATGACAATCTACAATCTAGTAATAAAAGTGTGAAGCAAATATTTACCACCTAAATATTTGTTTAATTATAAACAAATAAAATAAAATTATTTTCACTCGGTACCTATCCGTTGGCCACCAGTGTGTGTACTGAAAAGTATATTAAAAAAAACCTCCACCATATTGTCAAGGCACATGGGTTTTTTATACCAGATAAATTAACAAACGGAACGATAATTTCCGTTCAATCTACACTTTATAAAGACTATTTCAGAATTTCAAAATTTTTTGATAAGTACTTTTTTAAGATAGGGTGGGGGATAGCGATTTCTGGTCATTTGTTAGTCTGTCCGTCCGTCCGTCCGTCCGTCTGTCTGTCACACCCGATTTTCTCCGAAACTATTTGACATAGAAAGTTGAAAATTGGTACTAATATAGGAATTGATGGCCTCATCAGAGCCGTGTAGGTTTGAAAGTTAAGTTTTGACTTGTGGGGGGTACTTTTTGGGGGTGAAATAGGAATTAAAAAAAAAAAATTCTATTAGGTCATCGAGTGGGGTGTCAAATGAAAGCTTGTAAAAACACGAGTTCAAAAATATATATAATGTAATACTTGTGCACATTCTTCTTTGTATTATTTTTAAAAAATCGGGAAAAATTGCTGTCCTCTCCCTCTTATCTCGTAGTAGCACTGATCAAAAAATTTTGAAAAAATTCTGGAATAGTCTCCACAGGGTGTAGATTATACTTTACTTACTGATTACTTTTAATAATTTATCTGTTATATAAAAAGAAACAAAAATTTCAAGGTCATCAGTTTTCAGTAAATATCGGAAACAAATTTTGTTAAGAACTCATTTGGGGTGTGTTTTGTGAAGTCACTGTTCATTTTATACCTCTGTAATAAAAATTCTTATTTTGCCTTTGCTTTCAAAATAGGCCTCCGTTTCGGCAATAACATCTTCACTGGAGCCAAATCTCTATCCCGTGAGCATTTTTTTGAGGTCTGCGAATAGATAATAGTCCCTGGGGGCCAAATCTGGAGAATACGGTGGATGAGGAAGCAATTCAAACTTCAGTTCATGCAATTTTGCCATCGTAACCATTGACATGTGATACGGTACATTGTCTCGATGAAAGAGTACTTTTTTCTTGTTCAATTGAGGCTGTTTCTCTGCGATTTCTGCCTTCAATCGCACCAATAACTTTATATAATATTCGTTATTGATGGTTTTTTCCTTCTCAGTATAGTTGATGAAAATAATTCCACGCGCATCCCAAATTACAGAAGCTAAAACCTTCCCAGCCGACTGTTTTTGGTCGCTTCGGGCGGCTTTCACCGGCTGCTGTCCACTTAGCTGACGGCCGATTTGATTCCGGTGTATAGTAGTGGATTCATGTTTCATCCATTGTCACATATCGCATGAAAAAATCCTTTTTATTGGGCTTAAACAAGTCCAAACACCGCTCAGAATCATCAACACGTTGTTGTTGTTTCTGGTCCACTTGAGCAAACGCGGTACCCATTTCGAACAGAGCCTTCTCATGCCCACATGTTCATGCAATAAATAATATTATTAAAAAATAATAAATAAGTATAAAATGTAACGTATTAGCGAAACTGCAGCTATATGATCAAGATTGGTACCGGTTTCCAGTGGCTGATTAAAGGAATGGGCGCAGAGTAGCTCAGACTCCCTTAAGTCACCCCTGAGTTATTATTTAATACAATGCAGATATAGAAGTCCTCATTAAAATATTAAAGGTTACATTACATGTAAAACATTTATGCAAACAATACATTCTCTCAATTACACGCAACATGCATAAATACAGTTAAAATTTTATTGGCTTGATACGTCTTCGAAAAGTTAATATTTTAGTAGTAAACTAGCGGCAGAGTAGTATTCCTCATTAGCGAGAAAGTTTCTTAGGGCCTAGTTTGATTTTGAGACATCTCTTATTACCTTAATATGTATATGACATATATCTAATTTTTGTCTTTATTTTATTATTCTACTAGCTGTGCCCACGGCTCAGCTCACGAGGACTACAGAATTATTGTGTGGGTTTTTTTTACAAGAGAGCGTACTGGCAGCAAACTTTTTTCCGACTTGATTCACTATTATCGTCACTGCTTACTATATACTAAAACGTGGCAAGAGAACATATGTATGAATTTAAAAAAAAAAACACGTAAATTGGATAAGTGGTTCTGGAGTGATAAGCGTACTTACGGACAGGCAGACAGATAGAGAGACGTTGCATTTTATAATATATATATATATATATATATATATATATATATATATATAAAAATATATATATATATATATATATATATATATATATATATATATATATATATATATATATATATATATATATATTTTGTATATATATATAAATAAATAAATAAAATCTTAGTTGGGGAACTCGGCAAAAAGGACGTGATAAGAGATCACACAATTTTCATTAAGCCAATATTTCGGTCCTAGATCGGGACCTTCTTCAGGACAGAACTGAAAAGAAGAACAAAACATATTCACTGATCGTGTTTGGAACAAATTTAAATTAATGATGTTATCATTAAGTAATTATAATAAATAAAATTAGTGTAGAACAAGAATAAGATATTAGTCATAATAAAGTCAAAAACTCACATGAGAAGTGCAAAGATTTCGTTAGCCTGAATGGCCGTAGGTAGCTTATACATAAAAAAGTTGCTCAATCCATAAAATTTATAAAATACACACTATAACACTGCAGACAAAATTATAAAAACCAAATTTAAAACATGGATGTAATTGAGAACCTTGGATGTTGAAAACATTGTTAATTATTTCACCTGTGACCACCACACATGGCCATCGCCATATAGGAAGGATGACAAGGACGACAGGAGACAGCTGACCGACAGAGATAAGGGGTTTAGTTAAGAAAACTCAATTAACCAGAATACGGGGTCGACACCCGGAAGGAACCGATCAAAATTGGGAAGTGCATGTATTGGACCTTTAAGCGAGAGAGAGAGCCAATTGAGCGACCAAAAACCGGTATGGAGCCGAGGAAGGATAAATCATAACCTAATTATTGGTAAAGAGTGAGCGACGGAGCGAGAGAGAGAGAGCAAATAATGGGAGCAACAAAGAGGAAGGTTGTCTATTATATTAATTATTAATTTATTAATTTCTTGTTGAAATATGATTGGAGGAAGAGATTGTTTGCAGAAACAAATGAAGATTGAAAGCAACAGGAGGCAATGAAGGGGTGACGCTAGATACTGTCAATGGAAGGAAGACCGTCATCGATAAGTGCACAAGATGGCCCGGATAAAGTGGAAGGAATCTGTGGAACCCAGGATCAACGAGAACCCTAAACAAAGAGAGGAAGGAGGACACAAAACCCTGGGAGTTACACAGCTAAGAGAGAGAAGACTACCATTTCAATTCAGATGGATCATAAAACACTTGAAGACAGGGAATTATCGTGTGGAGTTGATTTATCACAAGAGAGGAGGAAACTATATATGTTACTGAGACCATTTAGGTCGGTTCTTTTATTGATATTAAAGTGATTCTCTTGGAAAGATTTTTAGAGAAATGAAGAATTTTGGGTTCCCTGAAATTAAAAGAATGACCATTGTCAACAGAATGGGTCGTCAAAGCACATCTGTGTGGATGGCATCTAGTATCACTTTTATGGAGTGCAATACGACCATTCAAGGATTGAGAAGTCTAGCCAACATAGATTGATGGACAATTGAGGCAGGAAATTGAGTAAACTAGGTCTGACATGGAAAGAACTGGCAGTGGGGCCTTCAGCTTGCTGAAAACACGTCTGTTTTTGACGAAGTAATATTTAGCAATTTTAATGTTAATAATGACACGCAAAATATGGACCAATTTGTTTGTAAGGCCAGGAATGAACGGTAAAGAAAGCAGCGACCAATTTATTTCGACGGGGGAGTTAGAGGGGGAGGGGAGATTTGCGGTAGGTGGAGGGGAGGGGGTTCTGGAGGAATTTGGTGGATATGAGTAAGCTTGTTGACTCCGTCTTTGGTTCTTAGTAAGAGTTTACGATTGTATCCATTATCTATGAAAAGGTTTGTAAGTGTTTCTTGTGACTGGTGTAAGAAATCAGGATGGACTATTGTCTTCAGTCTTCTATATAGGCCTTTGATGACGTTGACTTTCACCTTCCAATCATGGCCAGAGTTTGCATGGATATATCTCCCAGAGGAAGTAGGTTTTCTGATGTTAGGGGAGTCTCTAACGACTCTTGTGTCCAGAAATGGAACAGCATTGTTGGTTTCTTCTTCCATAGTGAATTGTAAATGTGGGTCGAATGAATTGAAAACATGAAGAACTTCTTCTTTGCCATCAGCTGGTATGGATAGAATTAAATCGTCTACGTATTGATATAGGAATGGAAGTCGGAAGGATAATCTTTGAGTGCAGTTTTTCAAAACATACGACATAACAATTGAAGCAAGAACAGGACTGAGATTACTGCCCATAGGGCATCCAAAAGTTTGAGAGTAGAAAGAGTCTTTAAATTTGAAGAAGGTTGAATGGAAAAGAAATTCTATTATTGATAAGAAGAAGGATTTGCTGATTTTGGTGTTGGGTGAGATTAATGCCTATTCAGAGTCAATTATTTGGCTGGTTAACTGCCATGAAATATTCATGAAAAGACTGACTACATCAAGAAAGACCAAGTTATTATAATACTTGATGTAGTCACGTTATTATATCACTTCTCATGTGAGTTTTTTTTGACTTTATTATGACTAATATCTTATTCTTGTTATACACTAATTTTATTTATTATAATAACTTAATGATAACATCATTAATTTAAATTTGTCCCAAACACGATCAGTGAATATGTTTTGTTCTTCTTTTCAGTTCTGCCCTGAAGAAGGTCCCAATCTAGGACCGAAATATTGGCTTAATGAAAATTGTGTGATCTCTTATCACGCCCTTTTTGCCGAGTTCCCCAACTAAGATTTTATTTTTATGAATTTTGGTAGATACGGCAATCTTTTGCTTTCTTTCTTTATTATATATATAAATAAATATATATATATATATATATATATATATATATATATATATATATATATATATATATATATATATGTATATATACATATATATATATATATATATATATATATATATATATATATATATATATATATTTATATATATATATATATATATATATATATATATATATATATATATATATATATATAGATAAATAGATACATAATGGCAGTCATTTAGCCTTTGTTGTTTAGCGTAATATCTCAAAATTAACTATTTGAAATCCTATTTTAAGGTTGGCTACTGACGTTTCATTGTTTGTTTCTTATTTAACATTGCTCTTATCATTTTAAGTATTTTGTTACATACGTAAAGCGATTACTTATTTCTAATTTATGGCCGATTTCATCAAGGGTCTAGTTATTGTTATCGCTAATTTTCCCCACTAATTGGATACATCAAAGGCATTATTTTTCTGAACAAATCCCGTGTTTCTTTATTGGGTTTAGAAGAATTACATTTAAGTTGATCAGTCAGCACTAGTTTTAATAAATAAACCCCTTTCTTTTTCTGAGGGACTTATTGATGAGCCTTATGCCTTGTGGCCTATAGGTTAGGAAAGATACGTGAAATCGTGTTTATTAAATATATAGGAGTTACTTAAAAAGTTTAGAGCAAAATTGACTAGCAATCTAATAAAAAATATATCAACACTGATTCTCCATTTTAGACTAAAATCAAGAGTTATCCCAGTATATTGGAGTGTGGCAAGACTAGCAAGTATTTTAGTGAGTTCTCAAATAACGTTAATTTTAAACTTGCTTAAAATTTATGGGCAACACCCATAAAGTCTTTTTTTACTTTTCTTAAATTTGAAATATTTTCGTCAGACCAAACAAGAACATTACTATATATAATTTTGCGTTGTGTTTGTAGTAAATTAATATTATTTTTAATTGCTAAAATGGGAATATCGATAGCATAGCATGTTCATAAAGCTTTTATTATGTTGGAAGTGCAGTCATCTAGAAAACGCACATAGGGGTATTTTAGCATTTTATGCGGCCAAAATTATTTTTTAGATATTTTAAATCGGGTTTTATTTCTAAATATAGCAGTGAAAGTTTTTTGAAGTGCATATTTTGAAGAAAAATACATTTTAATATATAAAAAATAGTATATTTAGAAAAAAAAGCATGTTGACTTAAATAAAAATTACAAAAATAATTATTCACGATGACTCTTCGACTGCGCCCGAGATCCGTTCTTGGCTTCCTCTGCAGATTCCTACGCAGATTTCTCTGCTTCTTCGGAACTTTCGTCGTTAATATTGGGTTCAGCAGAAACAAGCATTTGTGTTGTTTCTTTACTAAACGACGTAGATCTTTTTTTTTGGGTTTTGGCCTTATATTAGATATTAAAGGATCTAAGCTGGGCAATAATCTGTTGAGGACATCTAAATTACATTCTTCTCTTGATATTTTTCTATCAAAGTTTTGTCGGTACAGGTGAAAGTGCTTGTTTCGCGCCTCTGCTGCTTCTTTGAACAGTAATCCAATTGGCAAAAATGCCTTTTCCAATACTGTTACACAGTGACTTAATATTTTGTACATCGTAGGAATCATGGAATGCTAGGGATACAACAACACATAAATTTTGGCGGTCTCATATCCAGTCTACAAATTTTTTCAAGACCACTCGATATTACTTTCAAAATCACTTTTAAGCGATTTATGACACTGAAGTCGACACTGGTAATTTCAGCACCAACCTCTTGATTGGCAAAAAATCTCGCACATCTACGTTAAGCCCGTTTGCTCTCTGCATTTTGCTTGTATTTCTGCCTTTTTTTGCTTGACAATTTCTTTGTCACTGTCCGATCTTAGCTGCCACTTTTGCACAGAAAACTTGATGACAAATGCAGAATACTTTCGAATAATCTGATCTTAGCGTGCAATACAGACAGGCCATGTAATGCATCTGTGTCAACGTTATTTTTTTTACATTGAGGTCATTAAACTGCTTTCAACTAGCACTACCAATGTAGCATCTCATTGTTGAAGTAGCAGCATTGCCCAATTTTGCATTGACTACAGTTAGCGTCATCATATGTTTCATGGGAAAAGAGATGTCTCCTTGTACGAATATGCTGTTATCAAAGCGTTTATTGCATTTTCTATGAAAGTAATTTCAGAATTTGTAATATCCACTATTTCTTTAACAAATTTAATCCTCGTTGGCCGACAATATCGTGGCAGAGAGGGAGTTGGATTCTGCCAAATAACTTTCTTGTTTGTTCCACAAATCAGTTGTAGTAAAAAAGCAACTTTCAAAAATGTTGTGCCTGTTGCGATCCGTCACATTCCCATTTCGATATGAGTGTCAATGATTGACGCTCTTCAAGATCTAATTCTTTTAGTACATCCTCCAAATATGTGGCTAAACGTTTAGTCGTGTGATCCAATAAATGTTCTAAGTTAATTTCAGTTATCTGAGAAGCCTCTTTCGTCGGATAACAAGTCCTTTTTGCTTGCTGCAACACTATGTATCTCTGATAATACTTCTTGTTACTATTCCTTATTATTTCATACTGTCTCCTTAAAAGGTCAACTTCTACAAACTTTGAGAGCGTGGCTATTCGATTTAGTTTTGTTTTTCATGCTGCTTTGATATTTTGTATGCTTTCTGGTATGCTTGGGCTGTCCGGAGAGTGTTAGTTATGTTTTTAGAATACTGGAAGCAATTCTTTCTTCAGAACTTTGAAGGGATGTTTGAGCAGTACGTATTATTACTTCTTTATCTATATCACTGCGTACTTCCTCTGTTTTTCTACGTTTGCTCATCTTACTTAATTCTTCAAATGACTCTGTTCGTTTACCAGAAGCACGGCGTTTAACCTCTAGGTATTTCAAATGTTCCTTGTAACCATTCATCGTTCTTTTTAAGAAAAACTTCTGCTTTTTTATGCATTTCTGTCCATTTTTTCTTGAATCGTGGCTTTAAATAGGAGAACTTATGCTTTGTTTTGTTCCTGCATTTTGTCAAAAAGTAGTCTACGCGTTACTACTCGAGCACCTGAAGTACCCTCGGCTCCTAGAACAAAATAAAAACTGCTTAAATGAAAAAAATAAATAAATACAAAATAGTACGTGGTTTTTTACCATCTGATTTAAAGATCATGAAAACCTCGAGTTCACGGGAAATCACGGCTAATATTGATATATTTAATTAGAGAAATACTCTGTTTTCTGTTAAAACCAATAAAATCACTGAGACTCATCCTCAAGTATAACAAATACCTTTTTAAATACCGAAAAACTCGTTTTCGTACAACAATTTCGAGTAACATTTTCTACTTTCAAAACATTACTAATTATTTTTAAAAAATACTTAAAAATAATCAATATGTATGCGCTCTTGCTTGTTATATTCAAATCCATCATAATTTCCTTCAAGATAAACTTCACAAATGAAAAATTACTTTTTTAAATAACTGTTTTGTGACGAATGCCGAGAAGAGAAACGAACACTCAGATCGACGATCAAATTCCGACTGAGACGCCAGCGCGCGCTGTACCAAATGGGCAACTGGCGGGGTCGCCTATTATTTTATGCTTATTTAACATTGTTAGGTAGCAAATTTTTTCTACTTGTGACAAGTTTTAGGAAATCGATTTAAGGTCGCTTAAAACATTGAAATCTTTTCATGTGAAATGGTTGATTTGATAAAGATTATTCTTATGTTTTTCGATGAAGTTTTTTTTTAAAAAATTTTGGTATAAGGTTTTTCGTTCAGATGCGCCTCTAAAAATTCTAAAATACATAAGAAAATTGAAACGAAAATTATTTATTACATTAAGCTCAGAAGTTTAGATAGGAAGGAATTTATAATATATAGATGAAAACTTCGTTTTCGATTATGTTAATTATGACATACGTTTCACATTAGAGAACTATAGATTTATTGTTAAAGTGGTAAAATCAACATCACAACAACTTGTTCTAATATAAGCATAAAATATTACCATGACAATGTAAGCACTTAGCTTTAATTTGTTCTTTTCTGAATGATTCCATTGTCTTTAATCGTTGCAATGCACTTTTTAAATTAAACTGTTCCTTTGATAAGTGGACATGATATAGGTAGAGTCGTTGTACTTCAGTGTGCATTTCCATTGATTGTATTTATATTTGGGATAAATTTATTATATGTTTTATATTTTATGTATGACCTATACAGTGTATTGTTAAAGTCTAATTTGGTGGACAATGGTTGTTCTTATCTGGTTATAGTAAAGTAAAGTCAGTTTGCCAAATATGGGCTATACAAAAGTTTACAAATCACTGTTTTTAAAAAATAGGTAAAGTAATTTACCCAGTACTTTCCTTGCAAACATGCAGTATTAAAATAAGTAGCGAATTTTACTCTCTCAAGTCAAGAGAAAGTAAATTTCCACAATACAATTAAAACCATATGACATATCGACACCCCGTTCCCCTAAAAAGCTATCACTTCAAAACTCCAGGTTTCATTTTAGTGTTCCGTACGGAACACTTATAAGATCATTTCGGTGTCCGTCCGTCCGTCCGTCTGTCTGTCTGTCACACGCGATTTTCTCCGAGATTATTTGACATAGAGAGTTGAAATATGGCACTAATATAGGAATTGATGGCCTCATTAGAGCCGTGCAGTTTTGAAAGTTAAATTTTGACTTAAGGAGTTAGTTTTTGGGGGGTGAAATCAAAAGTAAAAAAAAAAAAAAATTTTTTCTAGATCATCGAGTGGGGTGTCAAATGAAAGCTTGTAAAAACACGAGTTCAAAAATATATATAATGTAATACTTGTGCATACTTCTCTTTGTATTATTTTTAAAAAAGTGGGAAAATTGCTGTCCTTCCATTATCTCAAAAAGTACTGATTAAAAAATTTTGAAAAAATTCTGAAATACTCTCTATAGGGTGTAGATTGAAAGAAAATTATCACTAGCGCATTACCTTTAATAATTTATCTGGTATATAAAAAACATAAAAATTTCATCAGTTTTCAGTAAAGATTTGAAAAAACACTTGATTGAAAACTTATTTGGGAGGTGTTCTGTAAAGTCATTGATCATTTTGTACTTCCGTAACAAATTTTTTTATTTTAAAAGCAATCAACGTACGGAACACTAATTGCTCAAGTCCAACTTGCACTTGACCGGTTTTATTTCAAGAATTATTTATTATTTTATTTGATAATTATAGTACGAACAGATTGACAGACCGACAGGCCAAAAGTCAGACTGACGGAAATGGGAAAATATATTTTTTGTGTCCTAAGAACCCTAAAACGTAAAGAAAAGCAAAAATCATGGAGATATATATTTCACTAATACAATACTTCCTTTTAGCAAAAGAAGTGAAAACAAAAAGAGGTAGTAAGTTTCGTATAGTTAAATCTTTTTGTTACTAAAACTTGTTCTATATTCAACTCAATATTTAGGTTACTCTGTAAGGAGATGTCAATCCCATCTATATGCTGTTTCTGTTAAAATTGGAAATAATGAAAAAGCAAATTGAAGTATAACATGTTATAAAGGGAATCACCTTTTCAATCTCCTATTACGTTCCGTTTATCTCATATATATTTGATTCTATATAATTAGCCAAAATTTTATAAAATTTTAACCAAAAACCAGGAAAAATTCTCAAAATAATATTCGAACCATATCATATTTAATGATTCTCACACTTTTCACCCTCTTCGTCTATTAAGATTAAAAATATCGAAAAGAATAACTGGACTTAAAGAACCCAGAAAAATACCAGTAAATTCGAAATCACTCCCTTGTCCACCACTTTTACGCTGCATAATTATTTATAGTAAATAAATAATTCTGTTTAAATATTGTTCATTTGCACAACCAAGAATCTAGGAAAAATCCCCTAATATTCAGCCTCTGCCTGGTTTAAAATTGAAAGCAATGAAAAAATAAACTAATTTTTGGATTTCTCGACTTTAAGAACCCTGAAAAGGACTTATAATACGATATACACGGATCAACCCCTCTAATCTCTTTCCCCCCTTTTATCCCTTATATGTTTTACCATAAATATTCAGCCATAAAATTTATTTATTATTTCAATAAAAAAGGAAGGGAAAAGTTTTTTATCGTTCTCCCAATTCTTTTACCCCCTTTGTCTGAAGCTATATCGTCCAAAAATAATAAGCTTCTTCCCTTCGTTAGATAATATCTATGCACCAAGTTTGAAATCTCATCTTGTTCGAGATCGACTGACAGACATACCGACAGAAATGAGTGACTATATTTTTCGTGAAGAAAATCAAAAATCTCGTAGTGTGACTTTTTCACTAATACAAAAATTTTCATTAGCAAACAAAAAATCGATTAATGGGTTTTCGTAATGTTAAATTTTATTAAGTTACTGTTACCCCAAGACAGAATTTCTACTGATAGATATACGCATGGGTGGAACAGTTCTTGTTTGAATTCTTCGTCTTTGCTCTTTTAATGTAGTATAAGGTAATTTGCATTTTACGCATTGTTTTCTTTGTGATCGATTACATTTTAGTTTCATATATTTAAGACTGGTAAAATAGATTTTCATTTTCATGTATGTGTTAAATCTTTTGGCTTGATATATATTCTACAATTTCTTAAGAGCTGTCCATGTAAGTATTTCGTTTATTTAAATCTGCTGTATGTAATTTACTATCGATTCTTATGTTTTGTTTTAGAGCTATATATTGTTTTCCTTCTTCTATCTTTATTCCATTTCGCATGAGGGAATAGTTATTGTGCTGAAGGAAACATTGTTTTTGTTTTGCTGATATTTCTACTATAACAACTATTATTTCTGATTTTTCATTCAGTTCTCTTGTCGTTTCTTGTAATTCTGAACGATCATCTGTGATAAACACTAAATCGTCTGTATTTTTGAGTATGTTTATTTTTTTTTCTTTTATTATGTATACCATGGTTCTCCCAGTTTAATTTTTTGAACCTAGCCTACATTGCTAGAATGAAAAGCTTCAGTGATTTAGGGTTTAACTGCCTTACTCCTCCTTAAATTTTATTTTTTCTATTTCTGATTATAGTTTCTCTGCATTGCTTGCTTCTTTATATGTGTTTTTGATAAGTTTATGATTTTGCATTTATAATTGCTCATATTTTAATTGAGTCAAAGGCCTTATTATATTCTATAAAGCCTAAATATAAGTCTTTGTTATTTTCTAAATATTTTTTTATAAAGTTATCAATTAATGAATTCATTATATCTAAATCAAAGTGTACTCCTTTTTTGATTCATGTTTGTTCACTGTTTTTAAAAAACCCGAATCTATGTATTAATTCAGTTATTTTCATAAGTATTTGACACAAACCTAACCCTTTTCTTAAGTATTAACACGATTACAGCATGGTTCCAGTCATTTTTTCTAAGCATTCGTTTAGTAATATTTTTTATTAAATGTTCTCTACCGTATTTTATAAGTTCAAGAATTATCCCGCCTTCTCCTGAAGTACACCTTAGCTATATCAGGATTGAAATATTCCTTTTTATATTAAGTATTAACATGATTAATTTTCTCATATCTTTTAAAAGTAAAACAAATATTTCAATTTTTTGTTTAATTGGACCATTTTTTTATATTCAATAATTGAAACTGAAATAAAATTGTTTTTGAACATAAACTTTATGACAAAAGCTATGTTCTAATTTATTGAGAAAACATGAAAAAGTACTGGAAGATACTAACTATTGCACAGACATAATATAAACATTACATGCCACTGTTATTCTTGTACGAATTTAACCTTTTACTTTACTGTATATTGTATACTATATATACTATATATACATACATATATATATATATATATATATATATATATATATATATATATTGTTTATAATTTATTTAATTTAATTTATTGTTTGTTTATTCCAATTTATTTAATTTAGCTTATTTAACTTATTAAATCTATTTTATTTAACCTGAATTATTTAATTTATTCAGTCTAACTTATTTAATTTATTTAATCTAATTTATTTGATTTATTTAATCTAATTTATTTAATTTAGTTTGTTGTTTTATTGACTTTATTTAATGGAATTTATTTAATTTAGCCTATTTAATTTATTAAATCTATCTTATTTAATTTATTTAACCTAAATTATTTAATTTATTTAACTTATTTAATCTAATTTATTTAATTTAGTTTGTTAGATTTACTTTATTTAATCTAGTTTATTTAATTTAGCTTATAGCGCGTTCATTTCGAGTAACAAGGTTAATATAAACGTTTGAAAAGCATTTCCCATCAATTCATCATGACAGCTGTCACTCTTGCCACTATAATTAGACATCTAATGAAAGAAATGTCATAAAGCAGCTAACAACAGCTAACGCTGCTATTATCTTTTAGTTTAGAAGAGTTTGGTATTTTTTAGACAGAGGGTATATATATATATATATATATATATATATATATATATATATATATATATATATATATATATATATTGTATATTTACATTAGAACTAAAATAAGAAATGGAAAAATCGAATGACGAATGAAAATTACGTATTTAAAAAACTATTGGGATAGGGTATATGAAAATTATTCAGAATTTATGGTATAATTTAAAAAAATTAATTTTATATAGGATGTTTTTGTTTAAAGTGAAACAGTACCAGCTTTCCTGTAAACGCGGAAGTGACTAACAATTGTTTTTTTTACTGTAACTATATTTCTGGAAAAATGATTAAAAGAAAAATGAGATTATTATATAGGGAATAAATCAATATAATGTAAAGAAAATTATGTAATTTTTTGGAGAACCGGCTGCAAGCGCGTTTCTTCACCTCATTGCTCATGTTCTTTATTACCTTTATGATAAAAGCCTTTAGGGCATCTTTACTATTGTGATAACCCTTTTTAGTGTTCCGTACGGAACACTTATAAGATGACTTTGGTGTCTGTCTGTCTGTCTGTCACACCCGATTTTCTCCGAAACTATTTGTCATAGAAAGTTGAAATTTGGTGATAATATAGGAACTGATGGCCTCATCAGAGCCATGTAGTTTTGAAAGTAAAATTTTGACTTAAGGGCTGAGTTTTGGGGGGTGAAATCGGAAATAAAAAAAAAAAATTACTAGGTAATCGAGTCTGGTGTCAAATGAAAGCTTGTGAAAACACGAGTAAAAAATTTATATGTAATGTAATACTTGCGGGCACTTTCTTTTTAAAAAATCGCAAAAAATCGCTGTCCACCCACCTTATCTTGAAAAGGACTTATCAAAAAATTTTGAAAAAATTCTGGAATATTCTCCACGGGGTGTAGATTGAATGAAAATTATCACGAGTGTATTACCAAACAAAAATTTCAAGGTCATCAATTCTCAGTAAAGATTGGAAACAAATTTGTTGAAAACTCATTTGGGGTGTGTTTTGTGAAGTCACTGATCATTTTATACCTCCGTTACAAAATTTTTTATTTTAAAAGCAATTAACGTACGGACCACTAATTGTGCAAGTTCAACTTGCACTTGATCCGTTATTTACATTTGCATCAATTATGCCCAACACGTAGTACTTCAAGAGAATGCAGTTCGGCGGAGGGAAGTCACAAATCGAGGGACCAATGCTATGAAATGTTGCTATCTAGCCAGGGCATTTAGTTTTCTGTCCATTTTGATCCTTTAAATAGCGAGGTGGCATTTCCTAATGGAAAAAGAGTTGACCTCGCAGCGTCGATTTGTTTTACCAGATCATCCATTAACCAGTCATCGCCCCGATCGATCTTTTTAGTTTGGCCACTAATTACACTCTTTTTCTATTAAAAAGCTTTTTATGAGTTCTTCTGTCAAGAGTTACATCCTCTTGGTTGCTAAACTCTCTGAATTATTTAACAATGTGGTAAATTTGTGTATACTTGTAGCCAAATTATACAATGATTTCCTACGGAGAATTTCTTTCGCTAAGCAGTCCGAGAAACGCTGCTTTTCCGGTCGTATTTTCGTTGTTGATTGCGTGGTGACTTGACTTTGTTGAATTCAGTTGACAGTTGTTGACAAAAAGGTAACTATATCTATAGTAACAAAATGGAAATAAAATTATCCGGATGACTATAAAAAGTAACAGTAATACTAGATGCACGTTTCTGGTTTACATTACTTTTGACAGCATTCCCAATAATTTCTTTTCTATTTTGTTATTGCAGCTCTAATTATCTTTTCCATTCAATTTTCAATTTCTATAGTTAGAATCTTAAAGTAAAATGACAGTTATTTAAATTAAGGGGTTACGCCACCCTGAAATTTTCAAAAAATCGATTTTTTTGGTTTGATTTGTTATTTATACTTTTAAGAAGAAGAACTGGAAGATCTCATCTGTAGTCCAGGAATAGCAGATTGAAGATAATATAAAAAAAATTATAGACTTTTAAGACGTGGCTGCGGTATTTTTTTTTCTTGTGCATTTTTCTCAAAACTACTTTTTTCAAACTCGTGTACAAAATATCTCGAGATCTACTAAACCGATTTTGATAACATTTATACCACATATTCTTTATAATATTATCTTGAAGTTGATATATGGTTTTTTTCGATTGGAAGCACCGTTCATTTTTTGTTAATTTTTAAAGCTCCAAATTTTTGTGAAAAATTCGAATTTATTTTTGAACGGCTGTCACTCCTACAAAAACTTTTTTAAAATTTCTTCCATAAGTGACCACTTAGCTATGACCTTCATGGCTGAGAAAAAAATATCACCGGTTGAAAGAATTTTCAAAAGAAGGTCCTACAAGATGGTTCATTTCTCCGCCATTTTTAATTTTTTTTAAATTTTTTTTTGTTGCTAAAACTATGATGTATTTGTTAAAAATAAAAATTATATTATATATACAATAGTTGCGTCAAAAAAAAAAAAATTTTTATTTCTATTTTTCCGAACCCCTTAAGTCAGAAATGAAATGTAAATTTAGTAGCTTTTTTTGTTTTAAAGAAGTATTTTAACTGCCATTAGGATAATTTACAGGAAATAAAATTTTGTTATATAAAGATTTATATAAAAATTATTACCACTTTATTACAAGATACTGACGCCTGTTGACTCCAAAAAAGGTCATATCTACTACAAAACCACGCTAATACGTTTGAAGTAAGTTTCTTTTCATAGCCATAAACAAACATTTCTTAATTATGTTAATAGTAGTAGATAGCCATCGCCTAAAATAATTCTAATTTTTTTAATGTTACAATTTTTCCTGTCTAAGGAAGTGCAAAATAGATAATGTGGGAGTCGGTTATGGCTTAAATATAGTTTAAAACAATTTTCTTAAATTGAGATTTTATTAGGTAAAGGTCATTGTTGTTAAATGCAGAAACATTATCTACATGCTAGTCGATAAAAATATAATGTAATATATATGCCTTATTTACCCACGCACTGAATTACTAAATACTGAATTTTGAAGGCTAAATTTAACTGTTGAATAGAAGTCAATTAGTATAGCAGAATGCGAAGATTTTCATAAATCGAATACTTAGTTTTTTTCTCGTTGAGGGAAGTTATATATTCGTGAATAAATCACTCTTCAACCTTTTGCATTTTTTTGGGGAGATACAGATTTAGAGGCGGATTAAATAGATCTTCTTACTCATTTAAATCTAATTAAGGCAAGAATAGTAGATCCATTTATGTACTTCGGTATGTTTTATATTTAATATTTATGTTTTAAAACATTTGTTTGAGTAATTTTAATTCATCATTTTTTACTTGTTTAGGTCTTATACTTAAGTTAAATTTAACTTTTCATTTAATATATTTAAATAACGATTATATTTATATTTCTCTTTTTCAAATTTTTCTTAATATGTACAAACTTGGCGACTCTCACATACGACAATATATCAAAGTAACGTATTACGTTAATAACAGGAAATATCAAGATAATATTGTAAAATGTCAAAATGAATTCTTATATGTTAATTGTGGAGAATTAAGAATTATATCTTTTAATTAATTCCATCCACAGAACATCATAATTTACGATATATACGAAACAATACATCTATCTAACTCCTCCCTCCTCATCCCTTTATCCTCTTATAAGATGAATCATAAATAATAATTCTGAAAACATATAAAATTTATAGACCTCCATTTTTTTCCCCGTCTACTCAGGCGATATGTCTGAAAAATTATGTCCCATTTCTACTTCAAGAATTATATGCATGCCAAATTTGAAATCCATGTTTGATTTCCCCATTGATAGACTGACAGACAGATATAGACACAGACCGATATATGGGGAATATTTTTCGTGATCTAGGGACCCGAAAACGTGAAAAAATACAAAAATCGCGGGGGGTGATATTTTCATGGATTAAATACTTTCCTTTAGCAAGGGAACTAAAAACGTATTGTTATTACTAGTGCTATGATACTTTACCTTTTAACTAAATCCAGTGAATACTTTTTTATTTTCCTTGCTAAGATAAGAACTGTATTTGTGAAAAAGTCATAATGCGATATTTTTGCATTTCTTCACGTTTTAAGGACCCTAAGTCATCAGAAACATAGTTTTTAATTTTCATCTGTCTATCTGCAGAAAAATAATCTCTATCATTTCGACGTTGCTGCTTTAGGGAAAGGGGTGAGAGGATGAGAGGCAATATATTTTATAATTTTAATAGTACTAAAAGAATTTTTCTGAGGTTTAACTTGAGAGAAATAATGAACAAATTTTAAGCATGGTTTGTTTAAAAACAACTAAGGGATAACATTAATAGCGGAGATGGGTGGCTTCGAATATATACATTCTTTTCAGGTTTTTGGAATTAAGGAATCTGAACTTTATTATTTTTTCATTATTTGAAATTTTACTAGAAATAGAATATAGAGGGAAATGTTTTCTGTTTCAAATGTATTGAAAATCCTCCCTTTGCTAATCTTTCTTTTAGATTCATATTTCAACACATAAATTTATTATTTAGTTTTATGTGGTCAAATTCAGTATTTACTCCTGAACTGTTTACACTTAACCCCGTTTATGTTGTTAGATTTATGGAGAATTTTATGAGAATCCAAATGTATTGACGGTGGCATTAACCAGTATATTTTCGGCATTAAATACTAGTAGAAATCGCTTGCAAGAATTCCACAGTGATCATGTTAAGTAAATAAGAAGATAAACAAATATAGACTAATTAAAATTGACTTGTAATTCTAACATCCAGATATAATTATACACACGTTATCTTATTACTTATGAATATTGTATGTCTTACGCATCATAGAAACGTTGTTCTGCCACGATATGACAATTAAAGTGTTTGCGTTCCGTAATTTTAATAATATATTCATCTTGCAGTTCTTGACAGAATGAGATGAAGTATTGCATGATAAACGGATTTGATAGTTTATCATGTGTGTAGTCATGCAAGCAATTCACAATTTTTTGCATATGATAAGATCTTTACTTTGCTCTATCAACTGAATGTCGTTCTTTCGTGTACCATTGAAATACTTAGTAACTTCAGAATGTTTCGTATTCATACGTTCTTAGTTTCGTCTTTTGTCATAGAGTTCTTTTTCTTCGTCTTTCGTATAATACTTTCATATCGAGTGACAATTTTTTTAGCATGATTTCTACTGCTTGGGAGCCTTAACATATTGTAATTTATATAATAAGAGTTAGACAAATGTATACTAGGTTGATGCTTATTGCATGCTATAACAATAAAAATAAATTAAAAACTATTCTTTAATGATTTGTTATTAACTGATTCTTGTCTGTAATGGTAGTTAAAAAATAGCCAAAACTCATTGCTTTTAAACTAACTTAATGGGTTGAGTTTTATTGACTGCTTTTATGATAAAATTTTGTAATGCATTATCATCGTTTCTAAGAGTACCCACGTAAGCTCATTTCTCTTGTAAACATATAAGATTTTTTGGGGGTAGCATGGCAACTAGAAGAGTACAATTTTATAAAAGCGTGAACAAAAATCACAGAGTAACCCATAAGTAAGTTAAAATGTGTTTGGCTTTTGGCCAAAAAGGGCGGAAGAGGCCGAGCAGGACGCAGTGCTTAACCCCGAACCGAAAGTTAGTTAGGGGGTTTCACAATTTCAGTTTTGCAAAAAATGCTACTATTTCATGGTGAAATTTTGAATAATATTTATGTAAATGGGGCCTCGAGTATTCAACTGATTAAAAAAGTTTGCTGAGGTTTGAATAAACTGATACAACGATCAAGTTTTTTTTTATCGCTCACCCCCTCGCCTCAGTAGGGATTTTACCCTTTTTCCATACCCCAAGGATATCGTCGAATTAAAATGCATTGATATTGGTAGGTCTAAACCTCGTTAATTAAAGGTTTGAACATTTCCATCTTAATTGCCAGGTAAATAAATAGAATTGTAATTATTGGAGTAGGATCAATCTGACGCTAAATCATCAATAGCCTTTATATTCCTCTAAAGTCTCCAAATGCCCACATGTGGAATAATCAGCCCATATTTCTATGATGTTGACAGAGGGGATATAATTCGGGGCGATTTCCAGAGATGATTGAAAACGTTGTAGTTACAAAAATTTGACGGTTAACAAACACATCCTTTCCGGTCATTCGAGAAATTTTCTTATAAATACTGCCTTTTAAAATGGGTGATATAAGTGGACCTCCGAGTAATTTTTATTTGACGACAATGGATTTTTTCTTATAGGGATTTCAGTTTAGCAGTCCTCGGTCCCCGGAAGAATTAAAAAAAAAATACTATTGGCAAGCAATGACAGCGGTTACGGAAACCACTTTAGAAGAGTGCTAGAACCATGACGGTTCATACTTAGAAGAGCTTATTTTTAAAAAAATACTTTTCAAAGTATATTAGTTTGATAAACAATAATGGTTTTTTTTCATTTATGAATTTGATGCTATTAATGGTATAGCCAAAGGCAAAGTTACGTAGAGAGGAAATTTTAAAACTTAGACCATTCCCAACACACTTAACTCAAAATCGATTTCGAGCCCTTTCAGACAATTAGACTTCTCACAATAAAGAATCTTTGTTGTGAGGCGTATTTTCTATAGGGGCTTGTCTACGTTACAGCATTCTTTCGATTTTCCTAATTCGTTCTACACCATTTTTAGTTGAATTTCTTTCGTGCTGTTTTAAACAGGTTAGAAAAGAATTAAGAAAATTCTTTTTATAAATAAGATAGAAAATTAGTTTTTAAATATTTCTTTCTGGAAAACGGAATAAACACGTTTTTTATAGAGTTTGGGTCATTTTATGAGAAGATAAGCCGAACCGCATTATTTCTATATAGTATAAAGTCATTTAACCTTTAAAACAAACGAAACCAATACACGTATGCAAGATTTCAAAATATTTTATAAGGAAATCAGTTGAAATACAGAATCTTTACAAAGTTTTAAATAGTACTCACACATTGCGAGATTACCAGAGTGCAAAATTTTTCTAGAGATAGGAGGAAATTAAGATATCACAAATTTTTAAAAAAGTCTTGCCGAAACCAAATGAAGTTCTAAAATATTCTATTTGTAAGCCAGACGCAATATTTATTTTCCGTAAACCTCTAACTACAGTTAGACGTACGTATCTCATATATATATATATATATATATATATATATATATATATATATATATATATATATATATATATATATCTTAGATCTATCCAAATCGCTTAAACGATTTCCAAATCGGTTAACGATTTTTGGTAAATGTAAACCTCCTTACAAGGAGGAAAAAGAAAAAAATAATGCTAGGTTGTAAAGTAATTTGGATCGATCAAATGTCACAGAATGATTATTAACGCTATACACTCCAAGATAAATATTAAACAGGAGTAAATAAAATTTTAGGATGCCTTTTCTTTTTGGAAAACGGAAAGTGGCGTATTTTAGTGAATACTATAGCCTGTTAGAAAATAGTTACAACTTAGAAATAATCCTAGTGTATTCAGAATGAGAGAGTTTGATTGTTTGCCGGTTTATGATTAGCAGTGCGAAAAATATTATCATTTTAATATTTATTATTAACAAGTATAACATAGCTTGTAGGTTGTAACGTTGTCTTTATTTTGTAGGTAGTGTTTTTAAATTGTGCGAAATGTCACTGACTTTGTAGAATGTAAAATCTGTCCGCCTCCTTATTAAATTCTTTAAATTTTTTTAGCAACATATGAAGTTAAATTAGATCAAATAATTTACTTTTTATTGATGGCTATCTGTTTATGTTTATTAAGAGGTACACAAATTTACATAAAAATAATTAAATTGATGAAAATAAATGAGTAACAATATTTACTATATTCAGTGAAGTTATTAACATGACCACAATAGATATGTACTATTTTTCCTATTAATTAACTTAATAATGAGAACTGTCATTGCTCATATGATTAGGTTACTATCTCAATATTGAATTTGCAATTCATTCAGCATTAATATGAAACGGAAAATTTCATGGCATCGATCAGATGAAAAATAATTATTCTTTTGATCAGACCATGTCAAATTAGATTGACTCTTCGACGTTTAACCTGCCATGGCACCAGATATCTTTAAGAATATTTACGCTTCGAGATAAGTACACTGAATCCGTTCATCTTGCTTGCAATCGTAACTGAAACGTCATTCCAACTTGATACGATCTAATCTGAAGAACCCTATTTTCTCGATTGTAGATGCTTTTTGATCTATAAATTAAATGTGAAGTTTACATTTACATTTCTTACCAAATAATAACATTTCCTAAATTATTTTTTTGGGAATTATTATCTTCAGTCAAAGAAAATGCACTTTTGGGTTCATTGCAAAAAAGTCAGTTTCTAGTTGTACATATTTCTAAAGATTTTTCCATTCTTATACATACCGTTCTGAATCGCGACCCCCGACAACCTACTCTTTGTGTCCATAACAAATATAGGAGCTATAACATAATGACAAAAAAAAATAATTTGAAATACGTTAGTAAGAAAACTTACAGGACTGTTGTTACTTTAATGAGTATTTTGGTAGATATTTATGTGTGTTGTATTACCGTAAGTGCCTAATATGAGGCTGGTTTGAAAAGTCCGTGCAAAAATAAAAACTACTTATGTGTTTGGGGTAAACCTTTTTTATTTTTCGACATAGTCTCCTTTTAGGCTTATACACTTCGTCCAACGATGTTCTAGTTTGTTGATCCCTTCCGAATAATAGGATTTGTCCAAGTCTGCAAAATATCCATTAGTGTCTGCAATCACCTCCTCGTTTGAATAAAATCTTTATCCCGCCAGCCATTTCTTCAAATTGGGGAACAAATAGTAGTCCGAGGGAGCCAAGTCTGGAGAATAGGGGGGATATGAAACGAGTTGGAATCCTATTTCCATTAATTTTGCGACCACAATTGCTGAGGTGTGGGCTGGTGCGTTGTCGTGATGGAAAAGGACTTTCTTGTGGGCCAATCGCGGGCGTTTTTCTTGCAGCTCGGTTTTCAAACGGTCCAATAACCATAATATTCACCTGTAATAGTTTTACCCTTTTCCAGATAGTCGATGAGGATTATCCCTTGCGAATCCCAAAAGACAGTCGCCATAACCTTTCCGGCCGAAGGAACGGGCTTCGCCTTTTTTGGTGCAGATTCCCCCTTGGTAACCCATTGTTTAGATTGTTGTTTGGTCTCAGGAGTATAGTAATGTATCCATGTTTCATCCACAGTGACGAAACGACGCTTAAAGTCCTCCGGATTCTTCTGGAACAGCTGCAAACCATCCTTGCAACACTTCACACGATTCCGTTTTTGGTCAAGCGCGAGCAATCGCGACACCTATCTTGCGGATAGCTTTCTCATGTCCAAATGTTTATGCAAAATATTATGTACCCGTTCAGTCGAGATGCCCACAGCACTAGCAATCTCACGCACCTTAACTCTTCTGTCATCCATCATCATATCATGGATTTGATCAATGATTTCTGGAGTCGTAACCTCCACAGGTCGTCCAGAACGTTCAGCGTCACTTGTGCCCATATGGCCAGTCCGAAAATTTTGAAACCACTTATAAATTGTTCTAATCGAAGGTGCAGAGTCACCATAATGTTTATCAAGCTTCTCTTTAGTCTCCTGAGGCGTTTTTGCCTTTCATAAAGTAATGTTTAATCACCACACGAAATTCTTTTTCGTCCATTTCTTGAAAATCACTCGACTTCCTTGATTCACACGAATGCCAAACACAAAGAAATAGACCAATATGGCTGAAACTTGGTGTGCGGTCATTCAAGAGATGCTACTAACTAAACATGACCTCAATACGCGCCGGTGGTGCCATCTCTCGGACTTTGCACGGACTTTTCAAACCAGCCTCGTAGTTATAATCGGATGACTCAGTTGATACTACCGTTAAATATACCTAATGTCACTATGTCTATTTTATGAACAAAAAGGTGAAAATACTCAAAATATGGTAACATTGAGAGAAGCCGCATTTATGCGATAATTCCTTGTAGTTTTTAGTATTCTACATTAATTTACTTGGAACAATACATTACGTCATATTCTTATGCACTTATTTTACAGTTCGTTTACCAACAGTAACAACCCACTCACACTATTCAGGTATTAAAATATGCATAATTATTTGTTTGGTCTACATACATGTAACACCATAACAAAGCAACAAGCGGCAATATTAATCCTTTTTTAAGCATAAATATGTCAAAATGAGCTAAAAAGGTCAATGGAATCAAGCTTATATAGAGAAAAAGGGAACAAAGTGAAATAGGTGATGACAGAGAAGCTTAAAGAAGGAGCTTTGGTAGACAACATTTGGTGTATATTGCATTGTATGTTTGGTTTACTGCTACCCCTAAGCTTATATACACGGGTGAGCAAAAAAAATGACTCAAACTGTTTGACTTTATTTAACACGGATCCTAGAATTTAATATTCATATATTTTTAAGGATACTAGTACTATTTGAAAGCCCATTCTATTCTCTTTCTGATCCCACCAAATTCCACAGCATACATCTTGTCTTTTACTGATTAAAATGATTGAAAGGGGAAATAAGGAGAACAAGAATTGAAAATAAGGGTAAGAGGAAGGAAAAATGAAACAAATTTTAAGTTTAACAATTAACTTTATTTATAAAAACCAAAAGTCTCAACTGTCACGAAAACCAAATCGATTTTTGCATCTAGTGAGATGTCTCCTCACACCATGGCAGAACCTCCTCCGTAGGCGACCGTTTCAGTAGTACAACACTACGTAAAGCGCTCCCCAGGGCTCCTATATACTCGTCTTCTTCCATCATTGCTATGCAGGCACATTCGGGACTTGTCGGAGAATAAACCGGAACGCCATTGCTCTAGTCGGTATGTTCTCGGGTAAATCTGAGTCGCTCTTGTCGATGGACTGCTGTCAATTTGGGACGGTTGGCTGGTCTCTTCGGAGTTAGGTTAGCTTTTTTAAGTATTCTTCTGATTGTCCAATTACTGAGAGCCCCACCACAAACTTGTCGGAGCTCCTGCTAGATCTCAACACCGGTCAAGTGACGATTTCTTAGAGTTGTGTTGACAATGAAGCGGTCGTTTCGCTCTTCTTCTTTCTGATCCCGATCTCTGTGTAAAGGCGCCAGTCTTTTGGTAACGTCTGTAGACTTTGGAAATAGCTGATTTGCTCAGGTGCAGCTGCGCAGCGACTACACGTTCTCTACGCCCTTCTTGCAACAGGGAAATGACTTGTGATGTGTCCTCCGGGGTGGTACCCATTTTCCGATAACGTAATTAGTGAACAGGTATAGCAGAGATGTTGACGGTTCAAGTTCCGATAAAGGAATGACAGGACAATTCAGTTGCATGTGTTTTTATAGGGATAATTAGCGCAACGAGTACGTTGCTGAGCGAGCAAAAACGGTTCCATTGAGTAAAGCCTTTTTAATCAGTACGACTCTTCGGAAATCCAAATGTTTTTGGTATTATCGGAAAGAGTAGAAAGTCAGCATTCTAATGATATCAGAAATAATACTACCGTTTGAAATTTAAATTTAGAGATCCGTGTTAAATGAAGCTAAATCGTTTGAGTCGATTTGTTTAGTTGCCAGTATAATATATACATACATATATATATATATATATATATATATATATATATATATATATATATATATATATATATATATGTGTGTGTGTGTCTGATGTTAAGGATTACTTATTTATTAAAAAAAGTAAATACAAAAAAAAGAACAAATCTCTTTAATTTGTAACTAAAAATGTCAAAAAGAACAACAAACTACAAACAATTTTGAAATTATGATAAAAATTTTAAAAATATATAATTCGGCTCGGGCGGCCAGTTTTTAAAATTTAAGTTTGACAAAATTGACTTTTACTTTATTATTAAAAATAATATAATAATAATTATACATTTTATTTTTCTATCGGTTGATATTGTGTATTCTTATCATTATTATTACCAATTTTATTTCAAATCTTTGTCCACCAGACTATGAGATATCTATTTAAAATAACGCTCCTTTACCTGAGAAAAAGGGTATTGTCAAAGTGATGAACGACATGAAGTCCACAAAGACGGTGTGGATATTTTTATTCTGAGTAATCCGTGTACAAACTATTTTCAATCATGGTCTGTTATGGGAAATTTTATTTGTGATCTGCAATTTGCATCTTTCAGATAAATTTATAAGAGTAATCTCGGGGGCGCGTAGCCAAGGTCAACTTTTAGTGTATCGATTAAAACGTAAACACGAAAAAATGTGTTCTAATAATGAGCACCTGAAATAATTAAACTTTAATATCAAAAATTAAGCTAAATTAACTTTTTCCCATCTTCTAAAGGACTTAACGTTTGATGACCCCACATAGTTATGTTGGGAGACTCCATTCCTCTAGAATCGTCACTCAATTTGCTGGATGTTGGCTTCGTGGCAAATATATCTTCAAATAATATTTGGAACTAAAAAGCTTTACACTGTACGACAAATTTTAATTCTGTACAAGACTTAAATTCGACCAATGATGCAATATTGCTCCCATATTTGATGCTTTTCTCCCAAACATACACTACAATTATTAGATTCTATTCAGAAGAGAGCTGCTCCCCTGAGTAGAGACTTAGAACTCACCAGCAACCTTGAATCATTGAACATCGAAGAACGGTTGGCGACTGAACTCTATTCTGCAAGAACTTTTATGGAATTTTTTCAAGGGATGTAGCTTGCTAACTTGCTCCTAGAGCGTCAGGAATAAACGTGGCACTAATACATAACATAAATATGACCCTTTTTAAGCAGTCTTTTAACACGTAGGCTGAAAAGTTTTTGGTCTGACACATAGATGTCGCCCTTTTCAAAAAAACCATATAATTTTTAGGAAGTACCAACCTTCAAACGATACGTGGCAAAATTTCATGATATTTCGATGATTAATTTCAAGTTACTGTGGTTTTAGTGACTCTGACTCAAATACTTTCGTGTGTTGATTAAACACTATTTTTTGATGGGAAAAAATACCGTTCAAGCAAAGCATTGGCTTGATAAGTGTTACGGGGACTCTGCCCCCGGAATACCTCTCATCATTTACTGGTATGCTGAATTTAAATGCGATCGTACAGATATAAATGATGTTGAACGCTCTGGACGTCCAAATGAAGTGGTTACACTGGAAATCCACAGAATTGTTTTGGATGACCGTAAAGTGAAAATGCGTGAGATAGGTGACACCCTAAAGATATCAAAAGAACGTGTTGACCATATTTTGTATGAACATTTGGGCATGTGAAAGTTCTGTTCGAAATGGGTACCCCATTTGCTCACAGTGGACCAAGAACAATAACGTGTTGATGATTTTGAGCGCTGTATGGACCTGTTTAAGAACAATAAAAAGGATTTTTTCATATGATATGTGACAATGGATGAAACGTGGATCCACCACCACACACCGGAATCAAATCGGCAGTCAGCTGAGTGGACAGCAGCCGGTGAAAGCGGCCCGAAGCGACCAAAGACACAACAGTCGGCTGGGAAGGTTTTAGCCTCTGTATTTTGGGATGCACATGGAATAATTTTCATCGATTATGCTAAGAAGGGAAAAACCATCAATAGCAAATATTATATAAAGTCGTTGGTGCCTTTGAAGGCAGCAATCGCAAAGAAACGGCCCCAAATGAAAAAGAAAAAAGTACTTTTTTATCCAGACAATGCACCGTGTCACAAGTCACTGCAAAATTGCGTGAATTGAAGTTCGAATTGCTTCCTTTTCCACCGTATTCTCCAGATTTGGCCCCTAGCGACTATTATCTATTCGCAACCCTCAAAAAAATACTCGGGGGAAAGAGATTTGGCTTCAATGAAGAAGTTATCGCCGATTTTGAAAGCAAAGACAAATCCTTCTACAAGAAAGGTATAGAAATGTTAGAAAAGCGTTGGACTGATTGTATCGCTCTTGAAGGAGACTATATTGATAAATAAAGTATAATTTTGCAAAAAATGTGTTTTAAGTAGCTAGACCAAAAACTTTTTCTGCCTACGTGTTATATAAGAGTAGATAACTTCATCCCTTTGGAATGATTTGCTTAGGACCGTCTTTTCCACCGAGTACAATTTACAGCGATTCAAGACCAGTATAAATTAGTTTTTCTGCACAAGAGCCACTCCTGTAGCATTTTCGGAGTTTCTTCTCTGCAGCACGTGTGCTATACCCATAAAAAAATTATAGGTTTGGCAACTTGTAGATACTTTGATTGTGATATCAAATAATTTTTTAAGAAATTATAATAAAAAATTTTCCCATATGCTGCAATCTTAATTTCGGATACTATAGACTAGGTGCTTATAAGAGTACTCAATATCACAATGCATTATTAGTATAACCTCAGCTTCTGAATAATTTTATAGCTGATAACATTTTTATTGTATAGACAACTTGTAAGCAGCTTCTTAATTTGGCACTATAAATTCCTATTTAACCGTTAAGCTGACGTAAAACGCGATAACACAAGAACGCGCCTTAGACGCAATAAAATAATTTCGATCTAAAGAAGAGCGTTGACTTTCCCATTGAGCACTTAGAGAAGCACTTATGATTTTAATTAGCTCTTAGCGGCAATTACTTTTTAACTTGTCTCACAAAGTAAAATTTATGTAACAGTTGGTAATGCATAATGCTTCTGAATCTATTGGCAGTGGACTTCCTTTTTTGCGGAGAATTCAATTGGTTTCATTTAAGTCGCAGGAAATATTCGATTACCATACTTGGATGACTCTTATTTTCTGCGGACTTTTTTTTTATCTAGTAATATGAGCGAGATATATGTTAATATAATATCTTCCTACAATATTAAAATCTTTAAAATCATCTACGATATTTTAAAAGGTTTTCAGACTATATACATGTAGCTGCCAACGTGGTCCAAATTTTTGGGTTGAGTAAAATAATTTAATTATTTTTATTACGGGTTCCCTTCTATTAGTAATTTTTTGAACCACATGTTATGCTAAATATAGTGGTAACCGTAAATACGGAAATCTAGACGGATAAGGTACTAAAATACTAATATATTTTGTAGGTATTGTTGAGAAAAGACTATCTTGAAATTTTCAGATCTCCAACTCACTCCTGTCAGCTATAACCTCAAAATTGTGTTTTTTTTTTTAATTTCTCTCGTACTCCTACAGCTTTTGGTCGTTTGACTTGAAATTTGAGGAGGTGGTAGGTAGCAGTTAGTACTCTAACCCGATTTATTTTTTTGGCGCCAAATTCAAAAAAAAAAAATTAAAAATTTTGAAGGAAAAATCCATATATATTGAAATGTATATACCGTGTAGGTACGAAACACAATATGTGCAAATAGATGTCACAAACATGCCTGTCAAATTTCAGAACGATCGGAGTACTGGCCGCAAAGTTATGCCCAAAATACCAACGAACCAACCTCAAAAACCCTCATTTTTCGGCTGTCTAAGTGTAATTCTCTTTAATTTTGTCAAGTTTGTAAAGTTTGTCATTTTCTCCCCTTCAGTTGATATAAAAACTGAAATTAGAAGATTTTTACGGTAAAAAAATACATAAAATCAACATTTTCCCCATATATACTCCATATAAAATGAATTAAATAAATAAATATACTTAATTATAAAGTAATAACTTTTTTCCATTTTTTAAAGCATATGTATTTGTGTGTATTTAAGTGCGTATGTGCGTGTGTGTTGGCTTCATTATTGGAAAAACAAAATTTTAATAAGAAAAACAATGCTCAAATAATAAGATTTGTCATATAAATTCAAAACATTTATTAACGCAGGATCAGTTAATATTTTTTGTAATATTAAGAAAACATTTTTACCTTCAAAAACTCATGTTGAAAAAATAAGCTTTTATAAAAGTAATATACTTACTAATATTTTTTAACTTTTTTCTCACAAATATAGTAATAATTATTTAATCTTCATCATTGTTATCATTTATCATAACTTGCATCTCATCATGTCGAAATATATCAGTTAATATTTGTTGGAGTCTGATTATTTTGTCTTTATACCTTCCATGTGATAAATAATAAACAATGGCTGCTATATGAGAATAACGGCAATATCGAATGATAGCATTATAGCTAATTCCATCAGAGTCGTACTGTTTAAAGCACTTGTAAATTTTTCTTGAAATATGCCTTGACTGTTCTAATAATTTGAGGATGTGGGGTTTCAGTTTAATAGATTGCAAATGAAGAATATTGTCCTCATCGAACATCTCAGTTAAGTAAAAAATCGCCTGACCTAATTGTCGGAAAAACAAAATTTTTAATTCTTCTTCCGTCATCTCAGAGAAAGTCTGATGAAATACATCAGCAATTACTTTTTGAAATATTGCGTTTCTTCTTGCATAGTCTCGTCTTTAACTTCTTCAGCTAAAGTGTTCTGTAGTGACTGACCTAATAACATTTGATCGACGCTTTCATCAGCATTATGAACGTCGGAATTCAATTTCTTCCCAAACGTATTATTCAAAAAACATGCTGTTCTCACATGCAAACGGACGGTTGCAAGCATCTTATTATCCAGCTGATTATGTAGTAATGTATACTTCTGCACAATTATACCATGAACCCATCGTAGTTTTGTTACAAATCTAAAATCATTATATTCTAGAAATGTTGATTTTAAATATTTGTTACCGTAAAAAATCTTGAAATTTCAGTTTTCGTATCAATTGAAGCTGAGAAAATGACAGACTTGATAGATTTAAAGAGAATTATACTTAGATAGCCGAAAAATGAGGGTTATTAGGTTGGTTAGTCGGTATTTTGGGCATAACTTTGCGGCCCCTACTCCGATCGTTCAGAAATTTTACAGGCATATTTGTGACATCTATTTGCATATATTGCGTGAATTTCCTACATACATGGTATATACATTTCGATATATTTTTCGATTTTTCCATCAAAATTTTCCATCAAAATTTTTTTTTTTTCTTCTTGTTCCGACTTATAGTTAGGCACTATTGCTTGTTTTCTTTGTTCCCTGCTCTATAGATCGTCGCTCCATCTCTTTCTTGGACGTCCCATTGATCTTCTTCCATTCGATGACTTGTCTCTTGCTAACCGTATTATCCTGTTGTTTGCCATTCTTTCCTATGTGTTGATCCCATTTCACTTTCCTTCCTCTTATCCACTGGTTGATATTTTCTATATTATATGTGCGTCTTATATCTTCACTCCTTTCTCCATCCCTCGGTATCTTGTTTATACGTCTCCTAAGTATTCTTATTTCGGTTGATTCCAGCGTCCTCTGTGTTATACTTGTATCAGGTCTTGTTTCAGATTTGTAAGTCATTACTGGTCGTATTACGCTCTTGTATATTCTTGTTTTGGTCTCCACGGAGAGGAATTCATTTCTAAATATGGTATCATTGAGGCATCCCGCTATCCAATAGGATAGCGGGATGCCCATCAAGTTACCAAGGCTAATAAGCCTTCTTCCTCGATTTTTCCGATACTAGATATTTTGATACCCAGGTTATCGACCTCCATCACCTGTTCTATTAGTTTATCTTCCACCACCAGCTTGCACCTAATCGGCTCTTTTGCTATTGCTATTGTCTTGTTTATGTGTTTCAGTTGAGATTGATATATTATATTGTTTTGCTGCTATGTAGAATTAATATAGCAGCCTTTGCAGATCGTTCTCGGTCTCAGCCATCGCGTCATGTGCATAACATATAATTTTAAGTTCTCTTGTTACCCATTGTATATCCCTCCCTTCTTTTGTCAATTACAATATCATCCATGACAATATTAAATAGAAGAGGACTTAAAGAGTCTCCCTGCCTGATTCCAGATTCATAGTTGATTGGTTCTGTCATTCCTTCTGCTAATCTTGCGACTCCTTTATTGTCTTTATATATATTCTCGATACTTTTAATTAGGTCTAATGGTATGTTCCTGTTATATAATAGGTGAATAACGTCTTCTATTTGCACATTGTTGAAAGCTTTTTTTAAGTCTATCAGGCACAAGTATGCTGGAATGTTGTATTCTATGGATTTTTCTTTTACCTGTCTCACAGTGAATACGGCATCGGTGCATGAGCGCCCACTTCTGAATCCTTGCTGTTCTTCTTCCAGTTGTATTCTCGCGATAATTTTTGTTGTAATGATCTTTGTTGTTAATTTCAGTGTATAGTTTAGTAGATTTATGCCTCTATAGTTATTTGGATCTAATATCCATTCATCTGGATTCTATTCGATCTTATAATCAAGTGTCTGAAGTTGCTTAACCAGAGAGTGTCCCTCATATTTTAGTAGTTCATCTTGTCGGTCTTCGCCGGGAGATTTACGCTTTTTTAATCTTTCCAGTGCTTCTATTACGTCTGCTTTCATTATATATGTTTCTTCGTGTATTGTTATCTTTGGTATTTGTGGCAGTGTGATACTCTGTTCTCTTTTCTATAATTGTGTAAGATATGTTACCCACGTTCCTTTCTACACGTGTGTATACTCTATTAGATCTCAAAATTTTTAAAAATCAAAAATAAAAAAATCAGGTTAGAGTACTAACTATTACCTACTACCTCCTCAAATTTCGAATCAAACGGCCAAAAGCTGTAGGACTACAAGACAAATAAAAGAAAAACTTGTTGGAGGTCAGAAAATTTTAGGATAGGCTTTTCTCAACAATACGTACAATATGTATATACTTACATTGCATTTGTTTTAAGGACCGATTTTAGAACCTTACCCGGCTAGACCCTTTGAAAATGTTACTAAGAAATTCAAATTTACGTATTAGAAAGCAAAGAGGACTAAAAAGCCTATAACTTATATTCTCGCTAATATCGAAGATACAAGTAGCTGAAAATTTCAGACATACTTATATTCTATCAAAATTACAGCAATAGATATATGAAAATATTACGTGGGTGAAGCAACAGAGTAATTTGAAGAGTCATAGATTTATCCAAACTATTTTTTTGCTTTAACCTCGTCTTTTTAAAGTTGCAAAAAATGCAAAAAGAAGGCAATGCCTTAAATGTTTCTTTTCGAGCGACATCGCTTCTACAACTGATATTTCAGGATATGTACATATAGGATCAAGGGTTATGCCGTGTATTAGAGCACTTTAAATTGACTATAGAGAGAGAGAGAGAAAAATTAATTTAAATGAAGTCTCTATGATAATTAATTTATAAACCTAATAATAATTATTAATGCTTTATTTAAATATAAAAAGAAAAAAACATGGTATACTATATAATAAATTTGGTGAGTATTTTAACACACCACATAATCTCTATTGTCTTGATTAAATCTGCTGATTTTAGTAGGAGGAACTAATTTGCTGACGTTTATTTTATCGTTGGTGCATAGATATTATTGTTAATCTTGATGTTACCTCTTATATAACATTATGTATCCTTGTTTTAAGCCTTTTGATCAAATATAATGTAAGTTTTTTTTTTAATGTTTAATATATTGCATATTTCAATTATATTAATTATTTCACCAGTATATAATTTAGTAAAATGTTAAAGTAAGTGTAAAGAAACATTTAATATTTAATGCTTAAAAGAATACAACTTACATATTATTGTTTTTTTAATGAGTTTATTAAAAAAATTTAAAATATGTTTATTTCAGTGTTCTCTAAAGGACATGTTTGAGTCAAGATTATTCTATTATTAATATTCATTTAATTAAAAAACATATATTTAAATACTGGTGTTATACTAAGCCAAAAAATGATGTCGTGTTAGTGCCTGCTCTTTTCTGTAATCCCCGGTTATATACACTATATCTAAAATTCTCTTGAGAATTGAATAAAATAGAAATCCAAATGACTTAATGCGAGCATCAGTTCTAATTTCAATTATTTCAGAATTTTGATAACGCATGTGTATTTTGTCTAACTGATCTATGTAATTCGCCTCTAGAAGAGAAAAAAAAAACATAAAAGAATTTCTAAAAACAGCTTATGGTAAACTATTTTTTTTTAGAAGAAAATTATTGATTGAATGTTTAAAAAACACTTCGAAAAATTATAGAAATATATACTTTAGTTCGACTAACACCAAATATTTTAAAGAATATATACAATCGATACCAATTTTAGTTGGTCTAACAAAAGGTCCTGACTCTTTGGTTAGATTTCTGGATTGTGTCACAGCTAATGACTTCCTTAACTTGGTATAAGTTCTAATTATCTATAAGACTTATTTTATTTATCCATGGACATAGGCCTCCTCTTGTTTTATCATTCTTCTCGGTCTGATGCTAAACTCATGCATTCTAGAGCAGCGTATTTTTTAATATCACCGAAGGTCTTCCTCTTTCCCTTTTGTATATGTTTGTTACCTTATTCTCTTACGTCCTTAATGTTAGTCATATTTCTAATTCACTCTTTTTGTTGCTTCAAGCAGTTCTTGGAACTTTAGGCATTTTAAAAGGCCTCCATAAGTATTGTAGGATTCTTGATTGTAAATTGCTTTTAAAGTAACCGATGACTGCAAGCCCTTAAATGTGGCAGCCCGTGGCTCCGTGCTATAGTACCTTGCTTACGGTGCAGAAGGTCGAGGATTCAATCCCGCAGGTCGGTATACTTATTTATTAAATTATTTAAGTATATTTGGTCTGGGCATGTATATAGGTAGTAGTTGTTAGCAGAAATGCAATAACGTCCGAGGCAGCACTACCGCGTTGTCTAAAAGGTGTGATAAAGAAATGTATGTTTCGGCACTTGGATAACGATGATGGGTATTACGACATCCTTGCCGATATTTTTAGGATTTGAAAAAAGGTAAAATCCATACTCAGGCGGAGAGGTGAACGATCAAAAAATATAATAAAGTAAGACTTGTATATTCATTCTTGGAATCGAGGAATGTGAAAATTGTACTATTTTTTCGTTATTATCAATTATTTATAGTCAGACAAATAAGAGGTTAGTGACACTTAAAAAGAGGTTACAGGAGATGCTTCCTATATCGTATTATAAGTTCTTTTAAGGGTTTTTGAAGTAGAGATATATCAAAATTGTGTTTTCCTTTCATTTTTTTTAATTTGCACTGCATTCATTATTTTCAATTTTCACTACAGGTTGCAACTATTTCTGAAATCAGAGCTCTACTCAAATTTTTTGTGTGATTAATATCTTATCATCATCATTTAAAATATGACAACCACATGACTTGTGGTTGGATTAAGTTATTTTAAAGTCAAGTAAAAACTTTGGAACTGCGCGTTTGCAAAGGAAGTTCGGGGTCAATCACTTTACTTTTTATTTGATAAAAACTTAGGCTTTTGTTAGTTCAGGTTAGGTACGTCTTTGTTATCTATCTATTTGTATATAAAACTCAATGTCTGTCTGTAGGTATGCGTCAATGTGTGTGTGTGTATGTCATCATGATTGGGTATAACTTGAGCAAGAATAATTCAATCTTCATGTGGGTCTCTTCCAGAGATAGGTACATCTTCTAGTAAGATTTTTTATTATATTTGACTAAACTTGGTTTAGAAATAAAGGAAATATTTCAAAAATAAGATGAAAAGATTTTGTTTTCAAAGTAATGAAAACCTCTTTTATATGCGGCATCTATGAAACTTATTTAGAATTTATGAATAGAACAGTGCCGATAAAATAAAGTCATACGTTTACTTATTCAAGTGTGATATATATGACGGAAGGTCTAGTGTATAAACTATTTTTATATTTAACAGTTTCGATATGGCCGTAGAAAAATGATTATGCAACTCTTATTGCAAATATCTACATGTAAAGTGTCGGGAGATTAGTGTTAGTAGTAAGTTATGGAATTTTTTTGTTCTTCAATATATGGCAAACCATGTTATATACACGAACTGAGCCGCGGATACATATTAATATAAGTAATATAAGTATAATAGGCTGTAGAGTTTAATTCGTACTTTATGGGTTATATCACGTTTCCAATTCTTCACTTAATTAAACTTAGCATTGCATATTTGACCATAATCATCTTATTGTTCCGAGAGAAATGAAATGCACTAAAAGTTTAATGACACACTCGATCAACAACAGGTGTTGGAAACGATTCAACGTTTAACTATTAATCTTACCGATAAAGTGGTAACTCGACACCGGCAATATTGATATTGAAGGTTTCATCGAATGGTTTGAATGCATTTTAAATTGCCAATTTGATATTAAGTGTTTTAAAAAAATATGAATATTTCTTTAACAGCTGCATTGGCATTGTAAAATACATATTTTATTTTTTATTTTGAGTAGAAAGAGTACAGTCTTTTCCAATTATGTTCCTTCTGAGAAGTTTAATAAAAAATATAACTAGAAAATGATATTTCACCTGCATAGGTTGAGGAGCGGCTTTCAGAAATCCAGATGTGTTGTATGTCGGATTCGAGGAAAGCAACTCATATTAAATAAATATAGAATAAAAGTGTTAAATCCGTTAGAAACATTTCCAGATTTTTTAGTGTTCCGTATGGAACACTTACGAGATTACTTCGGTGTCTGTCTGTCCGTCTGTCACACCCGATTTTCTCTGAAACTATTTGAGACAGAAAGTTGAAATTTGGCACTAATATAGGAGAACTGATGACCTAATTAAAGCTGTGTATTTTTGAGAGTTAAATTTTGACTTAAAGGGTTAGTTTTGGGGGTTAAGTCGGTAAAAAGTTCAAAAAAATATAATGTAATACTTGAGCACAATTTTCTTTGAACTATTTTTAAAAAATTGCGAAAAATATCTCCCCCCTTATCTCGAAAAGTACTTATCAAAAAAATTTGAAAAAATTCTGGAATATTCTCCATAGGGTGTAGATTGAAAGAAAGTTATCACCTTTAACAATTTATCTGATATATAAAAAAAAACAAAAAATTCAACGTCATCAGTTTTCAGTAAAGATCGGAAAAAACTTTGTTGAAAACTCATTTGGGGAGTATTTTGTAAAGTCATTGAATATTTTATACCTCCGTAACAAAAATTTTTATTTTAAAAGCAATCAACATACGGAACACTAATTGCGCAAGACCCACTTGCGTTTGGCCGGTTTTTAATTTTTTTATTTTTAAATATGTGAAATAAATTCCATTTTTGCTTCGACTCGAAGATCGAACTTTGTTTTTATTGTTTTTACATTATTTATATTTTTTAAATTTTTTATTTTACTAAATATGTATAATATATCTCATCATTTAAAATTCTAAAAAATGGTCAAGTTAAATGTTATAGGCATTTGATATTTTTTGATTTAAAATAAATAATACAAAAAATTTGAAAGACTTTCACTTTTGACATGATACAGTTGCGCCTTAACTTTGTCGATTGGTGAATCCAGGTTTTTACAAATTGCCTTATGTGATATTCAGGACTGAGATTATATAAAAAACGCAAAAGAAAAAAGATTTCTTCTTTTCGTAATGGATCTCATTAAGTAACCGAGTTCAATTCTCATCGGCGGAGCCGAACGACTTCCGAATTTAGAAGAGAAAGGGAAAACACATTACGTCACTTTACCATTTATCTTTGTATCTTTGTCTTTCATATGTTCAAATGGTTTTTATTATATCTAGTTGGAATGTAACCTCAATCAAAACTAATCGGTATCTGGACTTGCTGTTTCGGATTTTTGGCCTTTACTGACCTAGCCAGTTTATTTATTTTGTTATTACTTTTAATGTTTATATTGAAAAAGCAAATAGGAAAAATAAATTACAACCGTAAGGAAAAGTAAACTTTTCTTTGCAATAAACATTAAACAGTACCGCAAAAAAAAACAAATCGCAAACAAAAATACCAGAACTTATAACTAACTACTGACAGCTGGGCTTAAATCCTGTGATGTTCGTGAAAATAAAATAGTCAGCTGATATTTTTAAAATCAACAATAGCAAATGGAACTTTTTTGTTTCCCTTCTTTTTTCCCTTTTTGTCATTATTTTCGTTACAGAATCCCAGCCAAGTTATATTTTGCTGAAGTTGCGATGTCGCGGCCGACACTTTTTGAACTTCTGTCTTCATTATTTTTTCTTCACAAAAATTACCCTTTATTTTAAATAATATTGGCATTAAATTTAATATAACCATATTGCCAAACCAAACTATATTTCTTTTTTATAAGTCTGGAAAAGGAATTTGTACCTTATAAGGTTCTGTTTGGTCCTATATGATTATTCTATAACTTGGTGTTATTCCATTATTCCAAAAAGGTATTTGAGATGTCTGTTTTCCTTATCGTTATTTAATTTATTTAGTTTGATTGGTCATGTATTTTGTATTGCTGTAATTAAGATCCAGACCGACTCTGTATGAGGCTGTTTTAGTATCTGTGATCATGTTTTTAGGTTCATCTTTGGATTTAGCAACAACCACCACGTCATCAGCAAATCTTAGATGTTGTAGAAGTTCCCAAGATATATTGATGCCGGCTTATTTCCATTTTATTTGTTTGATCACGTCTTCCATTCCTAGTGTAAAAAGTTTAGAGGACATATTATCGCCTTGGCGAACACCGCGGTAAATATTGATCTTGTTGGTGTAGTGATGTAATATTATTTGAAAGGTGCCGTTGTTATATATTTGTTTTTATGATCTTTTGTAACGGAAATCGATTCTGGCATTGTTTGGATCTTCTATTATCGCTCATATTTCTTCTAACGAATCGAAGGCTTTTTGTAATCGATGAAGGCCATCCAGATTGTGATATTATGTCGGTAGTCTTTTCAACTAGACTTACCTGCGTTTGTAGCTCTTTTATGGAGCTAAATCTTTTCCTAAAGTCAGCCTTTAGGTTGCTAGAAGTCCAATTTTGAAGATAGGTGATTTATAATAATTTTTGAGAACAGCTGCTGTTCTTAGTTTCGTTTATCTTAAGGCTGTTTCTATTTCTTCACTGGTAATTGGTGGTAAATCTTCTGTGTTGACGTTTTTTATTTTTCTGTTATATTGCTTTGCATCTTTATGTTTTTTGCCTTTGATTTGTATATTCCTGTGAGTTTCTTTTATTTCCTTTAATAAATGTTCGACGTCGCTCCAGCATTTTCTTTGTTTCTGGTGACAATGTATCTTTTTTTATTGTTTTTTTTTCGGTAAGATGTATGCTTCTGCCGTCACTTTTAGAGCTTTTATTTTTTTTCGTGTTTTGTAAATCCGAAGATGTTCCTGTGTCCCTAAGTCGTTCGAATTTGTCTGTTAGTGCTCTTTGATATTCTTCTCTTTATTGTCTAAGCAAGTCTGTATTAATCTTGTTTATGGTAATAATTTTTCTTTTTCTTTCAAATCTTGTTTTTTTTTTCAGAAAGAATGTGCTTCCGTTGTAGAGTCGTTGTTGTTCTAGAAAGTTCATCATCATGTCACCTCTTGCATTCCTGTTTCCAAGTCTATGCATTTCAATATATTAAGATGTGGTGGGATTTATCACCTCTTATGTTTTATGAGTTCTTCATAGAATTGTAGGACTTTATCTTCTGAACTGCTTGTGGGGGCATAGCAAGAGTTTCTTAATTCGGAAAGTTATGTGAATTACCTTCGCCACCTAGCCGAGCTTGCCTTGCCTTTGTAATGAAATACGTGACCTGATTTCAGTGTGAGGTAGTTTTTTCCTCTTCTTCTCATTTCGGAAATTCCTAAAATATCCCACCTTATGCTGTTCATCTCGTATATAAATCGACTACTTTCTCACCAGATGCAATTGATCGGGTATTATACAGTTCCTTTCCTCTGAGTATAAGTTGAGAAGTGTCGGTGTTAACACATCCTTCACTGACTCCTTTTTGTTTTTAATTTCTTTAGTAGTGTTTTTTCCTCGTTTTCCAGCTGCTTTTTGATTAAAATAGAGATTTAGAATGATTGCTGAGCTTAACAGAACGGAACGGAAACGTACACGGTAAAATAAATCACTAAGCTACATTCGGCGAGGTTTCTAGATCACCAAACATAGGTTTCAATTTATGACACAAATTGAAATCTGTGTTTGGTGATCTAGAAACCTCGCCGAATATAGCTTAGTGATTTATTTTACCGAGTACTATATCTGTCTGTCGACATGAAAGTACGGCTTTTGGCCAAAAAGAAACATACTTTGTTTTCACCTCTCTTACAAAGGAAAACATTATAATGGTGAAACCAGAACCCTTCGTGTTTTTTTGAATATTTTACGTTTTAGGGTTTATAAAACACAATTTCTGTTGCCTGTGAGTCTGTTTGTCGGACACAACTGGTTTGTGTTTAAGATAATGAACAAATTTAGACACAATTATTTTTTGTCAAATAACAGAGAGGGGAAAGCGTGAGAGACACTAGACTTCAATGTATCATGTTACTTGTTCTTTTTCTAGGTTTTTAGAGTCAGTCTAAAAATCATTCTATTTTTAATTATTTCTTAACAGGAACAATATATGGTCAGAAGGGGGAGTATTTATTTTAAAACTTTGTGAGGGAAATTAGGAGTAAATAATTATAATAACCTTTTATTTTTCGGAACACAATGAAGCTTTGGCTAGGTCAGTTTAATAGGCGTGGATTATTTTAGGTGCGTGATGCATATGTCGATAAAAATCTTGTTCTATAATTAAATTGATAACACATAGCACAAAAACAATTATTGTAAATCAAGAGAACCTATTTAAGTAGTGTGATATTACAAAACCGGTGCGCTATTATTAAATTATATTAGGATGACATAGTTTTACAAAGTATGCAGTTTTTATTGAGGTAGGAGTGTTTTAGTAGGTTTTGTTTAATGGTAAATGAGTACGTAATTCATCTAATAGTTTAACGACGCTAATTAACCGTAGAGCATTCTATTTAACTTGATTAAGTTTGTTAAAGGTATATTATTATAATTTATAGAAATTTTTTATGACATGAGATGACGGAGATTTATGATCATAAAAGAGATTGTTAGAAACTTTGGTTTTGGACTTTTCAGGAAAATAAATATTGTGAATTTTTATATACTCGTATTATATACTTGAAATGTTTTCTAGAGTTAAAGTAACTATTGTAGATATTATAGCCTAAACTTAAATTTGTTTACTAATTCACCTGGTGAATTATTACTTTCTGTAAAAGTTTTTATACTTAAAATAATATTTTCCGGACTAGTACGGAAAAGACAATTAGATTTAGATAACTTTCTTGTTCATTTCTTGCAAAACGTAAATCCGTCAATCTATCTGCTCGTTCGTCGTCTATCAGTGGCGAAAATGCTGTGTTTTACGTGCCTAACTTATCGCAAGCGATGCTAGCCGCATGAATAGAGCGTCTAAATTAAAATAATACAATTGTATGGTGGTATCACATGTAGAAACAATACGTGACCAGCACAATATAAGCATTATTTGTAGCATTTACAGTGGCACTTTTTTTTTATTTTGGAGTTCTAATAAAACAACAAAATGGAGTATAATTATATAAATACATTAATTATTGAGGAAAAATATTGTAAAATTTTGGGGATGGATCTCAGCCATATAAAACGAACAAACTAAATACACTACTCAGTATATATCACCACTACACCAAACACTTTATTTTTGCACTCGACGCGCGTTTCGCTAACCATGTTAGCTTCATCAGGAGCGATGATTGACTCTGATCAATCATCGCTCCTGATGAAGCTAACATGGTTAGCGAAACGCGCGTCGAGTGCAAAAATAAAGTGTTTGGTGTAGTGGTGATATATACTGAGTAGTGTCATTGTGCCAAAGATTCCACATTCCCAACTTAAACTAAATACAGTGTAATTCAATTCAATTTAATTATAAATAAGAGAAACAAGAATTAACGACCAAATAAGTGCTGGGTTTGTCTGCAGAAAAACTTTTACAGTTGACTGTTTCAGTTTTTCAACATATTATGTTAATATTGGTTTTTAATTAACTTTATTAAACAGGGATTTGTAAGCATTAAGTTTACATGCACCATAGTTAAATTATTTTCAATTAAAAGAATATCTTCAGTGAAGACCTAAAATAATACTGATAGTTTTGACGTTTTCTGGTGCATTTGTTTTCATTAGCCAAGTTTAAAAATAGAAAACGAGGAGGCTTTTTAAAAATACATGCAATAACATTAACTAGAAGATCATTCAAACCATCCCGTGTACAAAAATGTTAATAGCAACACAAAAGCTTAAAAGAAAAAGGAAAAACAGACCTTCTACAAAAAAGTCGAACAGCAAATGAAGCAAAATAAAACAGAATATAAAGAGTAATAAGAATATATAAAAATTTGGAATAGAAACCACCTGTGAATTCACACATATATATATGAACGGAATTAAAAATATATTCAAAAATTCAAGCATAAAAACGATTTCCAATTTAGATAATAAGTTTCGTTCTAAGTAACCTAACCAAAACTATATTATTCTATAGTAATTTTCTAAAACCATGGAAAATGGCAGAAGTTAATTCAAAAACATTGCTTAAACGGATCGCAGGTAGGCACATGCCTTCTGCTCAATTTGAGGACGTGAGTAGAAAAAATGCTTTTATATAAAATAAATCATTTCATTTAGGGGATAAGCATTATCCTCAATGGGCAATTTGCATTCAGACTGAATTTCTGTATGGTTCGATAAACCACACGTTTAGGGTCATCCTTTTTTATGAATTTCAACAGAAAAATCAACACAGGTGCAAGTTTCTTTGCAAGGTCTTCGAAAAGATTTGCCATGATGTGTTATTCAACAGTGAGTATGCTCAGTTTTATCAACCATCCAATAATTTTTTCTTGGAAAAAAACATTAAAATCCTCATTAGAAAACAGGGAGTCAGTTTAACAGAAGAATAAGGGCGGGCATACTGCACGCTTCTCCGCTGTTCCCCTTGTTCAACATTAACCATGTCAAAATTCTCCCAACCAAACTTTATCTGCAAGAAAGGTCAGAGCAACCGTTTTTCGAGACTCTCGTGGTATTGTGCTCATAGACTACCCGGAAATAGGTAGAACCATCACCGAAAAGTATTATGCTTTACTACTTTACCAATTAAAGGGTGCTATTCACGTCCATATCTCGCAAAAAGGGAAGTGCTTTTGTGCAATGTGCCTTCACACACGGCTGGGATTGTTGCTGCAAAACTGTATGACCTCCACTTCGAAGTGCTTTCAGATCCACCGGACTCTCCAAATTTGGCTTCCAGCTATTACTTCTGGTTTTCAAAATTAAAATAATGACTGGCTGGACGAAGATTCAACTCGGAATGAAGTTAAAACTGAGACAAACGCTTATTTTGCAAAGTTGGATAAATCTTAGTATAATAAAGCAATTAAAAAGTTGGAAAATCGTTGAACTAAATGTACTGATTTGCAAGGTGACTATGTGGAAAAATAAAAAAAATCTCTTTAATCTTTTTTGTTTGGCCGATAACTTTTGGAACGATCCTCGTATTTGGAAGTTTATTGTTGAATTTTTAAAGATTTAAAAATAAAAAAGAGAAAAAAATATATAGATCGCACGATGTTATAACAGGTAGGCTGAAAAGTTTTTAGTCTAGCCACTTAAAACACATTTTTTTTATAAAATTCGACATTATTCATCAATATAGTCTCCTTCAAGACCGATACAATCAGTCCAACGCTTTTCTAACATTTCTGTACCTTTCTTCTAGAAGAATTTGTCTTTGCCTTTAAAATAGGACTCAGTTTCGGCGATAACTTCTTCATTGGAGCTAAATCTCTTTACCACAAGAATTTTTTGAAGGTCTCCGAATATATAATAGTCGCTGGGGACCAAATCTGAAGAATACGGTGGATGAGGAAGCAATTCGAACTTCAATTCATGCAATTTTGCCATCGTAACCATTGTCTTGATGAAAGAGCACTTTTTTTTGTTTATTTGGGGCCGTTTGTTTACGATTTCTGCTTCAAACGCATCAATAACTGTATATAATATTCGCTATTGTTGGTTCTTTCCTTCTCAGGATAGTTGATGAAAATTATTCCAGGCGCATCCCAAAATACAGAGGTGAAAACCTTTCCAGCCGACTGTTTGCTCTTAACCAGGTTCAAACAGCGCTCAGAATCATTAACAGGTTGTTGTTTTTGGTCCACTGTGAGCAAACATGGTACCCATTTCGAACAAAACTTTCTCATGTTAATGCAAAATATAGCCAACACGTTCTTTTGATACCTTTGGGGTGTCAGCTATCTCACGCAATTTCACTTTACGATCATCCAAAACAATTTTGTGGATTTTTTTGATGTTTTCCGGTGTAATCACCTCATTTGGGCGACCAGAGCCAGTTGTACGACCGCGTTTAAATTCAGCATACCAGTAAATGATGAGTGATTTTTTAGGGGCAGAGTCCCTGTAACACTTATTAAGCCATTGCTTTGCTTGAACGGTATTTTTTCCTGTCAAAAAACACACAAAATTCGATTTTTTTCTATTATTTTGAAAATATCACAAGTAGCGCCTCTAAAACGACTGTAACTTGTAAACTAATCGTCGAAATAACATGAAATCTTGACACGTAATATTTGAAGGTTGTTACTTTCTAAAAATCATATGAATTTTTTGAAAAGGGCGACATCCATGTGTCAGACCAAAAACTTTTTAGCCTACCTGTTACTAACGTTAAAAAAAGTATCGTCAACGAACAAAAGTGTTAGTTTGCACACTGACATTACTGCGGAAACATTGTTATTTTTTACGGTTATAGAACAAATATTTCATAACAATTAAGTACAATCAAAAACTATCAGACAGTACTTAAACTGATGCGTCAAGTTTTAGGAACTACAATAAATTAAAATTCTTTAACTTTCAGGCACAAATTAAATAATTTATGTTAGTTCATATAAGCATATAGTAAAATCTGATAAAAATCACATAAAATTTCTAGCTGTTTCGAGTCGATGCGCACAAATCTTCCTTTACGTTGTAATCAAATATGCTGTGATTGTTTACTCTTTAGAGAAAAAACATATTGTCAGAATAATAATAATAATAATAAATATCAAGGTCAAAGATGTTGCACAAGGCGCCTTTAGTCGACATCGTTATCTCAAACTAATCATTTTACTTCATAGTATATGCTCGATTTCTAAGGAAAGACACCACTTACTGTTCCCAGAGTACAGTCAAGGGTGCCCGATATTGTCTTCAGACAGCGTAGCATAAAACGTATTTTAATGAAGGTAGACCCCAAAAAAACGTTTGGCGCTTATGGAATATTTGTCATAGTACTCAAAAAATGCGCAAGCGAAGTAACTACAGTTTTCTGTACACTTTTCAACCTACCCTATACAAAGGAAATATTTCCTTCCCCTTGGAAATGCGTCACCGTTTAGTCGATACGCAAAAATGGCAGTTAGACCTTGCCAAAAAGATTGTCGAAGACGATACAGTTATAACTATAGCTTCGAAGCAATCAAGAATAACCGTTAGAAAGCTCAAGCAAAGCTCGAATGAATTAGACTTACTGATGGGAACTGTAGAATAGAATTAATCTAAAAAAACGAAGTAGTCTACTTCAGCAAATCATTTTACGAAAGTTAAGGTAAATATCCAAAAAATAAACAGCTTATTTGAAACGAAATATCTGAGACTCTAATTTGACAAGCAAGTTAATGAGAAAACCAGTACTAATAACACAATAAATAAAGCCTTTGGTCTTCTAACTTCTCCTTATTTATTATCTGATAAACAAAAGAAGCAAATTGTATTTAAAAACAAAGTCAATTTAAATAAAATCTTTATTAGGTCGATCCTGACTTGGTATGTCTTCATCGTGCACCATTAACAAGACAGAGCTTAAGGGTACAAATTATATAAAATTGAGTTCTGAAATTGATACTAGATGTACCAAGATGTGCGATTAATAGAATTATTCATAGAGATTTAGAGATGGAAACAAATTTATTAGTTTTAAAATAAAATTGTTGATAAATATGTTGAAAGAGCATATATATATAAACATTTTAATTACACAAAACATATATTGATTGACTTGGAAACAGTAAATACATGTCAGGTAAAGATTGGCTAACAAGGACCTGTTAATTAAAAACTAACAAGCATTTTTTCTTTCCTTTTTTTTCTTTCTACATCTAAATAACTAGCATAAGCTAGATTTAGGCATTTACAATTTTCGAAGATAAATTTTACTTACTACTTACCTATTCGTACAACAGTTAACAACGAGAAACATCCAGAATATAATCAGTATATGTGAGGATTATTAGATAACTTTTTGTACATATACATCCGTCTATACAAAAATAAAATAAGAGTTCACTGTATGTTTCCCATTTTATTAATTTACTCTTTTCATTATTTTTAAGCCTCAGGGGCTAGTGGATTCTTTCTACTACTACGGGGAGTGACGTCCCCGAGGTTCCCGAGTCTCGTTTGTACTGTCCAGTGAAGTCCCTAATTGTTCAATCGGCAATCCTAATGTGTGAGTAAATAAGTCTCGAACGGTACCTATCAGAAACCGGGCGAAATCTGATAGAAGCTAGTCTTACTGGAGTATCCGAGCTCTGTTCCAGCGGACGTTTTATTTCTCAGGTCACTCGTGGGAACAACATGTTCACTACTCAAAATTTTCCTCCATTAACCGGCTTTAAAAGACCGAGCATACAGTCTCCTACTCATTCATTCACAGAAGATTATGACAGATTTTTCAAGATCTCTTTAACAGAAGGATCTTTCAAAGCCACTTCTCCATTTCTTATAAATAAATGTCTTCAAGCACACTTCGGAACCTTAAAAGATATCAGAAAGTTAGCAGATGGATCGTTATTGATTGAAACAGCAAATGAAAAACAGTCCTCCTTGGCAATCTTATTTAAAAAACTACATACGTATGAAATTTCTACAGTTCCTCACCCTTCTCTCAACATTGTAAAAGGTATAATAACGTGCTCCGACCTCGCAAATTGTGATGACAAAGAAATCTTGGAAAACTTAGCAGATCAAGCAGTAACATCAGTTTACAGGATACCTCCCAAGAAGGGCTCCATCAGACCAGCGTTCACATTTATATTATCATTCAGATTACATCAATTACCTAAAACAATAAAAGTCTTACTCACTCACTCACTCAAAGTCAGATAATATTTCCCAAATCCAATTAGATGTTACAATTGTCAGAGATTTGGACACACTTCAACAAAGTGCTCCAATCAAGCCATATGCCCATCATGTGAACTAAGTTGGGAATGTGGAATCTTTGGCACAATGATACTACTCAGTATATATCACCACTACACCAAACACTTTATTTTTGCACTCGACGCGCGTTTCGCTAACCATGTTAGCTTCATCAGGAGCGATGATTGACTCAATCATCGCTCCTGATGAAGCTAACATGGTTAGCGAAACGCGCGTCGAGTGCAAAAATAAAGTGTTTGGTGTAGTGGTGATATATACTGAGTAGCATCATGTGGTCAGATTAAACACCCTGAGTCAGAATGTACTTCGGTTCCCATCTGTGTAAATTGTACAGAAAAGCACTCCCCAGCATATAGGGGGTGTAGAGTATACAAACATGAGTTTGAAATCCAAAAGATAAAAACTCTGGAAAACATTCCTTATCATGAGGCTAAAAGGAAAGTCAAGAATATGATCCCACCATTGAACTAACCATACAATGTAATTACGCCTAAAAAGCCACAAATGATATCTCAATCAACCCAGTGTGATCTCTCTCTCCCTCCAACACCAGGGGAGACAGCTCCAACACATTCCCAAGTCACCTTAACATCCCCCATTTCACAACCTCCTCCTTTTCCCCTTCCCTCAAAAAGCGATCCTCCTTCTTCCTCGAAAACCCTTCCTCCTCACCTCCCAACCCCTAAACCCTCTGACAACACCCCTTTGGAGAAATCCAAGGGTTACAACTTTACGAAACACCACTCTAACACCCCAACCATAAATCTAACCAGGATAGCTCCAAAATCAAACAAAAACCTTCAATCTAAGACAACAACGTCTTCGGATAAGAGAACTTCCCGCACCAAAGATCCTTCCAAAAATCCAAGATCAAATAAATCTACTCCTAAAACTACCCCTAATTCGTCAAGAGAATCGATCTTGAAATTGACATCTCCTGATTCCATGGATTTGGAATCATCCCAATGATTCTAAATCCAGGCAATTTCGAATTACCCATTCCACATTCAACCCAATCATCCAGTGGAACTGCAATGGGCTTTCTCCGAGACAGGAAGATCTCAATCTCTTATTAAATATATCACATACAAACCTGCCCTCCTAGCCATACAAGAGACGAATTTCAGTCTAAAATAAAACTAAATAAATACAATCTAGATTCAAGAACAGAATAAACACTGCTAGAGCGTCGGGTGGCGTCGCACTGTATATCCCCAGTTCTCTGGAATATGAAAACATAAAGATCAACACAGACCTCGAAGCCATCGCAATTCGCTTACACTTTCCTTCACCTACAACTATATGCGACATTTACTTACCACCATCCGACCCCATTCATGTGCAAACCATCCATTCCTTGATTACTCAACTCCCTCCTCCCATGCTACTCTTGGGTGATTTCAACGCACACAATCCCCTGTGGTGTTCCCTCTCAACTTCTCCTCGAGGTAAGGATATGCAACAAATAATAGAAGATTTTAACCTAACTATTCTTAATCAATCAACTCACATCAGCTCTGCAACAGGCACTTTCTCAGTCTTAGACCTGGCTCTGTCGAGTCATTCCATATCTCATGCCTTCAAATGGGACATTGCTCCGGATACGTTCGGAAGCGACCACTACCCAATTATTCTCTCGCACTCCCTCTCCCATTCCTACACTCGTCAGATTCCCGCTTGGAACCTCAAGAAAGCAGATTGGGAAAACTATTCCAGTACAATTACTTCCCCAACTACTCCCATTCAGAATATTGACGTCTTTCTCGAGGAATTAACCACAGGTATGATTCTTCCTAGTTTCCGCAGAAGACAGGTTCCTTGGTGGACGAGAGACTGTGAGAAGGCTGTCAGAAACAGAAAGAGAGCACTAACACAATTAAAAAGACATCCTTCCCCTGATAATTTGGCACAATTCAAAAAACTCAGAGCCCTCGCGAAGAGAACATTAGCACAAGCCAAGAAACAATCCTGGCAGAATTTCGTCAGTTCCTTAAATCAAACTACCACCTCGTCTTACCTTTGGCAATCCATCCAGAGAATGAAAGGTTCCTCAACTCGCTCAATAAATACAATTCTTGACAATAAGATTCCAAAGGATGATCCGACAGAAATTGCAAATCTGTTCGCTTCTTTTTTCCAACAAAAATCAAATCATACTCAACTTCAATACATCAACTTTACACAAGTATAATAATCCATTCTCAATGACAGAACTAAATAACTCCCTCAAACAATCAAAAAATTCAGCACCGGGACCGGACAAAATCCTCGATCCAACGATCGACCATCTATTATTACTTTCACAAGAAATCATCCAATCAATTAACCGTAAACATCACCATTTAATAGTTGCATTGGATTTGACTAACGCGTTCGATCTCACTGATAAAAATGCCATCCTTCACAAATTAAATGACCTAGGTTTTGAAGGTTTCCTGCCAAAGTACTTACACAACTTCCTCAAACAGAGGTCCTTCACAGTCAGGGTAAACGGTCAATATTTAAGTCCTCACATACCCACCAGGGGCGTCCCAGAGGGATCCGTGTTGAGTCCCACACTATTCAACATTGCAATGATTTCCCTCATTCATCATTTACCCAATGACATCAAGTATCAACTCTTTGCAGATGACATCATCCTACACCTCTCCTCTCCACAAAACTCCACCCTCACGTCATCTCTTCAGTGTGGTTTAAATCACATTGAAAATTGGGCAAAAGACCATGGTTACAAATTCCTCTGTACTACATGTATGCCACAAACGAAATTGTACTAAATTAAACCCACTCAATCTAAACAATACTCTCATCTCGGCCAAATCTCAGCTAAACATACTAGGACTCATGTTCGATAGTCAACTAAATTGGGTACCTCATATAAATTCACTTCGCACAAAGACCACTCAGGATCTGAATCTATTACGATCAATTGCAAATAAAGATTGGGGTGCAGACTTCTCTTCTCTCTACAACATTTACAGAGCCCTCATTTTATCCAAACTAAACTATGGAGATATGATCTATGATACTGCGTCTGAATCAGCAAAGAAAAAACTGGAAACAATACAGAACCAAGCCTTGAGATTGGGGGGGGGGGGGGGGGGGGGGGGGGGGGGGGGGGATAACGGGAGCATACAAAACCTCACCAATTTCAAGTCTACAGTCTATTTCTTCCATTTCTCCCCTTTCCATCAACAGACAAGAATCATTAATAAAGTATTATTCTAGGGCACTACACCGCCCTCACATGAAATTGCTACTGCACTTAGAAAACACCCCCTCTTCTCTCCCTTTCAAACCAAACTCATTCAAAGCCAGAGTCAGAACAGTCTTCAGAACTCTTTCACTCCCAAATCCAGTATATGATTATCCTTTAATTACAACTTTCCCTCCTTGGACACTCGCTCTCCCTCAGATTGATTTTTCACTACAAGTATTTCCCAAATACATACAAATAAATTTCCACACATTGATAGATCTAAAGTACTTAAAATATAATTTGTATTATACAGATGAATCTAAGACTGATCAAGGAGTTGGATCCGCTTATTATTCTCAAAATCACTCTAGAATATTTCATCTTCACTGTCACTTTTCAACATATGCGGCGGAATTATATGCAATCAAAGAATGTGTAAGGTATATAGTACAAAGCGAAAAAAAGGAAAGATACCTGGTAGTCTCAGACTCATATAGTTCTCTTCAATAAACACTGGGAACTTACAACAAGCTTACATCAGACAAATAATGGATCTTCTCCACATAGCCAAATTAAAAAAATAGAGTGATATCCTTTTTATGGATCCCACGTCATGTTGGAATACTCGGAAATGAAAATGCTGATAAATTAGCCAAACTAGCTATATCAAAAGGAACAAACACAAAAAGCGAGAATCATTCCAAAGAATATCTTAGATTCCTAAAAATAAAACACAATGAACTCTTTCAACTACGATGGGATTTATTGGAACAAACAAATAAACTTTGGGAAATTAAACCTCTCGTTATACCTCCACTTCAGCTAAACCATTTTACTCGACGAGAGAATTGCATTTGAAGAAGGCTATCCATTGATCATACGTATATCACACATAATCATTTGCTCAAGAATGAAGCTCCTCCTATATGACAGACTTGCAACAGTCCACTCACGCTTAAACAACTCTTTGAAGATCCACAACACTCACATGACAGAATAAGACACAACATCACAACTCATAGACTCTCTCAACTATTATCCATGGAACAAATCTCTAAAAACATACCCCAAATAATAAATTATCTTAAGAACCTACAACTTCAAAACAAAATTTAAAATTACTATAACTCCATCATAGGCGCTATATGACCCTAGCAGTCGATGCGCCCAAATCCTTCATAAAATCAATCAATCAATCGTTATTTTTAATTTTCATTTTTCTCATTTTTTTTAGTACTTACTTTTATATTGCAGGTTACTCTTTGTAAGCATTGTATCTGCTAATAAATAAGTGCTACGTAATTATTTATTAACCATCATTAAGTATTTACTATGGTTGTGACAATTCGAATAGCGATGTGGTCATTTAGTATTTAATAATTTATTTAATTGCTTCTTTTTAATTGTTTTTCATGTTAGTCATAAGATTCAATTGTAAAATTATGCCTTTTCGGTGATGGAATTTAAAAATCTTAATTTTCCACCATTGAAATTTAAAAATTCAGCTTTATTGATAAAGTATTTATGTTTCTTATGACATTTCACCTTTTTCTCTAGATGTGATTTTGACGTTTTTTTTCGTCGTGTTCTGGTAGATGAAAATAGCGACAAATATATTTACATATTAAAAGATATGAAATTGAAATGGAGCGAATACAAATATAAGCGTGGAACTAGAGTAAATTAACATACTGTAAAAAAAACTGAAAATTTTAAAATTTGGAAAATATAATATAAAGGGTATATAATTGGATATAGCATCCTTACCTCCATTATATAAAAGTCAGGTCTGTTGATTTAATCCATTGAAAGGTAAAATATAAACAGTACTACTAATTTATGCTAAAGATTATTTATTTTTTTTTTAGCGTCTGTAACGTAAGCTTACTAATTAAAATTAAAACAATTTGAACAGGTAATATTACTTTCTATGAAAGCACCTTTACACATAATAAGCAGTCTCGATTCATGATTGTTTTATGGAGTAATAAAAGTTTTATGGTGTCAAAGTAAATAAAAAGTAATTTATATGAAGCGTTTAAAAGCAGTAAAACTGAAATCGGTGTTATTGTCATATCAACTTTGATTATTTTACTAATGGAAAAAAAAAATATATTTTGATTTGAAGAATTTAACTAACAATTAATTAAGATTTTAACAGCGAGTCTCTTCTTTGATATCTTGATTTCCTTTACTGTTGTTTTCAAAAAAATAGATTTTTTAGTTCAATTTTTTCGCAAATGTTGGAAATTGTATCATAAATTCCAGTAATTGTTGCTCCAATCATCTTCAAACGGTATACAATTATATTAAGCATAAAAAATTACAAAGCTATTCATATATTATATAAACATTTATCGTTTGTTACACGATTTATATCGTTTAAGTAAGTAAAGGTTTCAGAACTCCCGTATATCTATTATTTTACTATCGGCGACATTACTACCGTATAGATTACCTTGGTGTACAAAAATTATAATTTCTTCGAAACTACTACCCTTATTATTATTATGTATCTATGAAATTCAGTTCTATGGTACTATTGGCTGTGATATGTTTATTATGTGCTTTTCAAGTTTATTGAGAGGTGAGTTGTAGACGCTTACAATAGGTCGCACAGGGGTGTAAGGTGGGAAGTTTCGGAAGGCCGTATACTTAGGGGGCACCTGCTAAATGTTTTCTCATTTTTGGGTTTTGGTTTAATTTCAGGATCTATGGGTGATTCGTTGATTTTTTGTTTCAGTGGTTTTTTTCACATTGTATTGTAGGGTCTCCAGAGACCTGCTTGTAGTCGGTTGTGTCCATCACAACTGTTACGTCACCTCTATGTGCTGGAAGTACCATATAATGATGTCCTTATTTTCGTTTAGGCTCTTTAACGCTTGGAGCTTTTTAAGAGATAAATTTGCCTTTGTTGGTGTGGAGAGGTTATAAACGTACATAATTACTGATACACACCCAACCACAGATATCCTCGTTGTATTTCTCGTTTGGTCCGGCGGTATAACCTGCAACAAAATAGTAAAGTGTGCGTTTACTTTGTTTATTTTATTTTACTTCGTATAAACTTGCCTATTATTCGAATTTTTCGCTGTTCTATTAAGAAAAATAGCTATCATTGTTATGATCCTCCCTGTATAAAGCCTGTTGATCTAGAATCTATCGTAGCTTCGTGCTAAATTTCATAAAAAATAGGTTCAGGTTTTCGGTGATCTTGGAACAAATGCACAAACGCAAAAGAAGTAAGTATTTTAAAAATTGTCATTTCTGTCATCTATATGCATAAAACAACCTAATAAATTGATTTTTTTAATATATTTTTACTTTAGTTCAAAATTTAATTTCTCATTTACTATTGGGGGTAACTACTTCTGCTATTTCACTTAAAAAACTACAGAAAAATTAAATTATTGGTACTGTAGTTATACATTCACACAGACAAATGTTGAGTAAGCGATATTTGTTTGATAATTTTCAAGAATATGAGGTCTTTTTGAATTAGAAGAAGATATCAAAAAACTAATAAATAGAAATTTTTGAGAGTTGTAAGCCTGGTTGTATATATATACATAGTACATTATTGAAATAGAAATGTTATAAAATTTCTTTTTTTGTATGAATAAGCTTATCGACTAATATCTCAACAGGAAGAAAAAAATCCTATTCGGAAAAATATTACATTTTCAGAGACTTTTTTAATATCCCAATATAAGTTATAAAAAATGTTTGTTATTTATTATAACCTAAACATTATATCAATATAGGAAATGGGTAGGTAGTAAATAAAGATGATGATAGATTAATTTATCCAGTATTTCCCTCACATATTTACTATGGATGTGTAAAATGTAATGAGAATAATCAAATAAAATAAAAACTTATTCATTCAAGTTTTTTGAGCTCCTGTAAAAATAATCCTCTACCACTTTAAAATACTTATTCCAAAGGTCTTCCGGTCTTCAAAAAAGTTATTGTACTCAGTTTCGGTTATTGTCTGCAAAGCTGTCAGCGAAGTCTCTTGTACTTGTTCAGTAGTGTCAAAACGGTGCCAGGAAGCCATTTCTGGTGAACATAGTGCTTGCGTGGTTTTTTAGCAAAAAAAAAGTTGTTCGAACAAAATTAGTGTTTTTGGAATAAGACGAGAAGACATATGAGTCAAGTTCAAATCAGTCTTTAACACTGAGAGCTCACTGCGCTCTAGTAGGTCTCTAATACTTAATCGTCGATTGCTAAGTACAAGGTCCCTGATTTTGCTCATGTTTTGTTCATTATTTGAATTGATGGTTTTTCTAGACGTGGCTCATCTTCAACTGCTTCTCTACCTTCACTTTGTACGTTTTAAAAACTTGTGATGTATATATATACATATATATATATATATATATATATATATATATATATATATATATATATATATATATATATATATATATTGAATAAATAAAAATAAATGTCGTCTTTATTAAGATGTTAATTACATGTGATGTGAGTACATATTACCCACACACATCGTGTAGTAGAAGAGGCGAGATTTAACCATCGGTTACTCTTACATCTAACCTCTTCAACACACAACGCGCTTACAAAAAAAAAATGAAGCAACAATTACATACTAACATAGTAAAATCACTAATCGAGAAGATACATCAAAATACAAATAAACTACGTCTGAGAATTCTGCTTATTTAACAGCTCTCTCCTATATAATCGACGAAGTCGGCCAATAGTGCACGTTTTCAGTTCTGGAATCATAGTATTGTATATATTTACTGCATTATATGTAAAACTGCGCTGAAACAAGGCAGTGTGATGCTGAGGCATAGTCAAGCGATCAGGCCGTCTAATATACCTATCACGTACCAAATTTCGGGATACTAGCTTCTCCCTTAAATAAATCGGGACTGAAGTTCCTAAGGGCCTCATTAGGAATATTACGAAGTGCAATTGCACAGTATTGGCAAAATTTAACCATTTTAACTCATTTATTTTTAAAGATATATGATCATATTTTCTCAAATGGAATATAAACCAACAGCAGACGTTCTGTACATACTGCAATCGTCTCCTTGAAAGCGCATCCAAGCAAGGATAGTACACAATACTACAATAATGAAATGATGACAAGACCAAAGATTCACACAATTTTTTCCTCATCTTAAAATTCAGAATAAAAAGATTTGCATATAAAACCTTCATTTTCGCATAACTTTTTTGTAGGAGCACCCTAACATGTTCCCTGAATCTGAGATGTGTATCAATGCAAAGACCCAAATTCTTGGCACAATCAGAAAACAGCAAATCCTGATCAGTCAGCCTCAGTCTCAAAGCCATGCTCAAGGTTGGTCGCCGATTTTCCTTGCAAAACAATAAAACTTGAGTCTTGTCTGGATTTAGCCTCAAATTATGTTCATCCGAGTAAACTGACAAAGCCATGAGATCCTGATTTAAATTTTCTGCTGCAGACTCAGAATCCGATGGTTCAAAGAAATGAAGCAACTGATCAGCATACGACTGAACCGATGAATATACAGCAGTTTGGAATATATCAAAAGTATATAAGGAACATAAGAGGCCCCAGTATTGAACCCTAGGGGACTCCGGAGATAATTTTACCAGCAGTTGAACAAACATCATTCATTCGCACCCTCTGCCGTCTACCCGACAAATAGCTATAGAAAAATTGTACGGAATTATCAGCGAAGCCCAGATAGTGCAGTTTAGCACAAATTACGTTATGATCCAGCACATCAAAGGCTTTCGAATAATCCAGCGAGACTGATATAACAGCCATATTTTTATCAATAGCTCTGATTATGCTATCCGTTAAATTTAATAAAGCCGTTTGATGTGCTATGACCCCTCCGGAAGCCAGATTGATTCAAGGGGAGCAACTCATTAGTCAAGAGATATTCTGAGACCTGTGTATGTACTGCCCTCTCCAAGACTTTTGACATAACTGGTAACAAACTAATTGGACGCAAATCTCTGACGGTTAAAGGATTTTTAACTTTAGCAACAGGGCACACAATAGACTTTCCAGCTCTCCGGAAAATACCCACTCTCTAGGCAACAATTAACAATATGGGTTAGATGATATAAGATAACAGGCAAACTAAGTTTAAGCATAAAAAGTGTCAAACCATCATTTCCAGCAGCATTGGATTTTATACTATTAACACACCTGCAAATTGACTCAGGGGTTTCCATTAGGAAATTAAAGTTCAGATCTAAATTCCTCTTATTGTTACTGTAATAATATATTTTACCAGCACAGTTGTCAGACTTTCGGAAAACGCTCAAAAAGTATTCATTTATATCATTCACATTGACCAAATGTGCAGGCAGACGAGGGGTATCTTTTGAACCCGTGTGAACATTGCATTGCTGAAGTCCCTTCCATAATGATTTTGCATTCTTTTGTGTCTCTAAATATTCAAGATATCCCAATTTTTCACGACGCACACTGTAAAGGGTGAGATTTCTCATTTCTTTGTAATATTGATGACTCTCCTGAGTTTTACTTCTCTTAAACTGAGCTAGTGCTCGGTCTCTTTCTATCATTAGCGTTTTCAAAGCAGGTGTTAGCCAGGGAACTGGAGGCTTGTTTACTCTTACCGTTCTGAGAGGACAATGGTCCCAAAACACGCCTGATAAATGAAAATTAATAAATCTGACCTTGTCCTCAATATCCTCAATATAATAAATGTCATCCCATGATATGCGCTGTAGGTCAGTATAAAAATTATCCTCATTAAAGTGCTTAAAATCTCTGTAAGTTATGAATTTTTGTCGGCATAATTTTGCGAAAATATTTAATTTACAATATGTTAATTTATGATCACTTATATTTTCCGCGTCTAAAGTGCCCACTGAGACAACACACTCCTCATCCATAACAAAAATAGGATCCAACAATGTTGAAGTTTTTTGAGTAACTCTGGTTGGCTCATTGATGACTTGGGCAAAACCAGGGGTGTCAAACACCTCTGACATAGGATTAGGTAAACAATCCGGCATCATGTTAATATTTAAATCACCCAGAACTATAACAAGTCATACAATGCCAAAATCTCAGGCAGAACCTGGTCAAGAAAATTAACAGAGTATAGAATATTGTTTTTGGTGCGATATATACACCTACCATACAAAATGATTTAAATTTAACTCTTATTCTTACCCAAAGGCTCTCAAGACCATCTACCCGCTGCGGAATCTGCAGGGGGAGCAGCTCGCTCTGCAAGAAATCCCTGACATGTACTCCCACACCCCCACCCCTGCCATCTATTCTATCGCATCTATAAAAGTTATAGCCGTTCATTCGCACCGCATCATCCGTCACATTCACATTTAGCCATGTCTCACTGACCGCCACAACATCAAAACTATTTGTCGCTACAATATCTACAAATTCATCAAATCCAGTAAATATAGATCTTAAATTTAAATGAGCTACACTAAAGACTGATGAATTACTTTCCCCATTCATTTCACTAACTCTTGAGATTCACACAAAAAGTCAATCTTTTTATTTTCAATTTCCATCATTTTAAGAAAAATAGGACAAAGTCGATCCAATGAACTGTAATGAAAGTCAGCATTACGATTCTTATCTTTTGAAACTTTAGTGCAGTTTACACATTTTTTAGTCCCGGATTGACAGTCTTTGTAAGAATGGTCTTCAGATGAACAAATAGAACAGACCCATAAGACTTACAATCTCTGGCAAAATGACCAAAATCCATACAGTTATAACACTGCAAAATGCTAATATGGTTAAAGACCAGGCATCTCGACCAACCAATACAAATTTTATTATTTTTTAGGAGCACATTATGTGTTTTTGGATCCGTCTCTAATAGAAGATCCACTTTGCCATGCTTATTTCTACACTTTTTTAGAATTTTTATGTGTGTACGACCGTCATTAATTAAGTTATTACACTGAACAAACGCCTTCACTATGTCCTCATCAGAATCTTCAGGATCAACATCGTCCTTGTTTATATTGATAATCTTCAACTTTGGATTCTTTAAACGGGGCTCTTCAACAACGTACTTTTCACCAAGTCTGTCCTTCAACCGCGATTTAAGAGTACCGATTTGTTTCTTATCCTCGCAACCAATCACTACTTTACCATCATAACCCTCTCTAAATGTTGACACACTAAGACCAGACGGATCTACATGACTACGTATATATTTCTTTGTGATGGAGCCGGCTTGTTTTTGTTTCGGTTTCACTATCACTATAGATTCTGCCTTTCTCTGACCAAGAGCCTCAGCATATGATATAGGTTGCTTGACAACTGCGTTACGTCTTTCCAGTGAAGAACTTTGAATGAGCTTTAGATCTCTCTCATTTTCAACTGCTTCTCTACCCTCACTTTGTACCTTTTAAAAACTTGTGATCTTAATAAATATTCATCACTGTGCCATGTTTATATAATATATATATATATATATATATATATATATGTATATATATATATATATATATATATATATATATATATATATATATATATATATATATATGTATATATATATATATATATATATATATATATATATATATATATATATATATATATATATATATATATATATATATATATATATATATATATATATATATATATATATATATATATATATAAACATGGCACAGTGATGAATATTTATTAAGATCACAAGTTTTTAAAAGGTACAAAGTGAGGGTAGAGAAGCAGTTGAAAATGAGCCACGTCTAGAAAAACCATCAATTCAAATAATGAACAAAACATGAGCAAAATTTGGGACCTTGTACTTAGCAATCGACGATTAAGACCTACTAGAGCGCAGTGGGCTCTCAGTGTTAAAGACTGATTTGAACTTGACTCGTATGTCTTCTCGTCTTATTCCAAAAACACTAATTTTGTTCGAACAACTTTTTTTTTGCTAAAAAACCACGCAAGGACTATGTATATATATATATATATATATATATATATATATATATATATATATATATATATATATATATATATATACATATATATATATATATATATATATATAGATATATATATATATATATATATATATATATAAAGCCTTCTTCCATCCAGTGTCGGACATAGGCCTCCCCTTTCTTTTTCGATCCCTCTCGGTTTTGTGTCTTTCTGATCCTTCCTAAGCCAGCCGTTCTTTTCAGGTCATCGTTCCATCTTGTTAGGGGCCTTCCCTCTGGATCTTTATCCCAACCATGGCCTCCATTCTTGTATTCTTTTATTCCATCTCTCAACTTGTTGTCTCATTGTGTGATCTGCACATCTCCATTTCAAACCTGCTACCTGTTCTCTTAGGTCTATCACTTTGGTCTTTTGTCTTATATTTTCGTTTCTGATTTTGTCTTGTAATCTTATATTCAGCGTCTGGCGTTCCATTGCTATCTGTGTTTTACCCAGTTGGTCCATTAACTTCTTATTCAATGTCCATGTCTGGGCTGCGTGCGACATCTATGTGCTAGACCAAAAATTTTTCAGCCTACGTGTTATTTTATATCTATATATCTATATATATATATATAATATATATATATATATATATATATATATATATTATATATATATATATATATATATTTTATATATATATATATACGAGTATATATATATATGTAGTAGTGGTTTTTCGGGTATCCCGTGTTAGCTTGAAGTCCCTTGATGGACGGTTTCGCTGACGTTTCGATGGAATCTCATCCATCTTTTTCAAAGCGTTAATCACTGGTCGGTGTCTTGGCGTTCAACGGGATACCCGAAAAACCACTACTACATTTCACACCCGTGAGAACATTCGTCAAAACACATATATATATATATATATATATATATATATATATATATATATATATATATATGTATATATATATATATATATATATATATATATATATATATATATATATTTATATATATATATATATATATATATATATATATATATATATATATATATATATATATATATATATATATATATGTTATATATGGTAAGATATAACGCCTACCTCGTAGGTTGCACTTCATCGGAGGCTGAATCGCCGTAGCCATACGCCAACAGAGAGGTTAGCAAACTGCCAATACGTCACCATAGGTGGCGCGAACTTTCGAGGGATCCCCCTAAGGCATATGTGGTCTAATGTAAGAACAACTGTTCTCTTATTTGTCGAATCCATCCTGAGACGCGTTTCGCCATATCACGGCTTATCAGTCGGGCTAGGATCGACAAACAAGAGAACATAATTTTTTGGTACTTAAGCCAGTATTGACGGCCAATGATGGTAAGATATTCTGTTCTCTTGTTTGTCGATCCTAGCCCGACTGATGAGCTGTGGTACGGCGAAACACGTCTCGGGATGGATTCGACAAATAAGAGAACAGCGGGTAGACTGCTGGGATACGGACTTCCGTCCGTTTTCAGTTGTTCTTACATATTTTGAAGAGAATCCTTAATTTTTTATCATAAATATTTGAAATAGGAAATAAATAATATTCTTCAGTTTTATAAGAATTGGTTGGTAGTTGAGATAATAAATATATTTTCAGTATGATCATTTTTAGTAAAATATTTAATAGTGTGCGGTGACCATGTTTACATATATCAAGTTTTAAGTCATTTCCAAGGTTCTTGATGTTGAGGTATCTAAAATTATGTTATTTAATCATGATTTACAATTTTAGCAGGAGTAGTATGGTATATAGAAGGAAATATCAGTTCCAACTCCTCCACCGCTCAATTATTTCTTTTTCGGAGTAATTTGTGTATCTTAATATCTCTTTAATATGAAAAAGTCAAAATCAGTGCTGGTACTTGCTAAATTACTGTAAACAAATACATATAAATTGAAAATTATTTTAGTTAGATTAATTGTAATTTCAATTGAATCCTTATGACTTATATTTGTAGTAGATAATTTTATAATTTTGAACGGAAGCTTTCAGGTCTTTTTTAGATTATAAATCATCGTTCCTAGGATTCGATCGTTATAAATTAGAGTAACTTTTCGACTTTTCGCCTACGACTGTATACGGTCACTTCTTAACTTTGAATTTACTCTTCCACATGAAAACCCTGATTTGACATGGTTTATTCCCAAGAACAATAATTTTTGAGCTAATCACTGAATGCTTCCGTTTCATGTTAGTAAACCTCTATGGAGAGGAAATCAAAAAGGACATCAACAGTCCTGGCGAGTTTTATGATATATAATTGTGGAAGAAAATAAAATATTTTGATGCAAAATTAACTGAGTTGAGCTTTACTTTTTTGAATCGCATTTTTAAATATTAGCACTAGCTTACGAGCTTTAAGCATATGTAAAAAACGCTTTTTAGCCGAACCCAGAAGAAATCTCCTTGAATGTTGCTTATTTCAAATTTTAGTAATATGAAGCAACAGTGTCCTTACAAAATATACAGACACCCTACACATGAAGTAACAGTTAAAATATTTAAATTTAGTAAATTTAACACATATGTTCTTTATTTTACAATAACTTTTTTACTGTGTTTGTTTTACGTTATTTTGTACCAATAAATATTTTACTTTGATCTATTTGTGTGTTGATGATGAAAATTTTTGATAAGTTTTAATTATTAAATTAAATTTTAAATATTAAAACGTATATTGATTAGTTCTCTTCATTATTTTCTTCTTTCCGATCCTAATAGTATAAATGACTATTTTATTAATGGGATCGCTAAATTGAGTCCAAACCCTGAACAGATTAATTGGTATCAAAACAATAAAAAACCTGGGGTAGAAAATATTGACTTTCATATAGTTGCTGAAGAGGATGTGATTAAACTGTTGTATTTCATAAAGACTAATGCGGTGGGCGTTGACGGGTTAAGTATAAAGCTTTTGCTTCTTGCCACTCCATATATAGTACCCTTTATTATGCATATAGTGAATTGCTGTTTGCTGGCGGGTGTTTCCTGATTATTGGAAACATGCAATTGTTACACCTTTGCCTAAAGTCGCATGCCCAAATGAGTACGTAAGTGTTTTTCTCGTCCTCTCTAAAATTTTGGAAGGGTTTATGGAGTCACAACTCCGTAGCCACACTGATAAATTTTCCATTTTGCCCAAATTTGAATCGGGATTTAGACCAGGTTATAGCTGTGAGACAGCCTTTTTGGAAGTAATTGATGACATATTCAGGGGCATCAATGGCGGGTGCTTAGCAGTTTTAACCCTCATTGATTTTTCTAAGGCCTTGGATACAATAAGTCACAGCCTTCTTTGCTAACTTCTATACTAACATATATTGGTCTCAGTAACCACAACTTGAAATTATTGCAAAGTTTTTTAAGTAATCGAAGTCAATCAGTGCGAGTCACCGGTATTGAGTCGAGACCTTTACCAATTACCTGTGGTGTCCCACAAAGTTCCATTTTGGGACCTCTGTTATTTTCAATTTACACTTCACAACTAATACATCGGGTGAGGTATTGCAACGTACACTTGTCTGCCGACGATACGCAGCTTTATCACATATGTCGTCCTAACGAGGTTCACAGATGCGTTAGAGAAAGCAATGATGATTTGGTGGGCCTAGTTTCTGCTGCCAGTGCCAACTCGCTATCAATTAATACAAAAAAAAGTACAGTCAGAGTTTTTGGTACTCGGAAGCTTAGAAGCAGTTGCTTAACACATATTAATATTAAAATCAACGGGGAAGTGTTACGGATTGATGACAAATGTAGAAATTTAGGCCTTACTATGGACTACAATTTGAGGTACAGATCGCATGTGAACATATTTATACGTCTGGCGTACTTTAATTTGAAGATGATTTACAATTCTAGGGACTATTTAAATAAAAAATTGAAAACTATATTGTGTGAGTCTCTGGTATTGTCCAGATTAAATTTTTGTGATACTATATATGGATTTTCAAGAGACTTATCCGATAGACGACTTGTCCAAGTTCTTCAAAATTCATGTTTGCGCCTGATATTTGGTATTCGTAAAAGGAATCACATATCACACAAATTGTTTGAACTGGGATGGTTAAATATGAATGATAGGCGTTGTTTGCATGCGGCTTGTTTATTTTACAAAATTGTCTTAACGGGTGTTTCTTCCTACCTACATAGAAAAATTACCTTTAGATCAGATATTCATAATTTGAATGTCCGTTTTAGGGGTCGCCTTATGCCTCCAGCTCACAAAACTGAAAAGTTTAGATCGTCCTTCTCTTTTCAAATAGCTAAGATTTATAACTCAATTCCAGAAAATGTAAAACTATTACATCCTAGGTCATCCAAGGCGGCGCCGGCGTATAGAAGGATTTTGTTAAATATATAAAGATATAGTCCTTAATTATGTAAATTTTCCTTCAAAAAAGAATATCACTAGCTCTTGAGTGTATTTGTGCTCTGTATAAATTCTATTATTTATCTCGGATATATTTGGGTGACTCGCCTGTCTGTTTAACAATTTAATTTATATCAAGGGGTTTTTTTGTTTGCTCTAGTTGTGTCATAAGCCATTCTTAGAACATTACACAGTTTTATTAAGATACTAGCACAGTTTAATAGATAAATATAGTATTAGGATGCTTAAGGTAAAGAACAGGGGGAATGTTTGTACCTTCGTGGCCTTACATTCCTAGCTGACCTTCGGCATTTTCCAATTTAATGTAGCATTTTTTTATTTAGTTTATGATGTTTTTTTTTCTTTCATAATTGGAAATAAAGACCATATTTATTTATTTATTTATTTATTTATAACAATACTTTTCTGTAAAATAACTTCATTTGCATATATAACTTAACTTCGATCATAGTTTAAATGAATCATGATTTGTTTTTTATTCAATCTAGGATTAGTGTCTAATGATGAGTTGAAGTTCGGCCGAAATTGGCATTTATACAACTAAATAAAGAATTCTGCAAATTTAGGATTCACTCCAACTCCATGTAAAAAAAAATTGAATTTCTCCTTCAGTTGCAACGAAATAAAAGAATGTCAAATTATCTCACTATTGGAATTAACGTCTTTAAAATTTGCTGATTCTTCAGTCTTTGCGCATATGACACGGCAATGTAGTTCAATAAAGATTTTACGAATCAAAAATTGTTTAGAATGTTTTATTTCTTCCATTTTAGGCGACTGCAAATTTTTATATTTATTCATTTTATTATTTTGGTAAGTATAAGTAAGCTACATAAATTATATTCTTGAGATTTATTTTTAAAAGAAAACTATAACTTAACTTTGGTATAAAAACTTGAACCGTTATAATGAAAAGTGAAGTCACCGCTACCAAATTAACTTTTAATGAAATATTACACCTTCTCCGGTTTGTCAATGTTCTTTTCTGCATGAATGGTCAGCAATTTGGATGCATCGTACGCTGCAATGAGCTTGTTAGGACCAAAGACTCCCACTGAGATTCTCAGCTTGTTTAAAAACCGCGTTCACGCGATTCTTTTTAAGATTAAAATCATCAATTATCAAAAATATGGGATCCACACGCCTTCGTTCGTAAGAGTTTTTGCAATACCAAATTACACTGAGATTTTGGAATCTTCGCCACAATAATACTACATCACAGCATTAATTATCGCTACCCCACCAATACTTTATTTTCTCACTCAATATAAATTTTTCAGGAGCGATGATTGATTAGTAAGTCATCGTTCTTGATAATGTTGTTCTACTGGTGAAAACTGTAGTGCAATATCAAATTACGAGAGCTCAAAAGAAAGATAAAAGATTGAAAGAGGAAATGTTTTTCTTGCCCAGAAATAATTATAGGTAATTTTTCTTCGCTAGTAAAATAAAAAAGAAGTATTTGTGACATATTGGCTCTCCAAAATTTTTGCATTTTTTCATGTTTCAGGGTCCCGGGATTTATTATTTTTACTATATTTTACTAACTTTGTTTTTAATTTCTGTATGGTTACATATTATGTGTTTTGATTAAAAGATGCCGATCCGCGAATATGAAATAGGCCTGTTCATTTATAAAATTTACAGTTAAGCAGAAATTTTAGGTTCTTTTTGTGATTTTGAAAAAAATTAAGCACATAGCTACAAAAAACCTATGGAGGGCATGTGCCTCCCAATCCCGATCCTACGAGTTTACAAAAAAAGTGGCTTTCTAATCAGCCGCTCTTCCTTTATTAGTCTTCTTTGTCCCTTAAAAACGTCCTAGAATTTGGCTACCCAACTATCTAAAGAGATAAAATAGCTAATAAGTACGAAGAAATATTAGCTAAAAATGGGAATTCGAAACAAATGGAAAGTATTCATGGTGGTTATCGATACTAAAACCATATACTAAGTAATTAGTATAGAAACTAATTACTATATTAAAAGCCATAATTTTACATTTGGCTTAAGTTATTGTTTTGAGATTTATTTCTAATTCCTAAATGATTTCGCAAGATGTTAACGACGTATCTAAATGAAAGATAAATCGATCTTAAAATGTCCAATAATCGTTCTTGCCTTTCTCCTGGTTGTAATTAATGAAAATTACGAAACGATAATATAAATAGGTTGAAGTTTGTTTGGCTTATTACGCGAACGCAATGGCCAGGGGAGAGGAAGTCGGGCTACAGAATATATTCTTTCTCCTTAGAAAATTAGTTCCTATGAAGTGTTTCATCGGAGCGGGGCGTTCCTTATAGATACAAGACTTTTACAAAAACAAAAATTCTGCTTAGATGTATATACATACATATATATATATATATATATATATATATATATATATATATATATATATATATATATATATATATACATATATATACATACATATATATATATATATATATATATATATATATATATAATATATATATATATATATATATATATATATATATATATATATATATATATATATATATATATATATATATATATATATATATATATATATATATATATATATATATATATATATATATATATATATATATATATATATATATATATATAATATATATATATATATATATATATATATATATATATATATATAATATATATATATATATATATATATATATATATATATATATATATATATATATATATATATATATATATATATATATATATATTATATATATATATATATATATATATATATATATATATATATATATATATATATATATATATAATATATATATATATATATATATATATATATATATATATATATATATATATATAATATATATATATATATATTCATATATATATATATATATATATATATATATATATATATATATATATATATATATATATATATATATATATATATATATATATATATATATATATATATATATATATATATATATATATATATATATATATATATATATATATATATATATATATATATATATATATATATATATATATATATATATATATATATATATATATATATATATATATATATATATATATATATATATATATATATATATATATATATATATATATATATATATATATATATAATATATATATATATATATATATATATATATATATATATATATATATATATATATATATATATATATATATATATATATATATATATATATATATATATATATATATATATATATATATATATATATATATATATATATATATATATATATATATATATATATATATATATATATATATATATATATATATACATAATATATATATATATATATATATATATATATATATATATATATATATATATAATCATTTACACAGCGTTCAACTAATTAAATGTTGCATTCAAATTAGTTTTTATATCGTTATTAAATAAACAAAAACCATTTTATGAATGGATGTAATATTATAACTAATGTTACTATTAGATGTGGTCTTGGCATAAGGGCAAACTCTTATAAAAATGAAGAAGCTATATTCAGGTTAGTAGTATGAAATAGTCTTATAAGTATAATTTAAGTTATTAAGAACTATATCGTAATAAATCTAATTTAAATAATATTGTAATCAATAAATACATACCTACGAGTATTTCATAATACAGAAACTTTTACGATATATGAGTTCTTAAGGCTGCTAGCGCTGGCCACCGACAGAAGCAACTGGTGTTACGGGCGTTTCTATACTGTCACTCATATAGTACAGAGCAATAATTTTATATATATATATATATATATATATATATATATATATATATATATATATATATATATATATATATATATATATATATATATATATATGTGCTTGAGATTTGCTTATTTATTAGAGCCCACGCAGCCTGGGTGGGAAGGACAGGTAAAGAGTGACTGTAAGTCTGAAATAGGTTAACTGTCTGGATTTAAATTGTAAATTGAATCTGTCACTTGACAGTTGCCACTCTGCGTTTGATAAAAAAATTGTGAGTGAAATCTTCTGTTTAGTATTGTAATGTAGTTTGTAGTAACCTAGTACGTCTCACTAATTTTACAAAAATACCTATTTTAATTATGCATAATTATTTTATTGTTACTTTTAGTATTACTAGTATATTTTACGTTTATCTAGAAACGAAAACTAACGAAATAGAAACATTTTTAAATAAATTTGAAAACTCTTAAATTTTGGATTAGTCTGTTTTTTTTTCGTAAAACTTCTTAACTGTTATTTATAGTTAAAAGTAATGTGTGTGTGTACTAAGGTCTAAATAACAAGGTCTAACAAGGTCACTCCCTTATTTTATATTTTGTTGTGTTGCAATTAGAACTATGTGGCTCTACCATCAAGAGCAGGTTAGCTATCGACTGTTGAGTAATATTTAAAATATTTTAGTTTAAGTATCGTACGGTCATTCAATTTTTGACGAATGAAAGCTGGAGTCTTACAGAAATTTAACGACGCTTTGGAGTTGTCACGTATGACAAATACTCCTCTTAATATTAGCCAGGTAAAAAATAAGCTGAGAAGTTTCGGTGAGGGAGAAATTTAATTGAAAATTATGCTGGTCGTCGAACAACTTACTCTAAAAACAATTACGTCATACAAGACGTTCTAAATGATAGGGAAGAATTGTCAACAAGGTGTGGACTTTCGAAAGCCACGGTGCTTCGAATTCTCCATGAACAAAGTGAGAATGAGATGAGTCCCCAAACTTTTGAATGTTGTTCAAAAACAACGACGTATGGAATGACGTTCTGAATTTTTAGCACTCTGTGAAAATCAAAAAAAATGTGATTAACTCAACTGTGTTAGTGAATTAAACCATATAATCCCATCTCTAAACGGGAATAGCATCATTCTGGATTCCCACGGCTAATAAGGGCAAAAGTGACACGATTGTAAGAAAGGATCATCACCACCATGTTTGGGATTCTCAAGGTATTTTGGTAGTCGTGGGGGTGCGGTATAGAATATCACCCCCGACACGTTCTGTTTGTCGTAGTAGGCGACTAAAAAAACAATTTTGATGGAAGATGCCCAGAACTCACTAGGCATCGCCTGTGTGACTCCATCTCAACCGATTAGCTTGCGTGAAGTTGCTTAACGTTTCGTGGGTGTGCCGATGTTCCTGGACTTTGGGACCAAATAGCATCATGAAGTTCCAAGGATCAAAATGTTCCGGAGGTAAAAGAGGCCCCTGTTTAGATCTCCTGGTTCGGGAACGTCAATACACAGAGATCACAATTTTAAAATCTTTTTTTGTAACTTAGAAGGATTATAAAGGAGCATAAATTCATTGCACCAACACTTGCAGTCAAATAAACCTCATGTGCTCGCTCTCTGTAAAACTAAGGACAGTTCATCGTCCAATACAGTCGACTTTCCTTTTCTTGGGTACGACTTCTATTCCTGGTTTACGCGTAATTTTGGTATCTGTCTTTTTGTCAGAAGCTATCTCTCTTGCCAACGAGAGGAGGTTCTGGAGCCCCGAAACTTTGATGTTATGTGGTTGTAAATAACGATTCAACAAACTACAAGCCTTACCTGCTGCCTTTATCGATCACCAAGTGATACTGACTTTAAAGCACTTTTTGCTTTTTTTGCAAACACTATCAGTTATTTACAGATTAATTATCCAAATGCCGAAATTGCCATCCTAGGCGACTGTAATGTCCACAACATCAACTGGTAGTATTCAAATACGATCGACAAACAAGGTCATAAAGCTGAATCATTCTCCATTCGTTATGGCTTTACTTAGCTTACCGATAAACCAAACCAGCACAGCTCCCTAATCGAGACGGAGAGTTCGCCAATCTTCTTGACGTGTTTTTAACCACCAATTCAGAGAGTTACACTATTACCGTAAATCCGCCGTTAGGTTCTTCCGACCATAATCTGCTTTTAACATCGAGTATACTACCGATTGCGAGGCCCCTAAACCACGCAAGATTTGTCATTAGAAATCTGCTAAATGGAATATTTTCGAACTTTCCCTTGGTTAGATGATTGTTTTAGATCTGACGAGCCACCTGACTGTGCTAAGGAGGTTTCCGCTGTCATTTTGGCTGGTATGGAAGCTTATATCCCTTTTTTGAAAAAATGCCTTTCCAACGACAAGCCTTGCTTCGACAAAAATGCAAAAAACTGTTGCTTCTAAATATCTTGCCTACGGACAATGGTGTAAAAATCCTAACGTCATAACTCGAAAGATCTTTGTTCATACCCGGGACAGATGCAATGAAATTATCGACGAGACCTAATTATAGAAATAAAAACAAAATTTTTGCCTGCCTCAAAAATTTCCAGGCGCTCTTGCTCAGTCGCTAAGGCCATTAGTCAAAATTTATTTCGGATAGTACTATTGTAAATACACCAGTTGAGAAAGCTGAACTTTTTGCTACATATTCTACTGTCGATTTCCAAGGTATATATATTCCCATAGTATAGTCAAGTATCCCCTATATTGTCTTCAGACAGTGTATGGTCTCCATGGCTGTATTACCGCGTTCCATTGTTGCTCTGGTTGTTTGGCATTATGACCTGACATCGGCTACTCAGGGAAATATCCGCAGACAGCATGAAGTCGTTCAACTTAACAAAGACTTGGACGAAGTTCTATCTTGGAATAACAGTAACCAAGTAGAATTTAACGCTACAAAAACATATGCTGCAAGTTTTTTCTAAAAAAGTTAACGTTGCTGAACCCTATATGTGTCGTGGCGCTCCATACCTTCAGTATCGTCATGTAATTTGCTGGACGTTAGTTTGGGAGCAAATATGTCTTGGCATGAACATGTTGCAAGCATAACAAAGAGAGCTTCTTAAAAGCTGAGAATATTACCTCAAACTAGAAAGCTTTATACTCCGCAACAATTGTTAATTTTGTACGAAGCTGAAATATGACCAACAATGGAATATTGCTCCCAAGTTTGGGGCTCTGCTTGCAATTATACACTGCATTTGTTAGATTTTATTCAGAAGAGAGCTGTTCGTCTGATTGGAGATTCATTTCTCTCAGACTCAGACTCTCACTCAACCCTAATTCCTTGGGACTTCGAAGAACGGCTGGTGACTTGAGTCTTTTCTACAAGTATTTTTATGGAAACTGTTTGATGGATGTAGCCCGCCTAATTCCTCCCAAAGCGGTACATGTTAAGAATACACGTCATGCTAATCTGTACGAAGTTGAACTTGTTACTCCCAATACAACCCTTTTCAAGCAGTTAACCTCATCCGCTTGAAATGATTTACACTGTGCTGTGTTTCCCACCGAGTACAATTTACAGCGATTGAACCACGTGACCGTTTTTTTTTGTACACGTGTCGCTTTAGGGATTTCCTTGCAGCACGTGAGCTATTCTCATAAAAAAAGTCGCTGAAAGCTGACTCCGTTATTAACAGGTTGGCAGGTTATTGCAAGACAGTGTGATGGTACACACTGCAGTTCCTGTGAAGGGTGCTATTCAGCAATGTTGTTTCTAGGAATTAAATCCTTACGGCCCCGTTCTAGCCTCTAGCAACTATTTTTTATTCTCATAATTGAAGTAGGACCTGCGTAGGAGAAAATTTGAGTGACAAGAAAGTCGTTTCGGTCGTTTTAATATAAGAGAGAACAGATAGAAACAATGTGATTCAATTTTATTACTTCTTTAATACTTTTTATCCTTGCTACGTATTTTACTTATGTTGTCGGAATTGTAATCCGTTCTTATATCCCGACATGAAGCAAAATCCACTTTTATATGGTTTTTATGACACTCATTGTTAATAGTAATGATAAAAAATATATTTATTTTCAACAAATAATTCCGTTTTTTACAATACTAAACTATCTGTAACATTGTATTGTCACTATGAATATTGAACTTCTACCTGCCAAATAATGAACCAATGAACATTTGGTACAGAAATTTGGGATGTTATTCATTTTATTTTTTTTCCGTGAAAATCAATAAAACTAGTCACTTTTTTAAGCTGTTAATATTCTTATGGTCAGTTACTTTGATTTATGGATGGATGGCGATTCTTGCTTTGGAACAACGGTAACTAAACCAAATCTCTTCAGGTACTAATAGTACGTAACACTGTACTGTTAGGCTAATTCAGTCTTTCGGTTCAAAAGGAAAACTCGATTGTAATTCGAGTTTTAAATGGGATTTCAGTTTTTAAAGATTTACTATTCGAAAAGGTTTATGTATGTATATATATATATATATATATATATATATATATATTATATATATATATATATATATATATATATATATATATATATATATATATATAATTGCGCGTTTGACAATAAAAAGATACAACAGATGACTCCATAATTTTCTTCCATTTTCGATAAGTTTAGATTCTTTTTAGACAGAGGGTGGGCCGCCACGATAGCGACCGGTTTTTTGTAAACCGATAGGAGAAAAAGTAATAGCCTAGCTACATACATATTAATCGAATTCTGAAATCGTAGGTATATGGAAAGATTTTACGTTACCTATCGTTACGTTAACCGTTTAGAGGATCTTGTGGATGGTAAAACGTTACGGTAACAATTGCTTCCTTTGAAGTTATTTCTTATTGCAAATTTTGATGAAGTGAATTATTTTATGTTGTTAATATTGATGTATATGATAATATTTTATCTTGATATCTTTTGTGTAATAATTTAAAATATCATGTTAACATTGTTGAGGATGTACTAAAGTACTTATGGCTTTTTAATTATTATCGTTATATTTACTCGCAAATACATCCTACATACATACCAATTATAACAGAATGAATAATTTTATGATTTTTTCTTCTCATTACATTTTTAGCAACGGAGTTACCAGTTACCAAGATTGGTTTTACTTAGCTAGGAAAATAATTTAGATAGAAATGAGATTTTTATTGATTTTATTATAATCAAAAAATAAAAAAAAAGTATTTTTTTCCACTAAAGTTAACAAAAATAATAATAACTTCTAAAGACTTACTCTAATCAAAACGGCTAACAGACTGTTATCTAAAAAAAGCAACTTTTCTGAACCTTTATCTCGTTATATCCTCTAAAATCCGAATGCGAATTTTTGTTATCTTTTCTTGAAGACTATGATTTGCGGGAATATGAGGTCTTTACTTTGTAGAAAAATATCAAGAAAATATTATTGTAGACTGAGAGTCATGTGGTATACGAATATATTATTACGATAGAAAAACGACAATAAAAATAACCCTGTATCTGAGGAAATAGTTCACTGTTTGCCAAAACACAATATTGTCTAAAGATTTTTTAGTACTGTATTGTAACTTACAAAAATTTATTTTGATTATAATATCATAATTTATATAATACACTATCGTATGATAATTTCATTTTCAAAAATTTTATTTTAAAAGACACGAGTCGATGATAAAAAAATGAAAATCTTAAAATGTCGAAACATAAAACAGATAAATATGAACAAATGAATAAATAAGTAAAACAACATACAAATATGTGAGTTAGTCCTAGGAGTTAAAACTCAACATTCCGATTTTTCTTCACAAACGAGAGTAAACAGGCTCGGTGCATATGTACTGACGTGAATTCCAAATGGACGGAAAAAAACAGCAACCAAAAAAGACTTTATTTACCTATTTAATATAGAGGTGGCAAATCTTTAATTATTAATGTTGTAATTGTAGAAACATTTTACGATGATATAACCAAAGGATTAAGCCAAGACCCTACTCATTTTACGATACTATGCGGCGATTTTAATGCCAAAATAGGAATAAAATCTAATCTAGTCGAATATGCTTTGGGAGAGTTTGGTAGCCCGGAAAGAAAAGAAAGACGCGCCACTTTATTGGACTTTCTATTGGAGAATAACTTATACCAGATGAGTAGCTTCTTTCATAAAAAACCACAAAGGAGATGGACTTAGAGAAGTCCGGGTGGCAAAAAACAAAACGAAATTGATTACATAATAACGAACAAGACATATATAACCAAAGATGTTACAGTATTGAACAGCTTTACAACTGGTAGTGACCACCGAATGGTCAGAGCCACGGTAGAGATAAACATCAAAAAAGAAAGAAACAAAATGATACGGGAAAAGAAAGTAAAAGTATGGGCACAACCTAAAGATAAACAAAAATTTGTTGAATATATAGATAAAGAGCTTAAGAAGATATCAACAAACGATATAAATAAATTAAACAACTCAATAACGAACATAATCACAGCGGCACAAATAACATTTTGGCACAAGATAGTTAGGAAGAAGGGATCAGCTCCGAGACAAGTAACAAAATGGAAAGTAGGAGGAAACTACTAAAAGATAAAAATATAGAACCACAAGAGATAAATTCCGCAAACAAAGAAATATCAAAAGCTATCAGAAGAAATATTAGAAGATATAAAAACGATAAAATAATATAGACTATTGAAGAGAATGGAAATATGAAATTACTTCGACGGAAACTGACGGATGGCAAGAAAGAAATCATAAGAAAGGAATAGTGAAATCAAGTAGAGATGAAATGATAAACATCGTCGAAGAATTGTACGAGACATTGTATAAAAACCAACTGATACTAGAACCAGAGGAACATGCTGTATTAAAAATAACAAATCAAGGATCTGAAGATATTCCCGAGATTTCCGTAGCAGAAATCCTCTATGCTTTGAAGAAAATGAAAAACGGCAGAGCACCGGGTGAAGATGGAGTGTTGATAGAATCCGTAAAATTAGGGGGGTCTACTCTTAAAGCAGCGATCACTGCTTAATCTATGTCTAGAGAAGCAGATCACCCCCACCAACGAGAATAACTCGGTAACCATCCTTATACATAAAAAAGGCGATGTAACGAGCCTCGAAAATTATAGACCCATAAGCCTTTTAAGTCATTTGTATAAACTCTACACGCGTATATTTACCAATAGACTTGAGAAGAAATTGGACTTTTACCAAACAAGGGAACAAGCAGGATTCCGTTCTGGTTACGGAACCAACGACCACCTGCAAAGTATTAAAACTCTCATCGAGAAAACTATAGAATATAACAGACCCTTAAACGTAATTTTTGTGGATTTCCAAAAGGCATTCGATACAGTAGAACTAGTATCAATCCTACGTGCACTAAAAGAATGCAAAATCGACCAACGATATTCCAACATTATCTATAAAACATATACGAAAACGCAACAACAGTTAAACTACATACCAACACTAAAAAAATAAAATAAAAAGAGGAATTAGACAGGGAGATACTATGTCTCCGAAACTCTTCACTGCAGTCCTAGAACATGCATTCAAAACTTTAGAGTGGGAAAGCAGGGGAGTAATGATCGATGGGAAAAGACTGAGTCAGTTGAGATTTGCGGATGACATAGTTTTGATATCGGACAACTTGAGAGAAGCCAGAGAAATGTTGGAAGAACTACAACAGGCGACACAGAGGGTAGGACTAAAAATAAATTACAATAAAACTAAAATGATGACCAACTTAATACCTAGTGAACCGATAAAAATAGGAGACGACGAAATAGAAATCATCGATAAATATACCTATCTAGGACATGAAATTAGATTAGGTGGGGACAACCAGACGAATAACTTTAGGCTGGGCAGCTTACGGAAAGCTGAGAAATATATTCAAAGTGGACATTTCGATAAGATTAAAACGAAGAGCCTCTACCCAATGCGTCTTACCAGTTCTAACATACGGGGCTGAAACATTAACTTTTACAAAGACAACTGTTAAGAAACTGCAAATAACACAACGTAAAATGGAGAGATCAATGTTAGGGTTGACATTAAGAGATCGAATCCGAAATGAAGAAATAAGGAGAAGAACGGGTGTGGACGATAGTATGTATAACAAGATTAAAATGGAGATGGGCCGGCCATGTGGCAAGATTACAGGACAATAGGTGGACAAAGAGAATTTTAGAATGGCGTCCGAGAGCCGACAAGCGCAATCGAGGAAGACCACCAACAAGATGGTCAGACGACCTAAAAAGAATCACAACCAACTGGATCGCAACGTCCCAAAATAAAGAATATTGGAAACGTCTAGAGGAGGCTTACGTCCAACAATGGACAAGGGAGGGCTGAACTAGAAGAAGAAGAAATAATTGTAAATGATTAATAAGTATTGATTATGTTGGCGTAAATATTAGTAAGTTGATTAGTGTCTTCAAGACTAACAACTTTCACAAGGACATACAACACAATATAAACTAGGCACACTCTAACTCCCTTCTCTATTCATTTAACCTTTTATTAGTTTGACTACAAATAATTAGGCTTAAAATTTATTCATAATCCCAACCATAAAACTAAGAAAAATTATCATAACACTGTTGAAACTATATGAAATTTATTGACCCCGTTCTTTTCAGCACCCTTCCCTCCTTTCCTACAATAAATGTTATATGTGTCTCAAGTTAAGATCTATTTATCATTTCGTTCGAGAATTATAGACAGATATAGACAGACCAACGGAAATTGAAAACTGTTTTTTGTAATCTAGAAATACTAAAGCGTAAAGAAATGCAAAAATTTCTGAGGGCGATTTTTTCACGAATACAATACTTGCCTTATCAAGGAAAGTAATATTATTCATCAATTTCAAAAGCCTAAAGTAACACTGGTCAACAAAATCGAACTTTATTTTGTAACATAAAAACTTACCTAAGTTGGGAATGTGGAATCTTTGGCACAATGATACTACTCAGTATATATCACCACTACACCAAACACTTTATTTTTGCACTCGACGCGCGTTTCGCTAACCATGTTAGTTTCATCAGGAGCGATGATTGACTACATCATCATCTCTCCTGATGACACTAACATGGTTAGCGAAACACGCGTCGAGTGCAAAAATAAAGTGTTTGGTGTAGTGATGATATATACTGAGTAGTATAAAAACTTATACTTGATTCTGTTAGAGGCAAAGTTACTTAAGAAAGAAATGATGTCAAATAAATTCACATACGAGTAGTTTTGTTATAACACAAAATTTTTATTCTTGAAAACAAAATCATGAAAATAATTGTATATATAAGACAAAAGTTATTGTATTAAAATGTTCTTCTATATTCCGTCTTAGTGTCCAGCAATAATCCGTTAACATACTTGGACTTCACTTGCCCTGGTATAGTTTTTCAAATGTCCTGATGGACCCTTTCTCTATATCCATCGCTGACGGCTTCCAAATTTGTAAGAAAAAAGTCGAAGTTGGGAATGTAAAAAAATATATTTTTTAAGAACATATTATATCCCAAAGCCTTATAAGCAATGACAGTGATTCGACTAAGCTTTTATAGTTTTCTAATCGGTGATTTCTCAAAAGATTTGAGGTCACATTTTTAAAACATGTCCAAGCAGATTGTTCTAGACAATTTTTCATTAAATATTTAATGGTGTTAGGAATACAGCATCAGGTTTCATTAAGGGAGTATTTTTGACATTTTTCTGCCCTGAAATAAGGGATTCTCTTTTGAGCCAAGTCTTTTTAACATAATGATTTTTCCTGTCTCTACTATCTCATTCACAAATAAAATAGCATTATAGCAAACTGTAACCCTAAGAGAACAACTTTTAAATCTCCACAGATCTGCCATTTAGTCATCATATTGAATCTTTTCCAGAACAAATCTCATGTTTTCATATGATTCTTTCATGTTTGTAGCATAAGCTATTGTTATGAAGGGAAGTTTATTTCCGTTATATAAAAGACAGCCCTGGAACTAACTTTTAACGAGTCCGAGTATTCCAGACCTAATATATTCATTATGACATTAATGTTATTATAAAATATTAGGTCATTCTCTTGTGAGAAGAAACTTTCTTGCTCTTAGTTACGATGCCGAAAGTTACACTTATGGATGATGACAAAGCTTTCGGCGATATTGATAAAGAGGAGGTTCTCCTAATTTTAGAGTAGATGATACCGGGCAATAGATCTCATATTTCGCTTCTCCATGGAGGCCATCATAAAAAGTCCAGGACAATAAAGTTAAAACGATTATTGGTTGTGCCTGGGAACCGATTAGTAAAACATGTGGTATATTAAGTGTTTTTTCGGAAATATTGTGCTTAGACTTTATTCCTAACGCCCATTGGATCTGGACAATATGTCCGAACATAACTAACACAGAGATGTTTTGAGACTTAAAACTGGCCTCTCCACAAGTGAGAGAGACATAACGTGTATTTCAAACATTTTTGAAAATAATTCTAGTTCTAAAGCCCACAATAAGATAAAATCGGACTTCATTTCATTTAAGAATTAAAATTTGACAAAGTATTCTAAGGACAATTGAAATATTTTTACAAATTTCAATTTTTACAGCTATCTAAAGCACCAATGCGTGGTTATGACATTATCGGCTTTAAAAGTCCAGGTATTTTTAAAAGTTTGTAGAAATGTTGTTATTTCTTTCTCTCTTGTAAATATAAAAGTACTGGGAATTATAGCGCTGAGAAAGAAAGTTCATTGAAGCCTTCTCAGCATTACATACCATGCTCGGAAAGTCGGTGGTTGTCGAGGCAGTACTTTCTGAGTGTGAGGGCTTGCCTTAATCGACCAGTCAAATGGATGAGAATCACAGTTAAACTCTCCCCAAGTCAAGGTGTGTATAATTGTGTATAAGTCGAGGATTGCGTGACTTAGAGAAAGCTAAGCCTCTATTAAACGAGAATCAAGAGGAACGGGCGCCCCTTGGTTTCCTATAGCAAGTAGAGACTGCTATAGGTGACCGTATATTTCCTCCGCGAATCATGGGAACAAACACATGTTTTTTCGTTAAGAAAAATTTCCTAATACTGTTAATTAAAATGTATAGGTGCTTAAATAATTGGAATGCGTCAATGCGTTGAATGTATCTATATTATTACAATAATCTCACAAAATAATTGTTATAGTAATTCACGAATAATTTCTTGTGACGTTTATCGAGAGAGTGCCCTTTTTTACTTTTTCTAAGTACTAACTACTCTTCTTAGAAAAGTAAGAGGTCACGTGGTCACGTAGAAGAATTTGAGGTACGATGCGATGTTAAAAAATGCCCTCAAATTTTAAAGTCTAAGTATATCACAAGAAGTACGATTTTTATTCTAGTTGTCAACTTAAAATTTAACAAATTCATATATACAAAACAGATATTAGGTTAATATCTGTTCAACTGTAAATTTAAGGATTAAACTTTCGGAAAGACTGAATTTTACAACTTTATGACTATTCTAGTAAGACCCAAAATAGATGTATTTTTTTGACCCAAAAGATACAGTCCTTTTACCAAAGGAAAGGTCTAAAGGCTCGTTTAAAACCAGACAACAAAATGTTGACAATAAACCATTGGCAACATATTCGTTGGTTACAATAACTTGTAATCTAAATACATGTTGTCAACAATGTTGCGCGTCTACACTAAAACTAGGTCCTCATCAAAATCAAACTTAGTAACAATCAACTGCTGCTGCAGGTGCCAGTGCTGTTTTCATCATAATAGCTACCCATGACAAAAAACGAAAAAGGAGATGGTGGCAGAGACAGTTTTTAAAAAATGGTACAAGCTATGGAGACGATTTAATGTCTGATTTACTTTTGAACAATGGTAGCTCGTTCCGCAATTTCGTCAGATTAATGAAATCTGATTTTGAAGAACTATTATGTTTGGTAGCATCTAAAATCTACTAAAAGGATACAAACTGCCGTGTTCTATTCTAGCATCAATAAGATTGGCGGTTGGTCTGCAATATCTAGCTACAGGCGATTCATTCACTAGTCTCAAGTACCTGTTTAAAATATCGAAGCAATCAATTTCCTCAGTTGTACCATAAGTATGCGAAGCCATTGTTGAAGTTCTAAAAGGATATTGACAAGTAAATAGATAATAAACAAAGTAATTATTTATTATTCATTTATTAACGAAATAAGTAGTTACATAGTACATTTTATTACAACGAAGTTTTATTGGATTTGGATTTGGGAAGAACGAAATCGATATAGGTTTTATTGCAAGCGCCACACACATCATGTAAATATTGCCTTCCGTACCAATAACACTTTATCTGATATATTAAAAATTAAAAAAGTGAAATAAAAAAAGAAAATAAAACAGAGAGAGAGTTTACGAATTATGCTGTGGCACTTGCAATAAAACCTATATAGGACAAACAGGCAGATCTTTTTATAAAAGAATAAAGGAACATAAACAAAGTTATAGAATGAAAAATAACATATTTCACTACTAAATATTTAACAGATGAAAATCATACTTTCGATGAAGATTTCAGAATTTTGCATAATGAAAAGAAATATAAATTACTGAATTGTTCAGAACAGGTAGAAATTAACCAGAAAATTTTCAGGTTTATTACTCAATCATCAATTGGATGGGGATGGGTCTCCTTTATTAAACTTGTTTTAAGTATTATGGTAAATATTGTTAATTGATTTAGTACTTGTAATTAGGTAAATTATATATTCTGTAACATACTTTGTAGTTAATTTACATCTTGTTCTAGAAGAAGACACAGTGTGTCGAAACAATTGTTAGCAGTAATATAATAAATATAAGCGGTGATTTTAAACAGTTGTTTAAATTTTCGTCCCTAATTTTACAAAGAGCTTATTAAAAATGAATTGCAATTTCCAAAATTGACATTTATATCGGAGAAAAGCCTTTTGTATTGGTAGCAGATGACGCATTTGTACTAAACCCAAACCTTATGAAGCCCTTCCCAGGTCCATACTCAAAAGATTCCCTAGAAAGAGCGTTTAATTATCGATTGAGCAGAACGCGACGCATTATCGAAAATGTATTTGGTTTGGAAGCCTACTTCATTACATTCTAGGAAAGTCGAAAGTGTAGTACTTCCTAGTACAGTAAAGTCAGTAAGGACATACACACCGTCTGGTACATTTAACAGTGAAAGCTTAGATACTGGTAAAGTAACTCCAGGTTCGTGGAGGTTAGAAGATGAGAGAGGTTTACTCGATTTACAGTATCCCTAGAAATACTTTTCAAGTAAAAGAAATCAAAAAAAGATTCGCCTGTTTTGTTATTTCAGGAAATGGAAGAGTACTGTGGCAAGATAATTTTTTATGATTTTGCTTTACTGTATTACATTACATTTAGTTTTTGTGTATTTGTGTCAAGATAACTTTTAATAGTAATATACACTGTATACAAAAAGTTCTATGTAATAAAAAATAAACTCTGATTTACATATATTTCGGGGCGTTTACTTCTTTTGAAAACCTAATTAGGTTAACAATAATAATAAATTCCTATCATCATATTGTATCCAAACCATATATTGTCGTCCAAAACTGTACCAATGGGATACGGACATAAAAATTAAAACCAGAGTTGAGCAGGCAAGAGCAACTTTCATCAAGTTACGCAAAGGTACCGGATGGTTAAGTGCTATGTTTGGTCCGTTTGCGGTACAGTGTTGCAGCATGGACATTAAAAGTGTCATCTATTAACAAACTGGAGGAATTTGAAGTTTGGATACTCAGAAGAATACTGGAAGTATCTTGGGTTGATAGAGTGAGGAATAAGGGGGTGATCGAGAGAGCCAACCTGGAAGTTCGCGAATTATTCGAAAACAAAAAAGGAGAAAGATTTTATACTTGGGTCATATTGTTCGTGGGGAACGTTATATCTTTCAACGCCTGATACTGCAGGGTAAAATTCAAGGCAAAGGGAAATGGGACGTAAAAGACTATCATGGCTGCGCAATGGACAGGAATAAATGATTTTCGGCCTCTCCAAAATGCGGCTTTAAACAGACTCATCTGATGAGAGAAGTTTGGTACAGATGCCTACGCAGGAATCTGCACCACACCCTAGAAGAGGAAGAAACTGTACCAGTTCCACTTTTCCTTTTCTCTCCAGTTCTCTTCCGATACCGGCTAAATTCAATTTTTAGGGACTTTATTTTCCTGGATATTTCATCCATATTTGCTTCAAAGTGCGAAGCCATTTTCGCCATTCCATCATATTTGAGGTTTCTGTCTCGATGATCCTTGATTGTAATGTCCCACAAGGCCAGAGCAGCTTTTAGCATTTCAATTAGCTCTACCACTAGATCTTTAGGCTAATTCATGTTTGCTGTAAAAGATAGACAATCATAGGTAGGTATTTTATTAAGTATTTTATTATAAATATTTAATTGAAATTATTAAATTTATCGAGATTATTAAATTATCTATAAAATAATAAAAACATGCACAAACGTATCTACTACAGAACAGAGAGCGTGATGCGTGATGAAACTAGTATGGTTCGATGCTACGTGCTTTGTTTACAGCCTTGTTACTTGTTGACAACATGACTGAGGGATGTTTTCCATTTTAAATGGAGAATACGGATGCTAATAACAGGCAACAAATTTCTTTGAGGTCATGCTGTCCAATGTTGGCGTGTATCCATCAACTTGTTGATGGATATACGGGATATATGTGGACAACACCCAAACCAACATGTTGCCAACCATTCGCTGGCCGGTTTGTACTTACCATAAAAGTAAAGGCAAATGTTTTTTTACGCTTACAAATAAATCATCAATCGTTTTAAAGTAAATATGTTTAAACAATTTAAGAATAGAACAGTAACATATTCTTATTTTTGGTTGTAACAAATTCTAACCCTTCAATCGAGATCATAGAAGTCTTGCCTGGTGTTCTGACATATTTAAATCGCGTACTAAATAATTGAAATCTCGTTGTGGTTCATTGGTGAGGAACTTACTTGAAAGCCGCAACGTTGTCTACTTGGATAGATTCAACACTTAGGTTGGAGCTTTGGGGTGGTTCTGATACAGGCAATTCTTCGTTATGAGAAATCCGTTTATTGCAGAAGATGGGTCCGGACACGTAACTTTATTTTTAGTCTTAATAGTGATTCCTCTTCTATCGGTTAGGCATAAATAATAATCCGATGGAAATTCCGAAAGGCATATATCGAGACATTTTTGCCCACCTAGTAAGGAGGCCTACACATGTTATGTAGCAGATGTGAGGAACCCACGCTTTGTCCTGTTGTCCCACAGGAAAGCCAAAATAACTTTTTCACTAATGGTGTGAAATTTCTTTGTTGATTTTTAAAACGTAAGCCTAACATATAGTTTAGAATCACTGAATCTTGATAATAACAAAACAAAACTATTTCACAAGTCAACAAAATAATTCAATAAAATGGTCAATCGACAGGACAGCCAGATAGATAGGTAGTAACTCTTACTCAAAAACAAGACCCGAAGTCCGAATGTATCAAATAAATATATATTAATGTCAAAATTAGCCAGTAATTTTCTTGTTACAAAACTTTGTTGACAAGTGTAAACGACTGCATTTACATACAATTTGATACATATATACATACGTATATACCTTATAATAATCTTTTAAATGACGTTAAGAAAACGGCCTGAAACGATTAAATATTGCTGATGGTTTTATCTCAAATTCTTTGTTCGAAAGTTTTGTATTTCTTCTTTTGCATATAATTGTTTTTGTATTGATTTGACAGAGGTTAATCGAAAAAAGTATAGGTGTGGGGGTTAAATTGTGATATATCTGACTATTCCTTCGAAAATGTTAGGTACATATAAACTTTTTAATTAATATGGCCCAGGTACGTATGAGAAATATTTTCTTACGATTCCAAGTCAAGTTAGAATGCTTGTATTTCTGCGTGCCAGAATAAAGTTGTAAATTTTTTAAACTTTCTAGTATGACACCAAGATATTTTTAGAGAAAAGCTGTGACACTGGTGACGAATTTGATCAAGTCTCTCTGTCCAGGGCTTAGGTACTTATTATATATTGAATACGAACACAATTCAGAAAATATGTATTTTTCTCCTTCGATCTATCAAGGAATACTCCGACCGATTGAATTAATACAATACACGACTTGTAAATCAAATGGACCAAATTACTTCTTAAGGCTATTTCTAGTTGTAACTACAGCTATTATTTCCTTCTGGCCGAAACTACTAGGAAATCTATAACAAACCGCGAAAATACTATATTTTAGTGAGCTTATTGACATCCCGTTAGAAGAACTTGAGAAAATGTACGTTATTCTCGTGTTAAATTATTATAGAAATGTTTAAATTACAAAACAGTATAAATTTACATTACTTGTCCAATGTCCAATGTAATATGCGTGAGTGTATGTAAGTATGTATGTATATAAGTATGTATGTATATAAGTAGGTATGTATATATGTATGTATATATGACTAGTTATAACTAGACAATAGTTAATCCATTTAAATGTTTTCTTTCATGTTCAAGGTTATCACCTGGCCAGATTTTCCACTACATTTTTCCACTCTTATTATATATACATATATATATATATATATATATATATATATATATATATATATATATATATATATATATATATGTATATATATATATATATATATATATATATATATATATATATATATATATATATATATATATATGTTTTGACGAATGTTCTCACGGGTGTGAAATCTAGTAATGGTTTTTCGGGTATCCCGTGTTAGCTTGAAGTCCCTTGATGGACGGTTTCGCTGACGTCTCGATGGAATCTCATCCATCTTTTTCAAAGCGTTGATCACTGGTCGGTGTCTTGGCGTTGAATGTCTGGTAATGGTTTTTTCGGGTATCCCGTGTTAGCTTGAAGTCCCTTGATGGACGGTTTCGCTGACGTTTCGATGGAATCTCATCCATCTTTTTCAAAGCGTTGATCACTGGTCGGTGTCTTGACATTCAACGCCAAGACACCGACCAGTGATCAACGCTTTGAAAAAGATGGATGAGATTCCATCGAAATGTCAGCGAAACCGTCCATCAAGGGACTTCAAGCTAACACGGGATACCCAAAAAACCATTACTACATATATATATATATATATATATATATATATATATACATATATATATATATATATATATATATATATATATATATATATATATATATATATAATATGGGTGGTTTTCCATTGTCTGCACTACCCGATATGTGTGGGTTTGGCTGGATTTGGATATCATAGAAAAATATTAATTTTTTGCCCAGGTACACGCTATTTTTCAAAAACTCATAGAGAGACGGTAACAGTTGCCATACACGGCACCCAATAAATATTTCGTAAGGGATAATACTAGTAGTTTTAAAACGAAATTCTAAAAAAATTGTGTTTGAATTTTTTTTTGAAAATTTCGAATGGTGTGAAATCAACTTCTCAAAATCTTTTTTGTTTTTTTTTTTAAGAATCTTTATTTTGAAGCTTATAACTTGCCTTATCAAACTAGAAATATGTATGACGTCAACCAAGAGAGTAACTATTTTTTGTCTGAAAGCATGCGCTTATGTGAATTTCCCAAGTCGACTTCTCATGCATGGAATGCTTGCTCTCGCCTTAGGGACCCTCTGGCTATCTATACGCCCGTTTTCGACATTCATATTCCATCCTCCCTCTTCAGGTCCATAATCCTTAAAAATACCACGGTCAATTTCTTAAGAAACGCAACAGGACTGCCAGGGATGTACTATTCAAAAGAGTATTTACGTTCTTCCTACGAAACACATAGAGCTTCCTTCCTTCCATAACTTACGGTAATAAAATTCGACATTGGCCACGTAGTTCTGTTGTAAGAATCCAGAGAAATTATTATGACAAGTAACTGAATACGGATTACACCACGTCTACTGAAAAACACTGTATAGAATTAACGGCTTGTGGAATGTTCTTATCCCTTTAGAATAATTATCCCCTTGGAATAATTTGCCCAGGCCTGTGTTTCCCACCGAGTACAATTTACGGCAATTCAAGAATAACGTGAATCGCTTTTTTTTTCCGCACACATGCCGCTCCTGGAGCGCTTTGGAGACTTTCCTGTAGCACGTGTGCTAGACCCATAAAAAAAACATACACGACTTTTTTCAACTTCCAGCCACATGGCAGCAAAAAACCCTACCGCGTGGTTAATAACAAAAATAACTGGAACTGTTAGTTGACGCTTTTCATGTTCCTAATTTGGAAGTTCAGCAGGCAAATAATTATATTTTTGAAGAAGTTCGAGAGAGTTTTCAAAAAATATCAAAATTTAATGAAAAAGTAATTGTTAATTTTTTATTTGAAAAGTACTCGTCATAACCAGCAATTGCGAGGTTTGTAGGACCGTTTCGATTTTTACCGGTGGCTGTGGGTCAGCCAACGAACAATATTTTTCTATAAAATTTCTTTTCTGTTTTTGGACTAAGTCCACTAAGTCACATATGTAAAGTATGTATATAATAATATATATATATATATATATATATATATATATATATATATATATATATATATATATATATATATACATATAGTCCAAAGAATCTAATTTTCATGCAATTTTATATTTCATGAGTAGGTTAAAGAAATACAAGCCACGCAGAGAGAAATTTTATGTGCTATGATAAGAAATTTGAAATTTAAAAATCTGTTTCGAATAGATATCAATCTTTAAATTACTAAACAATAAACCGCACATAGATCTTTAGGACACAAACCAATAACATTAATTGAAACCTATGTTAAACAACAGTATTTTAGTTATGTCGCTTGGAGGTGGCGTTTATCTTCTATCTCAATTAATTGAACTAAGTTTAAAATTAACGATAAGGAGATTTATGTTGTCAATAAAGTCCTTTCACGAATTTCTAGCGGGCAGAGTAAAAAAATTCCTGAAAAATTTTATATATTAATGTTCCAGTAAATGAGTATTACTTGGTAGTTCAGTTCAACTAGCGCACATCTACGGGTTGTCATTTATTGGGAGGATGCTACAACAGATAAAAACCGATTATTATTTTATTTTTTAACAATCTGTTGGTATATAAAAATCTGAGGTAATTTTTTTTCTACGAATAGAATACCACTAAAAACTACAAAGCCTTAATAAACATAAATATGATAAAGTATCTTCAGTTATGTCGATATCCATATCTGGCTGTTACTTTAGTTTCCGGCAATTAAGCCAATGGCTATCACGGATTTTACTAGAATCTTGATGGTATTTTCCTTTTCTTCCATCATTGGCCATATTTCTACTTTCCTTGCTAAAGGAAACTATTATATTCATAAAAAAATCACAATGTGAGATTTTTACATTTACGTTTTAGGATTCCTAGATCACAAAAAACACTCTAATTTCTGCCTGTCTGTTGGTTTGTTGGCAGGATAACTCTCGAACGAAATGAGATGTTAATTTAAATTTGGAATAGAAATAAAATTTATAGAAGGAATGATGTTTATACTTTTTAAGGGGATGGGAGCAAAAGGGGTGTGTGTAGATGATTTTTCTAGGTTTTAATAGTAATACGATGATTTTTTCTGTTTCTTTGCTGAGATAAATAAATTTCATGCATAATTATTATTAGTTCAACTTATGATGGGTTAAAGGGGTGGGAAGGAAGTTAGAGTAGTTGCTTTCTATATATTGTGTTATATGTCCTTTGCAGTATTCTTGGAGTCACGAAGTCGGAAAATTAAGTTAATTTTTCATTACTATTTATTTTGACAAGTAAAGAGATTAAAAATGATTGTTAAATATTGTGTAGTTTCAATAGTACTAGGAGATATACAAGCATTACGTTTTTATCTTCTAACTTTTCACGTAGAATATTTTCGAAATAGTCAAAAAATTTATTTTTTACGTATGTTTTGTAGGTACAAAGTTCTAAGAATTTCTACGTATATGACATTATCACTTATAGAAAGATTTACAAATTAATTCGGTATATTTCCATATTAAATAACCGGTCAAGTGCAAGTTGAACTTGTGCAATTAGTGTTCCGTACGTTGATTGATTTTAAAATAAAAATTTTTGTTACCAAGGTGGCGCATTCCCTATCTGAACCAAAATGGTGATTCCGTCTTTTTTGATGTTCCTCAATGAAGTGAAGTGAAAATCAGTTAGATGAAGTTGCAAAGTCCGAAATAAATAATAATTAGATCGTGCTACGCACAGGGAATACGCTGCATGAGAGAAAACTTCCTATCCCAAAGAAAAGATTAAATCCTGCGTCGTTTTTGCCATTTGTGGCCTGACGTTGTTTTGAACGTGACGATCCGAAAGATCACGGTCACTGCTACGAAATTGCTGGTACCAAATCATTTGCACAGTTTCAGAGGCATTTGAAATACAATGTTTCAAATGCTATATTTTGAGGTTATCTGAATAGCAGCACCTTATGAAGTGGTGATATTGGTTCATATATATATATAATATATATATATATATATATATATATATATATATATATATACACATATATATATATATATATATATATATATATATATATATATATATATATATATATATATATATATATATATATATATATATATATATATATATATATATATATATATATATATATATATATATATATATATATATATATATATATATATATCATAATAAGTAATCAACCAAATAGGTTCCAACTGATTCTTTTTTATTAGCTGTTTACCTTGTGAACATTAATAAAACAAACTGATGATAGCGAAATAACCGCCTATCAATTTCTACCCCTGCAGCATGTCTAAGGTTAACAAAGAAGATTAAATAAACACATGTAATTTTCAAGTAAATATCAAAATTGTTTAAGGCAATAGCTCTTATTATGTCTTAATATTAATTCTCTAATATCATTATGTTGGGTTTTACCTTCATTTTATTATAGGGTGATTTTAATGAATATGAATTCCTTGTTATTTACGAATACTATATTATGAACATACATAATTTGTTACAATTATGTAAAACTTTTGAAAATACGTAAAAAGTAATATTAAACTGAGTAATTCTTTTAGGTTTGAGTCCCAGTCATATAAAAAAAATAGGGTGATATAATGTTATTTAATTTCTTTACAAATGGCGAGATTCACATGATATTTATTTGTACGAATGACCGTTCTCACAAATAACCATACAATTTGCTTCTAGCTATTGTTCTGGACTTACTGAATTTTTTTTACGCGAAGGACACAAAACATATCATCGAGATTCTTAAGAATTTTAATTCATAGAATGTTTAAATGTTCGTTAAATGAACAGCGGTATCTTATGAAGTGGTGATATTGTTCCTTTAAGATTGATACATATAAAAGTATGGAGAAATAGTTTGGAATTAATAGTGAATTTGGTTTAAAGGTACCGAATTAAAATTGTATACAGGGTGCCCCATATGTATGGAATAATGATTCCACGGCATTAATTATTCAGTGCATCAAAAAAATGTTTAAATAAAATTTATAGGGTGGTATACGTTGACAATAAAGTGTTTTGAACTCTCAGTTCAAAGAAATTACGCTATTTTATTTTTTTTTTTAAATAGAAAGCCCTATTTATTATTTTATTTTTAAGTCTTACTAAAAATTCTAGATATTATTTGTCTAACATATCATATGTTTAAATTGAACTGTTTTGGAATTATTGATATTTGAAATTAAGGAGATCAAATTTAAAAAAAACAAATTTTAAGGTGGCTTGTGTCAAACATTTACTCTCAGGTAATGACTTAACGCGTCAAAAAATGATTTATTGACGAAAACGTTTATTGCTGCATTTTGTGAAACTGCAATACCCCTAACAGGAATTTGTGGTATCAACAGGACGGAGCACCTTCTCACCATGAAATCAATGTTCGTAGATATTTGGATGCGATTTTTCCTAATCAATGGATAGGCAGAAGAGGTGGTGTAGAATGACCTGTAAGGAGTCCCGATCTTACGCCATTCGATTTTTTTTTATAGGGTCATTTGAAAACCAAAGTTTATGGAAGTCGACCTGAAACTGTAGAAGATTTACAATAAAGAATTCAATATGAAGTAGCCACAGATCACCCCGGATTCTGCAAAACTTTGTTCAGGCTGTTTATGACAGACTGTGTCGTTGCCTCGCTGTTAACGGTAGGCATTTTGAGTAATTGTCACTTTAAAAATAACCTAGAGTATTTATTAATAGTTTTTTGTCTCTTTTTTATTTTAAGTTTCAAATGACAATAATTCCAAAACAGTTCAGTTTAGACATATGGTATGTTACACAAATAATACCTAGAATTTTCAGTAAGACTTAAAAATAAAATAATATTTAGGATTTTCCGTCTAAAAAAAAATCGAAATCTTCGAACTGATTGTCCACAACCTTTTTTTTTGGTCAACGTCAGCATGTAGGCGGTATAAGACCCTATAACTTTTATTTAAATATTTTTTTTGATACACTGACTAATAAATGCTGTGCAATCATTATTCCATACCTATAGGACACCCTGTATTTAATATATATATATATATATATATATATATATATATATATATATATATATATATATATATATATATATATATATATATATATTAGCCGTGCCAGCGGCTTCACCCGCGTGGACCAAAGTTTATGGAAGTCGACCTGAAACTGTAGAAGATTTACAATAAAGAATTCAATATGAAGTAGCCACAGATCACCCCGGATTCTGCAAAACTTTGTTCAGGCTGTTTATGACAGACTGTGTCGTTGCCCTCGCTGTTAACGGTAGGCATTTTGAGTAATTGTCACTTTAAAAATAACCTAGAGTATTTATTAATAGTTTTTTGTCTCTTTTTAGTGTTCCGTACGGAACACTTATAAGATCACTTCGGTGTCTGTCTGTCTGTCTGTCTGTCTGTCTGTCTGTCTGTCTGTCTGTCACACCCGATTTTCTCCGAAACTATTTGACATAGAAAGGTGAAATTTGGTAATAATATAGGAATTGATGGCCTCATCAGAGCCATGTAGTTTTGAGAATTAAATTTTGACTTAAGGGGTTAGTTTTGGGGGGTGAAGTCGGAAGTGAAAAAAAAATTTTTTTACTAGGTCATCGAGTGTGGTGTCAAATGAAAGCTTGTGAAAAAACACGAGTAAAAAATATATATATAATATTATATACTTGCGCGCACTCTTCTTTGTATTATTTTTAAAAATTCGCGAAAAATCGCTGTCCCGGGCCTTATCTCGAAAAGTACTTACCAAAAAATTTCGAAAAAATTCTGGAATATTCTCCATGGGGTGTAGATTGAACGAAAATTATCATGAGTGCATTACCTTTAATAATTTATATGGTACATAAAAAAAACAAAAATTTCAAGGTCATCAGATTTCAGTAAAGATTGGAAACAGAATTTGTTGAAAACTCATTTGGGGTGTGTTTTGTGAAGTCACTGATCATTTTGTACCACCGTAACATAAATTTTGACTTAAGGGGTTCGTCTTGAGGGGTGAAAAATTTTTTTTTACTAGGTCATCGAGTGTGGTGTCAAATGAAAGCTTGTGAAAACACGAGTAAAAACTATATATATAATGTAATACTTGCGCACACTTTTCTTTGTATTACTTTTAAAAAATCGCTGTCCCCTACCTTATCTCGAAAAGTACTGATCAAAAAATTTTGAAAAAATTCTGGAATATTCTCCACGGGGTATAGATTGAACGAAAATTATCACGAGTGCATTACCTTTACTAATTTATTTGGTATATAAAAAAAAACAAAATTTCAAAGTCACCAGTTTTCAGTAAAGATTGGAAACAAACTTTGTTGAAAACTCATTTGGGGTGTATTTTGTGAAGTCACTGATCATTTTATATCACCCTAACAAAAATTTTTATTTTAAAAACAATCTACGTACGGAACACTAATTGTGCAAGTTCAACTTGCACTTGACCGGTTTTTTTATTTTAAGTTTCAAATGACAATAATTCCAAAACAGTTCAGTTTAGACATATGGTATGTTACACAAATAATACCTAGAATTTTCAGTAAGACTTAAAAATAAAATAATATTTAGGATTTTCCGTCTAAAAAAAAATCGAAATCTTCGAACTGATTGTCCACAACCTTTTTTTTTTGTCAACGTCAGCATGTAGGCGGTATAAGACCCTATAACTTTTATTTAAATATTTTTTTGATACACTGACTAATAAATGCTGTGCAATCATTATTCCATACCTATAGGACACCCTGTATTTAATATATATATATATATATATATATATATATATATATATATATATATATATATATATATATATATATATATATATATATAGCCGTGCCAGCGGCTTCAACCGCGTGGACTTGATTTACTTTATTGTCACTGCTTATTCCTTATGTTATCTAACCCAGTAAAATATATCCTACCATACAGAACATATGTATTTTATAAAAAAAACACTTAAATCGAATAAGTGGTTCTTGAGTGCTAAGCGCACTAACGGAGAGATAGACAGACAGACAGACAGAGAGACGTTGAGTTTTATATATATTACAGATTTTTTTTGATAAATATTACGTTAAGAATTAAAAAAAAACATGTAAATCGGATAAGTTGTTCTCGAATGAGAAGCATCGGACAGACAGACAGAGAGGCATTGCGTTTAATATATATTATATAGATTATTATTATTATTATATAACCTGGCCAGAGGACATATGTATGAATTAAAAAAAAAAAACACGTAAATCGGATCGAGTGATAAGCGCACTAACGGATAGACAGAGAGACGTTGCATTATATATATATATATATATATATATATATATATATATATATATATATATATATATAATGCAACAAGTACATTCTTTGTTACATGATATTGTTTCATATTTAACGGTTTAGGCAGCGTATTGCAAGATAATGCGCTACGGACAGACTTTTTCCGACTTGATTCACTATTATCGTCACTTCTTATTTTTTATATTATCTAACTTAATAAAATATATCCTATAACCTGGCTAGAGAACATATGTATAATTCTAAAAAAAAAACACGTAAATCGGATAACTGGTTCTCGAGTGATAAGTGCACTAACGGACAGATAGATAGACAGACAGAAAGACATTGTATATTATTAATATTACAGAATATAGAATATTATTATTATTTATTATTATGGTTGTTTTTTTTTTTCTTTCTCACGTTTGGTCAACGTGGTTCCAAGTTTGGCTGACGGGCGCAAACCAAGTCAGCACAAACGCATTACCATTGTGTATTAAGGAATGACCTGACAATGTTACGTGTTTTCAAAATCACTGCCTTCTGAATGTTTTTGTGTATGTTTGTGTTGAGTCCTAATTGTACTAAGTGTGGTGTGAATGTTGTTGCTGTAAGGCCTGTGGCTGATATAATGAGGGGGACAATGATGACTTTTTCTTGCTTCCATAGCCTTTTTATTTCCGTTGCAAGGTCTGTGTATTTGGAAATTTTTTCTGTGTATTTCGTTTGGATGTTTGTGTCGTTGGGGACAGCTATGTCAATTAGATAGTGACTTTTTCTTTTTTGCACTGAAAAGTAATATCGGGTATATTGGCGGAGACTGTTTTATCTGTATGGATACTAATGTCCCAGTAGAGTTTGTAATCTTTATTTTCAAGTACGGATGTTGGTGTGTATTTGTAGTAGAGATCTGTGTTTTCTATGAGCTTGTATGTTGTGGCTAGTGCTTGGTGAACTACTTTTGCCGCTGAGTCATGTCTGGCTGTGTATTCCGTTCCGGCTAATATTTTACATCCGCTCGTTATGTGTTCGATCGTTTCTTTCTGCTGGTGGCATTTTCTGCATCTGTCTTCTGTAATAGTTGGGTCTTTGATGATATGCTTTTGGTAGTTTCTGGTTAATATAACTTTATCCTGGATGGCAAGCAAGAAGCTTTCTGTTTCCGGGAATAGCTGCCCATCCCGCAACCAGGTGTATGATTGTTTTTTATTTTACGTGGTCTTGTTCTATGTGATATCTGTGTTTTCCGTGGAGTGTTTTCTCTGACCACGTTTTCATCTTTTCCTGTTGTAATTGGGTGTGACTGTGTGTATCTGCTGGGTGGTCTACCCGGGATAAGTCGAGTGGGGTATAGTTTTTGTCTGCTTTGACTGTTGCTGTATGGAGGCTGGTTTGCTTGGTGTGAAAGAATTTCCTAAGTGCTTGTATTTGTTTTGTGTGTAATGATCTGATGTCTATAATTCCTCTTCCTCCTGCCTTCCTCTCGATGGTAAGTCTTTCTTTGCATGCGTTGGGGTGTAATTTCCTGTATTTGGTGAATTGAGATCGTATAAGGATGTGAATATTTTCTATGTCTGTTTGTGACCATTTGATGATACCAAACGAATATGTGAGTATAGGTATAGCGAACGTGTTGATGGCTTTAGTGAGATTCTTAGAGTTGAGTTTTGTTTGTAAAAGTTTCGTCAGTCTGTTTTTGAATTCGGTTCTGAGCTCTGTTTTGATGTGAGTGTGGTTGAGTTTGGTGCTTTGTTGGAAGCCTAGATATTTGTATGTTTCTTTGTCGAACATGTTATCGAGTGTTTCATTGTTGATGGTTTCTGTCTCATGGTGGTACTTCCATTGGCCTTTGTTGATGTGGAGCACTTTGCATTTACTTATACCAAATTCCATATTGACATCTAAGGTGAATATTTCTGTGATTTTGAGGAGTTCTTTCAGCTGTGTTTTTGTGGCAGCGTAGAGTTTTATGTCATCCATATACAGGAGGTGGTTTATTTTATGATGATTCACTTTTTGGTGTCTGATATTGAAGCCATGCTCTGTTCTGTTTAGTATATTTGAGAGTGGATTGAGACAGAGGCAAAACCATAGAGCGCTGAGCGAGTCTCCCCTGAAATATACCCCGTCTGATGTACAGCTCTTCTGTTTGGATGCGTCCGGTTTGTGTTTCTAGGCGTATTTTGATTTTCCATGTTTTCATAATTTGCGCGAGAAATTGCCTGAGATGTTGGTTGATTTTATAGATTTCTAGGGCTCTAATTAACCAGCTGTGGGGTATGGAGTCGAAGGCTTTTTTATAGTCTATGTAACCGATGTGAAGGTTTCTGTGTTCTTTTCTGATTTGTCCCATAATCACGCTATCTATGATCAGCTGCTCTTTGCATCCTCGACTATTTTTCCTGCATCCCTTCTGCTCTTCTGTGAGAATATTGTTGTCTATTAGGTGTTGTTCTATTTTCTTGGAAATTGTGGCTGTGATGATCTTGTATAGGGTTGGAAGACAGGTGATAGGTCGGTAGTTTGATGGGTTTGTGGTGTCTGAACTTTTGGGTTTGATGTATGTTATTCCTTGTGTAAGAAAAGTGGGGAATGTGTGTGGTTGTAGAATGGCTTTGTTGATTTGGTGTGTGAGTGCTTCGTGTGTGGTGGTAAACTGTTTGTACCAGAAGTTTTGTATATTGTCTATCCCAGTTGTGTGTGTGTTTGATTGTTTCTGTAATTTCTTCTGTAGTTAGTGTGGAATTATTATTATTATTATTATATAACCTGGAAAGAGAAAATGTGTATGAATAAAAAAAACACGTAAATCGGATAAGTGGTTTTCGAGTGATAAGCGCATTAACAAACAGATAGACAGACAGAGAGACGTTGTGTTATATATGTATTATATTCTTTGCTACATAACATTTTTCCATATTTAATTTTATTACCTAACGTAATAAGATATATCCTATAACCTGGCCAGGGAACATATATATGTTCACGTAAATCGGATAAGTGGTTCTCGAGTGATCAGTGCACTAACGGACAAACAGACAGAGAGACGTTGCGTTTTATATATATTCTAGAAGATTATAGATAACCTGACCAGAGAACAAATGTATGAATTAAAAAATAACACGTAAATCGGGTAAGTGGTTCCCGAGTGATAAGAGGACTAACGGACAGACAGACAGACAGGCAGACAGAGAGCCGTTGTATTTTATATATATTGTAGAAGATTAGAATTTAACTTGGCCAGAGAACAAATGTATGAATTAAAAAAAAAACATTTAAATCGGATAAGTGGTGCTCAAATCACAGGCGCACTAACGGAGAGACAGAGAGACGTTGGATCTTATATATATTATATTCTTTGGTACATGATATTGTTCCATATTTATTGGTTTAGGCAGTTGAAAAAAAGAGAACGCGCTAGCGGCAAACTTTTTTCCAACTTGATTCACTATTATCGTCACTGCTTATTCCTTATGTTACCTAACGTAATAAAATATATCCTATAACCTGGCCAGAGAACATACGTATGTTTTAAAAAAAAGCACGTAAATCGGATAAGTGGTACTCAAGTGATAAGCGCACTAACGGACAGACAGGCAGACAGAGAGACGTTGCGTTTTATATATATTGTAGATATGTATACAGTTTATTAATTTCGTGTGATTTTTAAATATAAATTCGAAACCTTAAAAATTATTCAACTGATTTCTACATAAAATATTCTAAAACTCTATAGAAACATATATTCTGACTTAGCCTTACCTAGAGATTTACAGAAACTAAGTGTTTTGTCTGATTTACAAATAGAACTTTATTAAAATTGTATATTCTGACTAATTTTTATATAGGATGTTCTAGAAATTTGTGGGAAGGCAGATGATATATTATTTTTATTTGATTTACCATTAAACATTCTAGGACTTGGTAAAGAGCTGCTGTTTTCGGATATTTTATGAGTGGCGTGTTTTAAAGATAAAAAAAATGGTGATTTTGTCGGGTTTAAAGATTGAATGACTGATTGAATGAATGACTTTATAAAAATGTTGCACTCCTTTTACATACGATTTTTTAGAACGTTATAAAAAAGGTGTTTATTTTGGCTGTTGCCTATTTAGAATCTTCTTATTTAATTTACAAAGATAATATTCTGCAATATCGTAAACAAATATTTATTTAGCCTACCCACTAACTTTGAGACTTTATTTAAAAATCAAATTAATATATTTTTACAATTTTTTAAAATACCGTATGTGAAAATTAATTGAACAATAATTTTTATAGAATTATGTACATGCCAAACAGACAAAAAAACTCACTGTCTGCAAAGCACTAAGAAAGAAAACATTATTTTCGAAATGTATATATTAGATGTACAAATTAAATAGGTAACTTGAAAATAGATATCTCCAAATTCAGTATTAAATTCAAACTATTTCCTCACTTTTAAGTGTAACAATCCTAAAAAAAAAAAAATAATTATTATTTCATAAGATGCTCCTGTTCACATAACTTCAAAGACTCGAAAGTGATGTTGTTCGAAAAGCAGCATTTGAATGCGAAAAATGCATTTGACGCTGCCCAAATTATTTGCTTATCTTGGGAGAAAGTGCTGTGATGCATAAAATATGCAAAATATGGTACCAGAGGTTTCAAACCGATGACTTCGATCTTTCAGAACGTGGCGTTCAGGATAGCACTGGGCCACAAACGGAAAAAAACAACACGAGATTTAATCTTTTTTTGAATACAAATTTTTCTCCCACGCAATGTATTCTACGGGAATGGCACCGACTGAATACTATTTAATTTGGATTTTGCAATATCATGACAGCAATTCCCATTTGACTTTATTGGCGAACATAAAAAAGACGATGAACGAATTCATCCACTCGAATTTCAATATCTTTGTTTAGAGAGGGAATCCTCCATCTGTCTGGAAACTGGGCATAACATATATTTTGAACAATTATCAGCCTTATTTTCACCCTACTTAAGGCGCTAGCAAGAATATACTCGAAATTACAATTTCTAACACTAGAGCTCTCTGAAGAATTTTGCCACCTCTTTAAATTTACTTCAAGTTAACAATATCTCAAACTCTAATGAACGTAAACTGGACTTAATCTTAACCAGCCTGAACATCAAGGTCTCTCATAATAATGCATCACTTTTCACCGAGGATGAACATCTTCCAGCCCTGAATTCACAGAATGGTCGATTTGTCGTGGGGTTGGTACCCTTACCATCCTTATGTTTAAAGCATAGAATAAACTGTATAACTTTAAAAAGCTTTTTTTTTTTTCCGGGTTTATATAGGTCACTTTATGCTATTGATTGGACATTTTTTGTAACTACATTGCTATTAAGGACACTTGTCAGGCATTTTATGATAAGTTTACACTGTATTAGACCAGTTAGTGCCTCTATTTAGAGATAATAGCAAGCATGTAATAATAAGTTTACTGAACAAGATGTCGAATTTACAACAGAGAAAATAAAAATTACGGGGCATGAACTTGTGTCTAGTTTTTTGTTAAAGATTGCAACATAATTTATTTTTTTTTTTTCGCTTATCATTTAGTTTAATCCGACAATTAATACATTTTTATTTCTATCTTATTTGAAGCTGGTACGAGTCTGTTCTGTATTAAAAAAAGTCCTAAATGTTACAAATTTATTGCCGTATGAATAGCTGTGCTAAGGTCTTCGAGATTGCGGTCTATAATGGTATATTTCCTGAAATTCATCACCTTATTTCTACTGATCAATATGGCTTCATCGTTCAACGATCAATCTTATTTAAATCACTCATCCATTTATTAGAGAAGTAACTGATGATTTGGGACAGGTGGAGTAGTGTACATCGACTTCACGAAGGCATTTGATCATATTGACCACCTGATGATTCTGAAGAAACTCTGTGCTATTGGATTTAGTATATCATTGGCAAGGTTATTCAAGAGCTACCCCACCTTTAGAAAACAATTTGTTGCTTATAATGAATGGTTTTATCTCTGAGGTATACAGTACTCCTTCAGAAATAAAGATCCAAGTTGGGGCTTCTGTTATTTTTACTTTTTATCACTGACGTCCCTGGGGCCATTATATGTGAATCACTTTTATAATATAAATATATTGTAGTATTAGAGACGCTAATGATTGTATGATACTTCAATGGCAGCTAGATATGTTACTATATTCCTGGCGTCATATTTGACAGCCAACCTATCTTTATACCTAATATTGCGGACTTTGTAACATCTGCTGTGAAAATGCTTTATTATCTGCAACTATAGAATGTTTACTGACACTAATTCAATACATACTAGCTCTTGTCTACTCTCTAATACGGTCCAAGCTGGAGTATTGTTCTTTCGTCTGGTCCCCATAAGTATATTACTTGCTTATCTTGGCGCTTGAGAGTGTTCTTCCATCTTCTCTCAATTGAATCTAAACTTCTAAGACCCTTTCCCTTGTGTTCGGACAATGCACTAAATAAATTTGGTCATATTTTTGAGAGTCTTTTCATTTTACAAGATTTATAATAGGATAAACAATTGTTATTTATATTATATTTAATGCGAGTTTCAAAAGATCTAGCAGTTTGTCCTACGTAGGTTTTAGTACAAGATCCACAATTTAATAAATAAACTCCTGATTTTAAGGAATTCTTAGATTTGGTTTTGTTATTCAAAGTTATTCTCCCTAAGGAATTACTGGTTTTGAATGCTATTTTATTGAATGTTTGGAAATTGTTCTAGTTATTTTCCCTGTGTATGAGAGTGTACTAAATTTTCCTTTTTTGTCATTAATTGTGGGATAAATTAGGGATATTGCTTGTTTAAAGGATTTTTTATTCAAGATATTATCTATAGTGTTGGGGTCATATCCATTAGTAATTGTTATTTGTTTGATTATGTTGAATTCTTTGTTAAAATTAGTTTTAGTCATGGGGATATGTAACAATCTATGTATGAAAGAGTTAAAAGCTGCCTTTTTGTGAGGATACGGGTGGGATGAGCTATTGTGTATGACTGTGTCAGTATGTGAAAGTTTGTGAAAAATCGAGAAATCGTGTTTATTGTTCACTTTTGATATAGATATGTCTAAGAAATTTATAGCGTTTTTGGTTTCTAATTATATGGTAAATTTAATATTAAAATACAAATTATTTAGGAAGTTAAGGAGGATTGTTAGTTGTCTATCTGTTCCCGTGAAACAGGAAATGATGTCGTCAACATATCTATACCAGTAAACAATATTTTTGCTTACCGCGTTTTGATGAATTTTTAGTTCTAAATGATCTATGAAAATCTCCGCTAGTAACGGACTTAAAGGATTACCCATTATTAGACCTTCTTTAGATGTATAAAAGTTGTCGTTGAATTCAAAATAGTTTTGATCCAAGCACGTCGTAAGTAAATCTAAAATATTCCGTTTAATAATTTCGTTTACTTTATTCTTGATTAAGAGCTTATCTACTAATTCTACGACTTCATATGGTGGGATACTAGGAAATAAGTTTTGTACATCAAATGAGATAATTTTTTCTTTCTTAGACATATCTATATCAAAAGTGAACAATAAACACGATTTCTCGATTTTTTCAAAAAGCTTCACATACTGACACAGTCATACACAATAGCTCATCCCACCCGTATCCTCACAAAATGGCAGCTTTTAACTCTTTCATACATAGATTGTTACATATCCCCATGACTAAAACTAATTTTAAACAAAGAATTCAACATAATCAAACAAATAGCAATTAATAATGGATATGACCCCAACATTATAGATAATATCTTGAATAAAAAAATCCTTTAAACAAGCAATATCTCTAATTTATCCCACAATTAATGACAAAAAAAAGGAAAATTTAGTACACTCACATACACAGGGAAAATAACTAGAACAATTTCCAAACATTTAATAAAAAAGAACAATAAAATAGCATTCAAAACCATTAATTCCTTAGGGAGTATAATTTTGAATAACAAAACCAAATCTAAGAACTCGCAGAACATAAACACAGTTATTTAAAAGTAAGAACAATTCACATTACGCAACCCATATAATAAACGAATCCCATAATTTTGATGATACGTTAAAAATCCTACATGTAGAAAATAAATCCAAAAAATTAAATTTGCTTGAATGTCTTGAAATTAACAAACGGAAAAACTCCAATCAATTACTGAACGAACAGGTAAACTTAAACCATTCACCCTTACTTAATCTTTATTAGTTCTCGGAAATAGTACCACAGATTTGCATTCTTAAAATAATTTTGTCTGTAAATAATATAATAAAATGATTAGCATAGTCTTAGGTAATTAAGGATAGTTTTAAGCACTATTGAACCAGGATTACTACTAAATATTTTTCTTTCCTATTTACTTCTGAAGAAGCCATTGTATGGTGTGAAACAATTGTCAAGTGACTTTAAATATATTGGAAATTAAAACATAGTGTTGTTTTTTATATAATTTTAGTATATTGCTTTCTTATCTTGGCGCTTGAGTGTTCAAAGACAGTTTTTACAGGTTTAAATCGGATGGTTTCTATCTGCAAAAGGGCTTTGACAATGATTACTTATATCTAGATTTAATAGTGCTCCTGATGAAACGAACATGATTAGCGAAACGCGCGTCGAGTGCAAAAATAAAGTGTTTGGTGTAGTGGTGATATATACTGAGTAGTCGATTCTGCATATTTACTTTCGTGAATTTTCGTATTCCGCGTAATAACTCTCAATTATCCTCGATGTTTTACTGTTAATATTCGCATTTATGTAATGACATATAACTAACGTCATCCCTCCTTCGTGTGATATAATTTTTTTTCAGTTTTTTTCTGAACTAATTAGTTTTAAGTCAGCAATACTATAAAAGGCTGGATTAGTTTATTGTTTATATTTTAAGTTAATTTAATAATTTTTTCTAAAATTGTTGTTTACATAATTTTTGCTCTGTAAATGGATTCTCTTGGGCAAATAAAATTGCACGCACTTATTTTTGGTTTTGATTTTCGAATTAGTCGTGATCGTATCCGTGATCGTGAATTTGGTCTCGCTCTTTTTTCATATTTATTCTTTGTTTTAATATTGTTGTAATCGTTGTTCGCGTTAGTGGTTCCTCTGGTTGTTTTGGTGGTCGTACTTCTGATGGTAAACTTGACCTTGCCTTTTGAATTGCTTTCTGTTTTGTTCACAAATGAGATGCATATTTGAAGTCGGGCTTGGATGGATTTTGGGGCTGACTCCAAGGAAAATTGCCAACGGTAGTTGTGATGTTGTGGGTGGATATTAATGGAGATAGAGTCGATCTCGTTCTAGAGCGAGATGCATATTTTAATTCGAACTGGATGGATCGAAGACCGCCATCAGTAAAAATATATTCTGTGTGGAGCAAGCCCGTAAAATAGTGGGCTGAAGTACCATCTGTCGATCACGTTGTTCAGATTACTTCTTAAACTGTAGCTCTATTCTAGCTGACATTATCCAAATGTCACAAGGTGTTGATAAAAACGACATATTGGCTTGGCTAGAAGTCTTCCTCAGCCATATCATAGCACTAAACGTAATTTTAGGTCAATGTAAGAAAACCTGAACTAAATGTAAAAAAAAGAAAATTATAGAGGAAACATATTTTAGTGACACATAAAAAAAATATGCCATTTCAAAGTTCATTAAAATTCTGACCTTTATTTTATAACAGTTTTAAGTAATAAAAAAATTTATACATTACCATTATCAGAAATTTAAAAGCTTTTTTACGATTTGATAACATTCGTAGTAACCTACCTCATTTGAAACACTTCCATATTTGATAGTGGTCAATTAATTGAAATTTAACATTGAATATTTAATAAAACTATTAAAGGTACAAGGTGCTCTATAAAAGTTTGATTTTAAAATAATTTTAGTAAGAAAAAACCTTTTTTATATATAAAACATTGTGTGAGTATGTAAAAATTATTTTTTTTTAAATAATGTCATTTAGATGTGAACCGTTACATCCCCGGCAGTGTTTTAGATGAGCGATGAACAATAATATTAATCACTACTAGGCACGTCCGTTACCACTGATATTTCTTAACGGATACTTTCGTTTAATTATTCCAGAAAGCGAAAGTTATTACTGCTACTTTAGTTTGGGACATTCTCATAAAAAGAAACATCAGCGTCAAATAACCGCTACGTAAAAACCAACTTTGGTCACCTATTTCGGAAAACCATTTACTTAGGACAATGTCCCAAATGACAGGCCAAAAATGTGTTTAAAGGTTGTGATGTTGCTTTGCTAAAACCAGGCTCCCTAGTTAAAATAATAAATTTTGTAAAACGACTGTGAAAGAGTTCTCAATCATCAAAGTATAAATTTTTATTAGGCCCCTATTATCATTAAGAAAATATCGGCACAATAAACATAAAACACAGTAGTGACAATCCGACTCGGCTCCTCTCTAAGGGTTCGAGTTTGTAATGATCACATGACCTGTCGCTATATTGCTGGTATAATGCCCGCGAGTTTGTGAAATATTTATATTCCTTTTTTTAAGCTAACTAACTCCTTTGAAGATACCTCATATATTTTTATAAGCACTACCCGCACAACAAAAACTTCCTCTTGACGTCTTTTTTATAACGATTTTCAATTATAACGTCAAACGAATCATTTAATATTGGAAAATTATTAATAATGAATTTCGAAGCACGTTATAAAAAGATTCTTCTTGAAATCTAGATGTAAACACAACCCGCGACCGCGCTGGCAGCCATATTGTTGGTACGATAGGGGACGCATGCGTGATATAAAACAAGACCTAAAAATTTTCTTGAGCGTCGCTATTGTGTTTTGTGTTTACTCTGGTATCGGTCGATTATAATTAAACGCGCCTGCATTGTGTCTTAAGTAGTCACTTTAGGAGAATATAAAGACCTAAAGATCTCTAAGGTGGAAATATACTTCATCTGAGAATACGATGTTGGTAAGTGTTGTTAGAACTCTGGATAGTATTAATTTGCTCTGTCCGAGGTTTACTTTTTTCCATCTTCTTTTCATTGAAGCTAAATTTCTAAGACCCTTTCCCTCGTATTCGTTGCGTTCGGACAATGGGCTAAATAAATTTGGTAATATTTTTGAGAGTCTTTTTATTTTACAAGATTTATAAAGGGCTAAACAATTGTTATTGATGGGATTTGAAATTTTGACCCAAATAAGAAATTAATAAACTGCTGAAAAATTGAGCCTCTTTTTTATGTAATTCCATCTATTATGAAAAATATGAACACTTTTGAGAGCTCTAATCTATGATTTGTGACTATGTGAAAATATTTAAAAGGCAGTTTAGAAACTTGATCAGAAGGTAATTTTAATTAAAATATAATTTAAAGTTTAGTTTCACAAGTCGCACATCATACTTTATCTAAATATTTTCCCGTGAAGAGTACTTAAACAGGGACCCTCCTATGACTGACTTATTTTATGTACTTTGTACTGGCCCAATAAGTAAATGGAATTTTGGATTGTGATATGAACTAATTATATAATCTATGGTTCTTGGTATCAAACCTAAGAGTCTACAATAGTTTGGCACATATGATAATTTAGCGAAAATTGAAACTAAAATAAAGAAAATTGCAACCATAACTAAAAGAACTAACCAATTTATAAAATCATTGGCTAATCAGAACAAACATTGTTTCCAACCAGATGTACAAGTAAGTACACATTATTATTTCGTATATCAGAAATGGGCTCAGTTAGTCCTACCAGAAAAAAGAGATAATACCTGAAACGAGAAAAATAGACATATTTTTCCAGGGAAAAAAACCACCTCTTATGTTTTGTCACTTTTGTATAATTAACGATAGCAGAAAACTTTTTATGCATCGGTAGAATGTACCAAAAAAAAAAGAAAATTGTACCTATACGGGTCAGCAGTTTATGTGATGTGTGGGAAAGGGTTATAAAACACCTTAAAACACCTAAAAAAAATTAAAGAGAATTACGAAGTTATTCAAATATTGCTACGATATTTTCGTACATGTTTGAAATATTTCTGCGATATGTCGTCTATACTTTTTGGGGGATATTTCTGCATAAATATCCCAGAAACATTAGGTGTTTGTGTTTGGTTGAAAGTTTCCAAAAAGCTGCATTCGAATCGAAAATGTCGACTGCCACGGCATGATACAGGTACAGCATATCTACTCGACTGTATGGCGATTTAATAACAATGGAAAATTTGTAACGTTAGTCACTATCCGAAAGAAAGGGAGATTTGGGAATTATTATAATTATGCATAAATTTCATTCATCTAGTAAATTTTCTCGTGGATACACATTGTTTGATTGCGGTATGAAGGTCTCTCGTCCTTCGCTGGGCAATCAGGGAAAGGTTAGTCCATTTTTTGACGCAACAGAGGATTGTTTTTTTTCTGTGAGTAGACAGGCACTCACGATACAAAAAAAGGCTTTTCCTTATTGTAGCATCTAATTAAATTGGGCGATGTTATTTAATATCAATTATAATTTTTATAAATCCTAGGAAGAAAACTTAAGAGTACGTCAGAATGACGAGGTGTACTGGACATTATATATAGTAACTTTCGACTATTAACGTCTTCATACCGAACATAACCGGTCAAGAGCAAGTTGGACTTGCGCAACGTTGCGGTACGTTGACTGCTTTTAAAATAAAAATTCGTTACGGAGGTATAAAATAATTAACGACTTCACAAAACACATCCCAAATGAGTTTTCAACAAAGAGTTTTTTTTTTCCAATCTTTAATGAAAACTGATAACTTTGAAATTTTTATTTTTTTATATACCAGATAAATTATTAAAGGAAATGCACTCGTGATAACTTTTGTTCAATATACACTATGTGGAGAATATTTCAGAATTTTTTCAAAATTTTTTTATCAGCACTCTTCGAGATGAGGGGGGACAGCTATGTTTCGCAATTTTTTAAAAATAATACAAAGAAAAAGGTGCGCAAATATATATTTTTGAACTCTTGTTTTTACAAGCTTTTGTTTGACACTCCACTCAATGACCTAGTAAAAAAAAATTATATCAATTCCTATATTATAAACAATTTTGGAGAAAATCAGGTGTGACAGAGAGACAGACAGGCGAACACCGAAGTGATCTCATAAGTGTTCCCTACGGAACACTAAAAAATATGTACCCTAGTAGGACAATACCAATCGCCGCTTTTCAGTAAATATTTATTGGTGGTCGAACGTTGGCCGATTCTCTAGTATTTATTATTTGGGTTTCATTAGTCACGCATTGTCTTCTTTTACTAACAAATAAATAAGAGTATGTCATGTGCTTTTTCCTTGTAACAGGAATTACCTCTTGTCAGTGACTTGTAAAATTTACGATACACAAGGCGTCACAATTCTTGATTAAATGGTGAATGTCAAAAAATCAATATTTTTGTACTTCGGAAACTCTTAGCATGCATATCAAATATGTAAATCTTGCAAGTGTGTGGTTTCTCTCTCCTGTTTATTTTATCTTACTCATAATATTTGATGTTTCATAATATACAACTCTTTCTGATATAAATTATTTATACTTTATTTTCTTTCAGGCCAAATGTTTGTAGAAGTAGAGGTAGGACGTACTGTTGTCCAGGATGGCAAAGACATGCAGCTTTAGGATTATGTATTATTCGTAAGTAATTGTTTATGTGATTATCTTTAAAATACAATATAACAAAGATCTGGTAGACATTCTATCTTGGGGTGACAGTAACCAAGTAGAATTTAACGCTACAAAAACCCAGCTTTTTCTAACAAAGTTAACGTCCCGAACCCGACATCGTACCTCAATTTGTTGGACGTTAACTTGGGAGTAAATATGTCTTGGCATGACTATGTTGCATGCATAACAAGGAAAATTTTGTAAACGCTGAAAATATTATTTCCTATAACCTGAACTAAAAAGTTTTATACTCTACAACTTTTAATTATGTATGAAGCTTAAATTCTACCAATGATGGTATACTGCTCCCATAATTGGGGCTCAGCTTCCAAACATATACTGTATTTGTTGGATTCTTTTCAGAAGAGAACTGTTCGCCTGATTGGAGGTCCAGAACTTATCAGTGACCTTCTATTCTGTAAGTACTTTCATGGAAAATGGACGTGGTCCGCTTAATTCCTCCCATAGCGGTACATGTTAGGTATACACGTCACGCTAATACATCACAACCTCCTGCAAGACTTTTCAAGCAGTCTTTTTATATGAGAAGAACCTCATCCTTTTGGAACGCTTTGCCCAGGACTGTGTTTCTCACCGAACGCAATTTACAGCAATTTAAGACAAACGTAAATTGCTCTTTCCGCTCACGCGTAGCTCCTGTAGCGGCTTAGGGGCTTCTCTGCAGTACGCGTGCTATGCTCATAAAAAATGTATTAAGCTGCAATTATTCTTTTTAAAAATATTTCTGTTTTTTCTTTTAGTATTCTCTGGTATCGACCAAACAAAATCGTAGATAGACGCTTTTACTTTATACCTGTAATATAATGCAGTTAAAAAAATACATGATCTACGTATAATAAGATTTTGTGCGGCAAGCGTACTTTACATTTTTTTAGATTTTAAATATCTATAACCTTTGTGCAATTCGATATTGAAATATAGTGTTCTAAACCTAATACCTAACTTCTTTCATCTAAATTAGTACGTAAAGGTTAAGTTAAATATTGTTTGAAAATGTGGTGTTCTGTATCAATATCTTGTTCGGTTTTGTTATTTTTTTGTTTCTAATATTTTGGCTAATATATAATTATTAAAAACCAGTTTACCAGATTTTTGGATTTTTTAAACTGTATTCAACTTCCAATTAAAACTAGTTAAATTATATATTTAACTAAATGAAATCCTTTTAAAAAAAAATATAATAATAATCTTTCCTTCTCCAAAATACTGACCCAAAATATTTACTACATACTTTTCTCTTTTTAGCAATTTGTACTAGGTCATGCACTCCTGGACAATGTATCTCACCTAACGTATGTTTATGTGAGGGAGGTCAAAGATCATCAAGTTGTCAAAGTTATAAGCAAAGTTATTCTGGTAAGTATATCTCTACCTTCAATATTGTTAACAAACTCAATATGTTTGATAGATACATGAAAGTGATAAAGCTGTATAACGAAAATTTTCTCTTTTGAAAGTTGGATGTTTTTACCAGGTAGTACTTCCTAAAATTATTCATAAAACTATTTTAACTAAAATTGTACCTAATATGGCACTGAAGTAAATGTATAAAATTTTTACTAAATGGCTAATAGGCCCAGCAGAGTTGAACAAAAAGGGAGACCTCGAATTGTCCATGTGACGTTTGGCGTACGTTACTTTTTCATCTTTATCAATTTCGAGTCAATATCAGCCGCCAAAGGACCACGCAATTTCTCTATAGAAAGTAGCTTTGACTCAAATGGGTTCAAAATTTTAGAATGTATTCTGGGAGTCATTCTGAACAAATGTCTTGCTGGGCACAACGCAATTCTATGAGTAGATTTTACACTTTAAGCATTTTAAGGGGTTACATATACCTGGGCGATGCAAAAATTATGTATATTTTAAATTATAAGAATTTTTTTTTTAATATGTTTTAAAATATTTTTTTTTTTTTTTTATAATTTTAAAGTACAATAAAAATATATAATCGCGATTCTTTTGTATTATTCACTTAATAACCTTTAAAATATATTTTTTAAATATACATAATTTTTGCAACGCCCAGGTGTATGTAACCCTTTAAAATGCTTACAGTACAAAATCTACTCATAGGATTGCTTTGTGCCCAGCAAGACATTTGTTCAAAATAATTCCAAGAATATGTTTTGAAAGTTTAAGCCCATTTGAGTGAAAGCCACTTTCCATAAAGAAATTGCGGGTCCTTTATTGAAAATTTGGTCAGTTTTGGCAATTATTAATTATTTTTATCTTTGGGCGTGAATTAATGACTGTACGTAGCAGATGTAACAGATTTACAAAATGTGATTATTTATTAGTATTCCGTGCGAAATACTTATGGGATCACTTCGTTGTTTGACAGTCACACCTGATTTTCTCCGACACTATTTGACAGGGAAAGTTGAAATTTGGCAAAAATATAGGAATCAATAATCCAATCAGAGCCGTGTAGTTTTGAAAGTTAAATTTTGACTTAAGGGGTTAGTTTTGAGGGGGAAATTGGAAGTGAAAAAAAATAATTTTGCAAGGTCATCGATGGGGTGTCAAATGAAAGCTTGTGAAAACACGAGTATAAAAATATATATGACATAAAACTCGCCCAAACTTTTTTTATATTATTTTTAAAAAACGGTCAGAAATCGCTCTCCCTCAGCTAATCTCTAGAAGCACTGATCAAAAAATTTCGAAAAAATTCTGAAATATTTTCTATAAAGTGTAAATTGAGCAAAAATTAGCATGGGTGCATTATATTTGATAATTTATCTGGTATAAAATAAGACTATTTGACTTGACAATATGGTGGAGATTTTTTTCGTGGAAAGTTGTGAATTTAACCGGAACTAAGAGCTACGAAATATCAATACCTATTTGCTGCAATCAGTAACATAATCATATACTTTTCAGTACATTACTGATCAATCACAGATAATATAAGTTTCCACGATTACTGGTGACCAACGGATATGTACCGAGACAAAATAATTTCATTTTATTTGTGTACAATTAAACAAATATTAGGTAGTAAATATTTGTTTCAAATTCTTACTACAAAGATGTCTCGTTTTTTATATATTCTTGGAAATTCTTATATTGAGGATGAATATGTGATTGAATTTCATAGAATACTTCAGCAATTACGTTACAGAACACTAATTGTGCACGGCGGTTCTTTTTTTACTGTAAATTCAACTCCCAAAATTTGACTCTATTGAATCGAAAAAGAAAGCCTCTTTCAGTATGTCCAATATTAGATTAAACTTAACTGTGGTAATACACACGCAAATCTTTTCTTCGTAAGGTTAGGAAAAGGCACCACATCACATATAAACACTCAATTCCAAATACTACCTGCCCAGTAATTAATTGAAAATACACTAGTCGTTTACTAGCATAAAAATTTCTAGAAATAATAGTAAAGTAAAATGTCCACGTACTGTAATTTTTCTTAAATTCAAGCAGGAATATAGACAATATTGAAAGGTCAAGGCGAGGTCACTACGGATACTACAGTGACGTTTACCGAAATTAAAATTATTAGCCTTTTTTATTTAAGTTTTCAATAAGGTACTTATATGTTACAATTAAATATTTTAATGGTATATACAATCTGGTAAAAAATGGCCCACTTAGAAATTAGCTTGTCTCTACAAAAGTATAAAATATTTTTTAGGCGAAGGACGGCCTTGTAGGGCGATTTGTATGAATGGGGGAACCTGTGTAGATGGACAATGTAACTGCGTAGCTGGATATACTGGTGAATTTTGTACCGAACGTAAGTAACAAAAACTATTATAGCCAGATATACTAAAATGATTCAAAAGTTAGAAGTGGTCTAGGTGCCATTAAATCTGACACCTGTATGTGTCCAGTTTGATAATATTTTGTATGGTAAATATCACCAAGAAAGGGTTTTCATAAGAAAATTTGATATTAATAATTGAGAGGTAAGGCCCTGGAATAGGGAATCAAAGAGTTCTTAAAATTTTAACATAATATTTAGCTTCTTTCTATTTATACATAAATAAAAACCAATATTTTCGCCTTATACTGCTCTTGGGTTGAGTTATCATACTGGTGCTCTGATTAATTGGAACCTCCAATTATCCAATTAAACCAGTTTTAAAGCTGGGCCATTTTAGTAACTTATGAAGTTTGTATTTAAGAGGAATTTACCGTTGCATGCCTTAAGGGCATTATTTTTTTTAATATCACCTAAACGAAAAAATAACACTTGGTTTTCAGTAAGGACAGGGGTCTTTTGATGGTAAAAAACACAAATTAGTTTTTTTAAAGACTGTGTGAGATGAATAGACACAAAGAATACCTTAAAAATTTCCATTAGTTCATTCTTTAGATTTCAATAAAAAATATGATTAACAAAATTAAACACTAATATGTTTCACAATTTCCACTCTTATTAGTTTTTTTTTTGTTTATAATTGTTTGAATACGATTAAGTCTTTTCTAAGTTCGGAATATCTGCCGTCTGATGAAGATACTGTCATGTTGAAACAATTGTAACGGGAAAAAATAAGAAAGTGGAAATTGTGAAACATATTAGTGTTTTATTTTGTTAATTTATAATGAGTTTCCATCAAGTAACGACTAATTCAGTAAATGAAAAAAATGATTTATAGTTTGTAGTCCAGAGGTCGTTAACTTTTTTTTTTCGTGTAGGAGATGTTCTAAACAAATTTAATTTTAGCGTTTTTATTATTGAACTTCTTATTAAATTTTATTTATTTCAGCAATATGCGAGGAACCATGTAAAAATGGCGGTAGATGTATTGGTCCAGACAGATGTGCGTGTGTTTATGGGTTTGCTGGAAACCATTGTGAAGTAGGTGTGTAAGTTTCATTTTTGCTGCTTCTTATGTTTTAAATACCTAATATAATGTATCCGGAATGTCAGTTTTTTTATAATAGTTTCACAGTACGCCTCTTAAATATTAAAATCGTCAATAACAATTTAAATTTTGTTGTTAAATGAGTGAAAAATCAAAGTTTTAAATAGGATAATATCAGTAAGAAGGTAAAACACCCAACATAATCAATATCTGTATTATTTTAATCAACTATCAAATGAGTTACCCAGGCTGACCGTTCATATATTCGATATTGCGGAAATCAAACAGGCAAATCTACATTTACCTTCATTGATAAGTCTAGGTAATTATTTTTTATTTATCAACAAATCACATTTGTGTTCTGCATTTTTTACATGCCAATAGATTAATGGAGGTTAGGACAAAATGTTAAATTGCAGAATGACAAGACTTTTCATTTTCCTAGAGCTGGAAACCGTTAGTGGATGACACCACAATTCTTTAAAACGATAACATTATTTGATGAGATAAATAATTTTTAAAGTTTTTTTCATGATGGACTCCTTGCCACCATGATTTCTAGTCATTTAATTACCTGATCGGCGGCAAGAGACATATATTTTTATTCCATGGAAATCTAGCTTTAACGTTAAAACAACACTAAAAGTTAAAAAATAAAGTAAGAAACTCTTTAATATGTTTCCAAGTATTCAGATCTAATATGAATTTAAATAAGTAGTTCATATAACGTCTTGTGTTGTATGGAACCTAAATCAGTGTAAAGAATATTTCGCAATGCCGATAATGTTTAGAACACGAATTATCTCCTCATTTAATTACGTGATGTCCTACATTTACGTTGGCAAATATGATAAATCCTGGTTTAACGGTTTCCTTGGACTTTGTTTATTTAACCCAGAGAATTGTTCGACTTTAGAACAGAAATCGGTTCTCCATGTACCTGAGATAATGCAATAGTATATAAATTATACAAGTTCATAGTACCTACAGCATTATATACTACCTCGTATTATACGCATGCTTCTCACAAAACACTTTAATTATAATTTTCACTATTTCGTCAATAGTGTTTTTTTTCCTTAAATTTTCAAAACAGTCTAATTTGTATTCTTGTTATATGTATTTTAGATTACAGAACTGGTCCTTGTTATACGGGCATCCGAGGTCCACTATGCGTAAACCAACTTGAAGGAGTAGTTTGTACTAAAACTCTATGCTGTGCTACAGTCGGGAAAGCGTGGGGTCATCCGTGTGAGCATTGTCCTTCTAGATTGGAATGTGATACTGGATTTTTAAAAAACCAAAAGAGTGGAGAATGTGTCGGTAAGTAAAAACAATAATAATGTAGTTGACCAGAGAAAATAGATAAAATTCGAAAAACATTTCAAAAGAGTATATAGCAAAAATACGCGACAAAAGATTTCTTTTAACACACACACCTTGTTCTTCTTCTGTATATTTTAATACTTAAAGCTTGTGCTGAAGAATTTGATTAACGTATTTCATTTAAAGATTTCATCTGGTTGCTGGACATGATGTCCTAGAGGTAGTAAGAAATACTTCAGATATTAGAATTTTGCATATATGATAAAATTGTTCTTAGTGTGGTTATTTTTATGATGCAGACATCAACGAATGTGAAGCAATTCCACATCTCTGTTCCGGTGGTCAATGTGTAAACAGCGTTGGATCATTCACATGTGAATGTCCGCCAGGTCAGGCAAGAAATCCTCAAACAAATCGTTGCGATGACAAAAATGAATGTGAAGACGAGAATATTTGTGAAAATGGTGCTTGTGTTAATACCGTAGGTGGATATTTTTGCCTTTGCAATCCTGGATTTATACAAAGTCAAGACAAAAAATATTGTATTGGTGAGTAAAGAGATTTGTGAACCAGAATGCGGAAGTTACATATAAAAGTATATATATATATATATATATATATATATATATATATATATATATATATATATATATATATATATATATATATTCGTCTTTTTTTGTGTTCGCTGCTGTCGGCAGATAGAAGTAGTTCCTTGATCTACCAGGACCTGTAGCTATAACAAACTTGAGTTCTTCCAAAAATGATGGGCAAACAACACTACGATTAACGAGTTTAAATAGAGATATAATTGAATGAAATTCTCTGCGTTTTTAAATGCTGTCAAAATTAAACCGCTGCAGTAATAGTGCATTGTGTATCCCTCTCTGTGGGTACACTCCATCCTCTTTTTAACGAAATATATTTTAATTTTTTTTGCATTTGCCCCAATGTTATATATTTACTATAAATTAATGACCATATCAAGAAACCATTCCCCAATTTGCTTTTCACCAAGGATGTCAACATGGTTTTAAGTATCGTATTTTTAATTAGCTTACAATTTCTCAAGGCAAATTCCAACATGTGTGTTGTTTCCGCTTTTATTTTGTCTATGTGATCACTAAAAGTTAGCTTAGAGCCAAATTGAATCCCAAAATTACGTGTATTTTCTACTTTAGCTAACATCGATTCAATAACACAATAATCGTAAAGCAAAAAAAAAAACAATTTTTTAGTAAACGAAATCACGAAGTCCTTACTAACGTTGAGCATCAGTTTATTGCCCGCAAACGTATTATGAACTCTGTTGAGAGCATTTTAGATTTTTTTTGCAATTTTCCAGTCTCTCCACCGGTAAATTCAGCTTTCTGTCATCGGCCAATATTTCATAATAGTCATCTATAACTTCAGAGATATCGTTTATAAATATTAAAAAAAGTTGGAGCCCCAGCTGGAAAACTGGGTCATTCCAGATGAACCTCTAAAAGAAGAAGGTGTAAACTCATGATACGGAGCTTATTGAGATCGCTGTATCAGATATGATTGGAAAAAGTACACGAATTTGTAAAACAAACCGAACGCTCTGAGATTGGCTTGAATGACCTTGTCAAAAGCTTTAAAGAAGTCAGTAAAAACGACATCAACTTGGCCTTTATTGTCAATAATACTTGATAAAACATTGTGCAAAATATGCTATATCGGTGTTAGTTAACATCTCAAAAATTTTAAAAACCCCAAATTAACAAGACCGGTCTATAATTACATATGTCAGACATTCACCCTATTAAATATTGGACATATTTTACTGATCTTCTAGCACTTAGGATAAGTGCCGTGATTCAATGATAAATTTTTGCTAAGGGCTTAGATAGGACTCTTATAGTATCTTCCATAACAAAAATTGGAATAGTTTTCGGCCCCCTTGACATCTTAGATGAAAATTTTTGCTACATTTACCAATCCACTTCTGTAAATACGGGTAAGCTGATCAGATTATTACTCACATTTTTTATATCCAAGGATTCAGAGCCGGATAAAACAGGATCATAAACATCAATCTGTTGTCAACATGCAGGCTGGAGCGGATTCTTTTATGCTGCACATACCTCCAAAAAGACTTGGGCTCATGCGCAATATCATTCTCAATACTGGAAATACATCGATAATACGCAGTCGCAATCATTACATCCACCTGCCTTCTTAATTCCTTAGGTCTCTTTAGATAAACGACATGGCCAGATCTTTTTCACTTTTGGTAAACACTAATCTTGTATTTAAATTTGTTTATGATATCTTTGTTGTACCATAGAGGAAATTTTTTGTTTGTATTTTTATAACATGGTACTGATCTGTCAATCATTGACGATAGGGATGCATGAAAATTATCATTCCAACCACCATTATGCAGATCAGCGTATCGCTTGCGTACAATCACGTTTTTATTTATAGCGTTTCGATCATGATTTTCCTATATTATATGTATATTTATCTGATTGGAATCTGCCTGTAGATTGTTGGTTTGATTGTTTGATTCAATTTTATACTGAACTAAATCGTTCTTTAAGTTTTGCACCTTCTTTTCTAAGTCTGATATTTTTTTATAATGAGCAATTAATAGTTAATATTTTACAAAATGACTTTTAATTTACCATGTTTACATTCCATGCGTTTGGTAAGCCCTAAATCTAGAACAGAGGTTTTGTTTGGAAGTAACAATTATTTAATAGTAATATTTTAATATAAATGTGTGAATATTTTATGAAAATCTGTCTGTTTTTAAATTTTTGAATGACTAAATTATTTTCTTTAGATGGAAGGCAAGGTTTATGTTACACTCATCGATCGCCATCCGGATATTGCCGAGATGAACTGCAGTACAGGCTCTCCAAAAAAGACTGCTGCTGTGGACAACATGTTGGTGAAGGCTGGGGAGATGACTGTGTACCTTGTCCTGTTTATGGAACAGGTTAGTTATTTATTTAGTAGAACATAATCACATTTTCGTTTTTTCAGTGTTCCATACGGAACACTTATGGAATCACTTTGGTGTCCGTCCGTCCGTCTGTCTGTCTGTCAATCTACCACACCCGATCTTCTCAGAAACTATTTAACATTGAAAGTTGAAATTTGGCACAAATATACGAATTGATGACCCAATTAAGGCCTTGTAATTTTGAACTTAAAGGGTTAATTTTAGGGGGTGACATCAAAAGTGAAAAAAAAAATTAAGATCTTCGAGTGGGGTGTCAAATGAAAGCTTGTGAAAACACGAGTTCGAAAATATATATGATGTAATACTTGAGCACACTTTTCTTTGTATTATTTTTCAAAAAATGGCCAGAAAGCCCTGTCCCCCCACGAGTGGGCCTTTTGGTAATTTATCTGGTATATAAAAAAACAATTTCAAGGTCATTAGTTTTCAACAATGAAAAAATTTTTGTTAAAAATATATTTGGGGTGTGTTTTGTAAAGTCATTGATTACTTTATACCTCAGTAACAAACCATTTTATTTTTTAATAGTTTATTTTAATATTATTTTAACACCTGCCAGAATTATAGTTTGCTTTATTATAAATTAGGATGTCGTTGGCATCCTAGTGAAACATATGTTAATTTTCTCTGTACATAAAACTACAGAAGATTAACCGAAGTGGTTGTCTAAACTATGAACTATATATGAAGAGTAGGTAGAACTAGTTAGCCTAGTAGTTTGAGATTTAGTAAATACGTACACAAAGTTTGGTGATCTAGTTTTTATTGTCCTATTTATAGTAAATTTTTGAAGACGTTATGACCAAATATTGATTGGTGATGAAATAGCTGTTTTTAATAGGACTGCCCGCCAAAGAAATTTTCGATGACTTGCTTAATTCCTTTAAGGAATAATGTCTTCCTACGCTACTAGTAAAAATCGGATTGTGGATTTCAAGAGATGCAGAACTGACATCAGTGATGACGTGGTGGAAGATCCGTTTCTGTGTCTACCCAAGAGAAGATTGAGCTTGTGCATGAAATGATTTTGTATAATCGAGGAATTGGGCTGAAACGTTTAGCAGAGTCTCTGAAATTTTTATACGCATATGTGTTTTACGTTTTCCACTCTGATTTGGCTACGGAAAATAATCAGCTAAATGTTTGAACGCCGACCAAAACATCCAAGTTCATTTGTAGCCATTTTGAAAAGAATTTATCTACCTTTTTGGATCAAATAGGAACAGTCGAAGGAGTGGAATCAGGCTGACTTATCTCACCCCAAGAAGTTTCGGATCAAATAGGAACAGTCGAAGGAGTGGAATCAGGCTGACTTATCTCACCCCAAGAAGTTTCGCTTTCAGAAATCAGCAGAAAAAATCCTTCCTTCTGTTTTTTAAGCCAGGGATGGAATAGTTCTTCCAGATCGCTTAAAAGAAAGGAAAACATTGACTGGAAAATCTTATTCTCTATTATTAACTAAACGTATCCAAACCGATGCTGCTTTTGCAAAATAATGCACCTGTCCTCACATTGCTGTCAGTTTTGCAAAAAATAAACGAATTAGGCTTTAAGGGGTTACATACACCTGGGCGCTGAAAAAAGAAGGTATATTTAAAAAAAGTATTTTAAAGGTTAATGAATAATACCAAAGAATGGCGATTATATATTTTTATTGTACTTTAAATTATAATTTTTTTTAAATATGTTTTAAATATTAACATTATTTTTTATCGGGTTAAATGAAAACTGATGAAAACTATGGCGCCTTCTTGTCGGCAGGGTAACTTCACAAAAAATAATCCAATTTGCAAAAATAAAAATTAATCTGTAAAATAATGTAGTAGTTAAAAAGTGTCGAATTTTCAAAAATAAAAAATTTACCAAGTTTCAAAATTTAGTATGCAATTTTCGACTAAAAAATGTATGTTTAATTATTTATAAAAAATTATCTATTGGAAAAATTAAAAAAACCTCTCGACATTTTGTATAAAAAGTAATTATTAAGATTTAAAAGAAAAAGTTAAAAATATTAAAAATTGTCTGAGTAATATTGCAGACAGTGTCTGAAAACAGGTAGCTGTCCCAATCTGACGCCAGCTGATATTTAATGCTATAACTTTGTAATGGAACGGAATTTTCTTAATTTTTTTTTTTTGAATAATTCTTAGAAGTATAGAGAATAAAAAAAAAGTTTTTTACTAAGCCACTATCAATAAACGGGGTAAACATCGAGCACGTCATGACATATAAATATTTGGGACATGAAATTAAGTTGAGCAGAGATAATCAGATCATGTACTCTAATGGAGGTTCACTCTAGCTTGGGCCGCATTTGGCAAACTAAAAGAAAAGCTGAAATTAGGCATACCTACCATATTTTCCTTAAACGAAAGGTCTTTAACCAATGTGTGTTGCTTGTGTTTACTTATAGAGCAGAAACTTTAACTTTGACAAAAAAGACAACAAATGAGATAAGGGTAACTCAAGCGGCAATGGAGCGGTCGATGTTGGGTTTGTCTCTCGAGATAAAGTCTCAAATAAAGAAATTAGGAACCAAACGGGAGTGATAGATGCAGTTGAGAAATTTCTTTCTTTGAAATGGAATTGGGCCGGTCATCTAGCCAGAACGCAAGATAACAGTTGTATTAGGAAGGTGTAGCGGGAAACTGGATCCAAAAAGCCCAAGACCTGTTTAACTGAAAAATATTAAGGGAGGCTTATGTCCAGCAGTGGACGCTAAGAGCTGATATATGATGATAAAAATCCGTAAAAAAATCGAATTTTTGAAAATTCGAGGTGTATATAACCTCTTAAACTGACTGATCATACCCCATATTCCCCTAATTTAGCTTCAGGGGACTATTTCATATTTCTGAATATGAAAAAATATTTGAAAAGGAACAAACTGCATTCAAATATAGAAAAAATAAAAATAAAAGGTCTATAGTTACTTTATAATCATTGTATTAAGTGTATAGAGTTAAAAAAATTACATTGAATAAACAATTTTTGTTTTTGATATGCTCTTGTTCTTTCTGTGCTAGGTTAGAAACTTTTAGTACGGCCTCGTATGTCGCCAAAGTGGCATAACATTCTCTTTCGAACTCTGTAACTTCACTATATTTTTAAATCTGGATAAATTTTGTTATTTTTAAGAACCTCAATTATTAAAAATGGAAAATAATACAAATTATGCATTTTTTTTTAAGCTCTAGACTACAATACCTCCTTAATATCTCACCAAGTATTTGATTTTTAGAAGCTAATTTTCGATATATATTCTAAATTTCCGTTTAATCGGTTAAATGGCTTTTGACCTTAAAAATAAAATATCAGATAAGACATCTGGGCAACAAGTTCACATACTTTTGACAGTTATTGAGTGAAATAATAGAGATGCCTTTAAAAGAATAAAATATTATTTAAAAAGTCATAAAATATCCAGAGTAGTCATAGAATTATGTACGTGGATTAAAAAAATTGTGAAACGCTTTCTGTAACGTGACGAAGAAAAGCCTCTAAGTTCAGCTTAATGTCGCCGGCGTACAGAGATATGTGTGCGAAAACTTGGTATGCACTGGAAAGTTTCCAGTTTCAACACTGTCAAAATCTTACAGGCATTCTTTTGGTTATGATCATTGAGGTATATATTTTCTTTAGCCTCTAGTACAGGGTGAGTCCACGCTAGAGTAAAGTTCATTATCTGATTTGTTTCCGGAATGACGAAAAAATGTTAAATACAATAGTTTTAGGGAATGTTAAGATGCACAGTTTAAAATTATTTTTGAGAAAAAATACTAGTTTTCAGTTTCGTAAAAAATTGCCAGTAGCGTCATTGTTATTCAGGTGGAATACTCAAAATTGGTATGAGCGTTCTATAGAGATGAAAAAAAGATTAATACACTATTGTGAAAACATAAACAAATAATTAATAATAATTTTAATATAGTTTAACTTATCTAATGATTAATTATTATGACGTAATAAATGTTCAAAAATGTGCCCGTCTACTTGAATACACATATTTAGTCGTTTTACTATATTTTCCTTCACTTTCCTTAGCATAAAGTGCATTATTGTCCTGCACGCATCCAGTATCCTATTTTCCATATCTACTGGTATTGTAGGGGGATTCACATAAACACTGATCTTTAATGTAGCCCCACAAAAGGAAGTCTAAAGGTCACATGATCGAGGGACCACTGAAAGAATCCATTCCTACCGATCCATTTTTGTGGGTACTGATCGTTTAAAAGTTCCCGAATTTCCCGGTGGTAATGAGCAGGAGCTCTGTCTTGTTGAATCCACATTTGTTACCTTTTAAAGTTATCAACTTCTTCAAGAAGCTGGGGTAATTTGTTTTGCAAAAATGTAGATATCTAGGCCCGTTAAGCGATTCGCGGAAAAAATATGGACCGATAATTCGAAAATTTAATATTCCACACCATACATTAAGCGACCAATGGTTTTGGTTTTAAACTGCCCGGACCCAAAATGGATTAACTGTTGAATAATAATCTATGTTATGGCTGTTAACTGCTCCATTACTGCGAAAAGTAGCTTCATCAGAAAACATTATTTTGGATAAAAAATTTGGATCGGCCTTTATTGCTGTGTGTGCTGGTGTTACAAAAGTTTATTCGTCGTTCAAAATTACGGTCTTGAAATTCTTGGTGTAGTTCCATGCGAAAGGGATGATACTTTAGGATGGTATTTTCTTGTGGTGCGATTAACCGTAGATTGGGATGTGTCAGATAAGTCAGCTAGTTGATAGCTGCTGACCTGAGGATTCTGTTCAACATGAAGTAAAATCTCGATTTCTTTCTCCTCATTGGTAGCATTCTGGTTTACCACTTTCCGTTTCGTATACCCAACGCTACCACTACTATCAAACCGTTCCATTAAGCACTGAAAAGATTTTCTAGATCGTATGCGTCTATTAGGGTACTTCGGTTCGTAAAGCCTTAGTGCCAAAAGACAATTTTTTCCCGCCTCGCCCAGTATATAAACCATATCAATTAATTCATTTTTAGGAAAATTTATAACTATTTCATTTATATGTCACGTACTACACCAAATTAAACTACTTTTACTTGCTTAAAAGACATGTCAAAATTTGACAATGCCTATATTTTTCTTTTGTCTTGGCAACTATGATGTTATAGCGTACGTGTATTAAAAACAAGGGTAAAAATTGAAAAATTCAAAATAAATCGAAAATTATTAGAAATAGGTGTATGACATACTTAATAAAAGTTGGAGGGTTTTGTAAAATCTATCAGAAAAAATAATAATATATAGGGTGTGCTATTTAAACAATTTGAGTTTTCTTTCAATTTAATTTTGAACACCCTGCATCTAACAAAAATTTCTTTACATATATCTTTTTTTCATCTCTATAGAACGCTCGAACATTATGAGTATTCCACCTTCAGAAACAATGGCGCTACTGGCAATTTTTTACAAAACTGAAAACTAGTATTTTTTTAAAAAATTGAAATATTAGAAAAACTACTAGGTTTAGGTATATAACATTATTCATAAAAAAGTTATAAAATTTTACTCAGAATTTAAAAATAAATTAGAAAATAGGATGTTCCGTTTAAAAAACATATGTTATATCGGCCACACTTTTTTGAAGTACCCTGTATACTAAAAAATAATTTTAAACTGTGCACATTCCCTTTAACATTTTTTCGTCATTCCCGAAACAAATGAGATAATGAACTTTACTTTATCGTTGACTCACCCTGTACAGTATGTTTTATTGCTTCGGCAAATAAGTTGTTTTTATTTTGTCGCACATCAGTAAATACATGATATAATAAATGATTTTAAGAGTGTTTTATGTAGCATTGTACAAGAACCTATAGAGTAGGTTATATTTAATTTGAACTAAATTTCTTGATCTGTTTAAATATTCAGATTTATGAAAGGGCTAAAGAGGACGAGAATGTTTCATATATATTATGCATGCGAAATACTAAGTTAACTTCTTCAGTAAAAAATAAGTTTCTTATTAAAGTAATGTTTAACTTTTCAGATGAGCATAGAAAACTCTGCTCCATAACACAAATATTCCACATGATAGAAGGAAAAGATTATAATTTAACCAGCTATGATAGTCGCCGACCCGAACAAAAAACAAAACTGTTAGGTACCCTCGTGGATGAGTGCATGTTACGGCCAACGATTTGTGGACGTGGAAAATGTGTAGACCTGCCAGAAGGATATGATTGTATTTGTGATCCTGGATATCGGAAAGGAAAATCACAAGTGTGTGAAGGCTAGTGATACACTTTTATTTGATTTCGCTTTGAATGAATTTTTCTAGAGAATTGTTTTAATACTTTTAGAACACCTTAAACCAAATTTAAATTAATTTTAATAAATTAAGTATGTTTATAATAACACAGTGTCCCATAAATAAGTTCCAATTTGTTGGACTTATTACGCGAACACAACGGTTAGAAGAATTTGTTTCTATGAGAGAGTTTTACCGAAACAACAATTCTGTGACTAAAGTGGGAGTAAAAGTTTAAAGGAACTGGGTCGACTTTAAGTGGCCAAGGACAACAAGAAAATTATCAGATGTTTGAACGCTTAATGACTATAAATCGAATTGTACCTGTAAACTAAAGTCTACAGTAACATACCTTGCTCGCTGGAACAACCGGAAGGAAATATTCCGTATATATATATATATATATATATATATATATATATATATATATATATATATATATATATATATATATATATATAAATTTGTTTTTTTACTAAAAATACTGTCAAATTAGACTTTTTATGGGACACACTGTATTTCAAAAGTATTAAAAATTATTATTTTAATAATGAAAATAAATTACGAGTAAAGTGCATGCATTCTTTTTTTACCAAAAATTTGTTTTAGTAAAAAAAAAAATAGTTTTTCTTAACGTATTTGTACTTTTCTAGAACATCCATCCACAATTCAAGTTTGCTATTATTAACATTATTTTTTATTTTGCAAGAATAAATGCAATATAAAAATTTTACTTCTTCGTCATGACATCAATGGGGTTTTCCTGTAATATATTTAACATGCTTACTTAAGGACACAAATTGGCCAATGCTTTTCACACTCAAACAAGAATAGTAAAGAGTATATAAGACCTATGACGAAATTTTTCACAAGTGTTGAGGATTCATTGAATTTTACATATAGAGGCTTTCTTTTGAATTCTTTTATTTTAGTTTACCTATTTCTTTTTTGTTATTAAAGATAACAAATTTCAGAAAGTGAAAAAAATAGTGGAAAAGTACACAACTATACAAAAAAAAAACACTTAAAGTTGCCAGAAAACTATTAAATCGACAAAAATACATCTTAATAAAAACTAATGTAAAAAATACATGTATAAAAACATTAAAATTATGGAATAAAATTATTATTTCGGATATCTTTAAATATTCTGAATCTACGTTTATCATAAAAACTTAAAAATTTTAGGTTTTAGTGTTTATGTTTAACAAAAAACATGCATACACCACCTTTAACTAAGCTACGTAGCAAAATGCTATGTGCAACCGCTAAATTAAAAAATTGTTTTTAATTTTTATTAGGATTGAACAAAACTATTATTTCATTGGAGTTATTTACTTAAAAAGCATTTTACCAACCACATAGCACCCTTGTAAGTGCTAAAAGCGAGTTTTTTGTTGAAACTGAACTTAAACCTTTACTTTTTGATGTTAAGTCAGTATTGAGAACTTCAAAAAATACTGGAAACAATAGTTTTGTTCAATATTGATAAAAATTAAAAACAATTTTTAGTGTTCCGTACGGAACACTTATAAGATCACTTCGGTGTCTGTCCGTCCGTCTGTCTGTCTGTCTGTCTGTCTGTCTGTCCGTCTGTCACACCCGATTTTTTAATTTAGCGGTTGCACATAATTATTTTAAACAGCATTTTCCTAGGTAGCTTAGTTAAAGGTGGTGTATGCGTGTTTTTTGTTAAACATGAACACTAAAACCTAATATTTTTAAGTTTTTATTATAAATGTAGATACAGATTATTTAAAGATGTTCCAGATAATATTTTTATTCCATAATTTTAATGATTTTAAAGCTTTACATTATTTATTAAAATGTATTTTTTTCAATTTAATAGTTTTCTGGCAACTTTAAGTGGGTTTTCCGAAAAAACTTCATAAAAAAATACTTAAGAAAACATGTATCCGACTTAAAAGACAGAGAATTTTTTTTGTATACCTGTGTTAATGGCTTTTTTTTTAAATTTTTAAAAATAAGCCGACTGTAAAAGGTAGACGTAAAGAATTGAGGTAAGACTATTAAAAAATACCCCTGTCTAAAATTAATTCTTAGGTTTAATACAGGAATACAGGTCAAACATTTATTTCATTTTATTTACTCATCCTAAGCTTCGATGCAAATTTTGATAACGATCATTTAATTCGCTAAAATAAGTTTGTTTATATAGGTTTCTAAAATATTATTAAACATCGTGGTCACTGTTGCTTAAAAATTTCAATTATTCAAGAAATTTATAATAAGAGCTTTTCCTTATTGAGAATGGAGCTATTATTTTTACACCACTAAATGAATTCTAAGATAGTTTTCTCTACCTTGGCACGTGGTTTATTAAAATTCAGTGCATTTATAATCCATCATTTGCAAATAATATTGGAAAATCCGAACCAATATTTGAAAAGAGGTCACTAACAAAAATTATAAATTCCAATGGACTAATCACCGAATACTGAACGATCCCCATGCCAAGGTCGAATAACAATTAAATAGATACTGTGGTAACTGCATTTTGAAAAAAAAGTAAGAGAATGAAAAACAAGACAGACATATAAATTATGGTTCTGTAAAGGCCGTGCATCTTTTAGGTAACACTTCTCACTTCTGCACACCAATAATGAATGACGAAACGGATGTTTAGATGTTGTGAATTGATCATGTGTTTATTTTTACTATAGCAAACTATTGTTGTTTAGATATTTTATATGTTCGCTTAGGTAAAACTTACACCTAGAAAGTTGCACGTGCAACTATTTACATCGATATGCATTAATGTCTGAAGACCATAAGAGTTTAAATTATATTGATCTTAGAGAAACGCAAGTAAAAGCAGGTCTACTTATTTACGTATATGATAGTCAAGATGAAGGGGTTTTATATACTGACAGGTTTTATCATCTAATTTAGTTTACAACCAGATTAAAACTAAAAAAAGGTAATTTCATGATGTTTATAGGTCACTCTTAGAAAAAATATTCTATTGGGCTCAGGTCAAGTTCCTGCTTTTACGGTAACTAATTGCGGCCTGTTATGTCCGTTTAATTTATTTATTTTTAATTTTTATCTCCACAATTTATGCGATTATTATAACGTGTTTTCTTTTCGGATGTTGTTAAAAACCTTTACTTCTATAAACTGACATATTCTTATTTTGGTTTCCATCTTTAAATGTATATGAACTTAACTAGAATCTATTTTAATAATTTTCCAAATTATGTTTAATCTATTTGGAACTTTTTGGTTTTATGTAGAAAATTTTTTCGCAAAGTATACGGCAGTCAATTTTGAAAGCGGAAATTCATTTAGCCCATCTCTGAAGTGGTTTTCCAAAAGATCTTCAAAATATCTATTTGCGGATGCTATCATCTCATCATTTGTTGAAAAAACGCTTCCCATGTAGACATTTTTTGAGGTTTGGGAACAGATGGAAGTCAGATGGAACCAGATTTGACGAATAGGGTGGCTATTCCAAAAATTCATACTTTAATCCGACCAGTTTTGCCGTTGCTAAAGCATCTCTGTGAGCAGGTGCATTGTTATGATAAAGATTTTTTTCTTCCGCAAACCAGGCTCTTTCTCATCAAATTTCTCATCCTGCTAATCCAAAAAGTTGGAATAATATTCTCCTGTGATTGTTTTACCGGTTTGAAGGTAATCAATTAACAAAATTCTTTTTACATCACAGAAAACTGATAGCATAATTTTTTTAGACGACTTTGATCACTTTGGTTGCTTTGGAGTTGAACAACCGGGCTCAGTTCACTGTGCGGTTTGTTGTCGCAATTCAAGATCATACTGATAAACCCAAGTCTCATCCATAGTTACAAATCGAGGCAGAAAATCAGTTTTATTCTTCGTGAAACGAGTCAAATGTTGTTTAGAAAGTGTCTCTTGAGTGCGTTCTTGTTCTGATGTTAGCAAATGCGGCACTCATCTTGTGAATAACTTTCTAATACCCAAAACATTATTTAAGATCTCATGTACTAATCTATGCGAGATATCTATAACCGCAATTAAATCATCCACGGTTAATCGATGGTTTTCCATTACCATGTCTTGTACTTGCACAACAGTTTCTTCAATTGTTGCAGTTTTTGGACGTTTTGAACCTGGATCATCATTCATGCATGTACGACCACGTTTAAACTCTAGAGTTCATATTTGAACAGTTGGAAATAAAGAAGCAGACTCCTTTAACACTTTCATTAACTTTGCATGGATTTCAGTTGCCGATAAACCTCCTAAAATAAGGAATTGTATCACTGCACGATATTTGATTTTTTTCCATTTTTAAAAATACTCAACCAAGTGTACTTTAACCAGCCGACCAGAATAACTTGACAGATTCACTTAAAATTTAAGGTGTGTTCATATGACAGATGAAGCTTCAAAATGGTGTTCAATATTTGGTTCAAGTGATGCTCTATAGGTGTCGCTTTCAAAACTTATTGGCTGACCTAATACAAATCAAGACACTGGTTCTTTGATATGTGTCGAAAATTCCTCATTTATTTCTGTATTCTATAGTAATGCATAAATCCACCTCATACAACTTATGGCTTCGAGAAATATGTGATTAGGTTTTATTCAGACTGAAATAAAAGTGAAGTAATTTATAGAAATTTAATTACAATAAATTTTACTAAAACATGTTGATTTTATCAATAATAGTAAAACTTTTTAGATATCAACGAATGTAATGAAGGTAAATGCCTTAATGGGCGTTGCATTAATACCCCTGGTGGTTTCAACTGTCTATGTCCACCTGGTTTTGATGTCTCACCAGATGGAACCATGTGTACTGATCACGATGAGTGTGCTGAAATCGGAATGTGTACGAACGGAATTTGTATTAATATGGATGGGAGTTTTAAATGTCAATGCAAAAGTGGATTTAAGTTGAGTCCAACTGGATTTGCCTGTATAGGTAAGTTAAAAGCGTTAGCGGCATTTTTTTTATTTACTTTAGTCGCAGATTACTGATGATACAAGTGATCTATTTATAAATTGCTGTACTGCTGTTTAAAAGAAGAGGGTATCTTAGAGAATAGGCGGGTATTCGATCGAAGTATGAGGAAAAAGGGAAAATTGGAATAAAACCATTAACTTAGATGATTTTGGGTTATTTAATTTTGTACAGAATATACTTGTTAGTGCGCCTTTATGTTTTTGTTACAATAATAATAATATTAATTTAATATTCACCTAGAAAATTAACAAAGAATGTCTTTTTGTTTAACATAATCATAATCATAATTATATAATCTTTAAGCGCCTAATCTGGTGCCAGAACTAATTAATCAATTGAAAAAAATATACAAATTATTATTTTAGCAATATAAGAACAATCTAAAATAATAAAATTAATTTAAATCTTGAATTATTTTAAAAGAAAAGTAATCCTTAATTTAGTACCTTTACTACACCGAAGTTTTTTGGTCTCCATTCGTGAGTCGCTAACTTTGTTAGCATCATCATAAACGTTGATTCACCTCACCTTAGAATTAAAACTAGAATAGTTATACTAAAATGTAATTTACTCCAGCGAAACCGATCAAACACAGATTGCGATTTAGTTTCCGTCGAGTAACCAGTACAGAGCTCTGTTTACTCGACCGGAACCAAACCAAGTCTAGCTTTTAATCAATATTTTAGTGTAGTGTCATTTTTTGAAAGATTTCAAAATGTCAAGGTAATTTAGTCTCTTGTTGAATAGCTCTGAACGTAATTTGCCGATAAGAGTCCATTCATTAGTTATTTAGGAACGAAAAATACCATATACTAATTAAATTTCTTGGTCCTGGTATTAATTTTGCAGTTTTACCTTATGTAATTTTTGTCATGATATTTTTCGAAACAAATATTGTGTAAATCAAGGGTATTTTTAGATTTTGTTTTTTTTTTTAATTTGGCATATTTTTTTTATCAAAAAAAGGGGTTAGACTTAATTTATTTTTATGTTGGCATTTTTTAAGAAAATAGGTATGAGTAAAATGAATAAAAGGGGAAGTTACCCAGTTAATGCGGGTTAATGATATACCAGTACAGCCTTTTAAGTTAGGTTTTTTAGTTATTCATTCCTTATACTAAGTATAGTATGAATCCAGTAGGCTTCATTCTAATGGATTTTGTGCCTGCTTCTAAAAGCATGTTAGCATATATTTTTGAATTTCTCTGTTTTTATATAATTTTGGTGTTTATTTTTTCATTCTAATATTAAATTATCTCTCTATGCAAAATTTACTATATTTAAAAGGTATTTTATGGATAGCTTTTTTAATGTTGTGTTTTCGTTAAGTGGTTTGGTTATAGTTAGTACTGATTTAAGAGCATTTTGTGTTTTCAATTATTTTATTTGAAAGGTCAGGCATGTAAGGGATGGTAAGATTTATTTGAGATATGATTTCTTATTTTTTGGTAATTCAAATGCTCTCAAATATTTATCTAAGAATTCTTCTAGATAATCACTTTTTCATAATTACTTACTATTTCCATATTACAGTCAAGGATACCCGATGTTGTCTTCAGACAGCGCATCATAAAGCGTATTTTAATGAAGCTAGACACCAAGAAGGCTTCTGGCGCTGACGGAATACCTGCCATAGTTCTCAAAAACTATGCAAGGGAACTAACACCAGTTTTCTGTAGACTTTTTATTTAACCTATCCTACAGAAACGGAATATTTCCGTCCTGCTGGAAATGTGCCACGGTTCAGCCGATACCTAAAAAGGGCAAGAAGACCTTGCCAAATAACTACCGACCAGTCGCACTGCTTTCAATAATATCGAAAGTCATGGAAAAGGTTATTAATGAGCATCTTCTAAAATATCTTGAACGATTCAAGATTATTAGCGATCACCAATATGGTTTTCGTAAACATAGATCTACAGGAGATCTTCTGACTTATGTAACACATGTTTGGAACAACGCAATTGAACACTTTGGAGAATCTCGAGCTGTTGCTCTTGACATATCCAAGGCATTCGACCGTGTTTGGCACGATGGACTGTTGGCTAAGTTACGCTTTTATGGTATGACTGAAAGGTTCTGTTTGTGGCTCTCATCTTTCCTCAGAGAGCGTTCTTTACGAGTGGCGGTCGACGGATTTCTTTCTAACACCTTCACTATCAACGCCGGTGTGCCCCAGGGCTCCATACTGTCTCCTACTCTCTTTCTCATTTACATTAACGATCTGCTGGAAAAGACAGGGAATCCAATCTACAGCTTTGCAGATGACAGTACGCTTGTCTCTTTATTCACCTTGAACGCGCGGACATCGTCTGCTCAGACGAATATCCGCAGACAGCAGGAGGTCGTTCAACTTAACAAAGACCTGGAAGAAATTTTATCTTGGGGTGACAGTGACCAAGTGGAATTTAACGCTACAAAAACCCAGGCGGCAGTTTTTTCTAAAAAAGTTAACGTTGCTGAACCCGCCATAGTTATGTCGGGGCACTCCATTCCCCTAGCATCGTCGCTCAATTTGTTGGGCGTTAGTTTGGGAGCAAATATGTCCTGGCATGAACATGTTGCAGGCATAGCAAGGAGAGCTTCTCAAAAGTTTGGAATATTATTTCGAACCAGAAAGCTTTACACCCACAACAACTGTTAATTCTTTACAAAGCTCAAATTCGACCAACTATGGAATACTGCTCCCACGTTTGGGGCTCCGCTCCCAAACATACACTGCATTTGTTGGATTCTGTTCAGAGAAGAGCGGTCCCTCTGATTGGAGACCCGGAATTGACCGGCGGCTTTGATTCGCTGGAGCATCGAAGAACGGTTGGCGACTTGAGTCTGTTCTACAAGTATTTTCATGGAAAGTATTCGAAGGATGTAGCCCGCTTAATTCCTCCCAAAGCGCTGCATGTTAGAAATACACGTCGCGCTGGTGCTTCACATCCGTATGAGGTTCAGCCTGTTACTCCGCGTACAACGTTTTTCAAGCAGTCTTTTATATGGAGAACGTCATCCCTTTGGAATGATTTGCCCAGCGCAGTGTTTCCCTCCGAGTACAATTTATAGCGATTCAAGAACAACTTGAATCGCTTTTTCCGCACAAATGCCGCTCCTGGAGCGCTTTAGGGACTTCCCTGCAGCACGTGTGCTAAACCCATAAAAAAAACTTTTTCATAAAGTATTTTTATTAAGGTCATTTTTTCAGAAATAAAAAATTTTTTTCCTACAAATTATTTTAGATCTATACTTTTATGCAAATTTGTAACTATACCCTTTTTTAACTGTTATGGGGTGATTTCAATTAAAAATAAGGTAATTATTTGTAAAGATTGGTTTCCGACAAACTTTTGTTACAAATTCACTATTTTTTTTTAATAGAATATCTAGGAAAATTTCTTTATTGTCTTCCTTTTCTATTGCTAATTTTATTATTAGCTGTTGGCCATTAATATATTAATTTATTTAAATTATTATCATTATAAAGTTATAAAGCAAAAATGTACGTACCTTCATCATACACAATACAATTAATTAATAATTAATTTCTTTAGTAATAGCTTTTGTAACTGTTAAATGTTTAGCAGTATTTTTACTAAATCCAAAAGATTGAAAGAGGTTGGAAAATTCTGTTAGCACTAAAAAATAATGTTTTTATATATTAATATTAGTTTTCCTCTTATTTTTTTAAAATCTCAGGTTTTTTTTTTTAATATAGGGTAATCTGAAAACTTTCAAATGTGGGTGACGTAGCAACATTTTTATATTATCCGGTGTGTGTGTTGTAAGGGAAAGAGGTTATTGCAACAATCAACATTTTTTTTAACATTAACCTCGGTGAAGGATAGAATGGGGCGTAATTTTATATACAATTCATACAATAAAATTCTCTAGTACACTGTTTAAATAATTATTGAGAAAAATTTAAATAGAAAAATTGTTTTTTTATATTATTTTTATAAATATTTCTACTTTAGTTATAGAATTTGTATTCGATTTGTATTCATTTTTCCTACATTATCTTAAATTTTATACGCACGAAATATTATAAATTGATTTTTAGTGTTCCGTACGGAACACTTATAAGATCACTTCGGTGTCTGTCTGTCTGTCTGTCTGTCTGTCTGTCTGTCTGTCTGTCTGTCTGTCTGTCTGTCTGTCTGTCTGTCTGTCTGTCTGTCTGTCTGTCACACACCCGATTTTCTCCGAAACTATTTGACATAGAAAGGTGAAATTTGGTAATAATATAGGAATTGATGGCCTCAGCAGAGCCATGTAGTTTTGAGAATTAACTTTTGACTTAAGGGGTTAGTTTTGGGGGGTGAAGTCGGAAGTGAAAAAAAATTTTTTTTACTAGCTCATCGAGTGTGGTGTCAAATGAAAGCTTGTGAAAACACGAGTAAAAAATATATATATAATATTATACTTGCGAGCACTTTTCTTTGTATTATTTTTAAAAATTCGCGAAAAATCGCTGTCCCGGGCCTTATCTCGAAAAGTACTTATCAAAAAATTTCGAAAAAATTCTGGAATATTCTCCACGAGGTGTAGATTGAACGAAAATTATCACGAGTGCATTACCTTTAATAATTTATATGGTACATAAAAAAAAAACAAAAATTTCAAGGTCATCAGATTTCAGTAAAGATTGGAAACAAACTTTGTTGAAAACTTATTTGGGGTGTGTTTTATGAAGTCACTGATCATCTTATACCACCGTAACATAAATTTTGACTTAAGGGGTTCGTTTTGAGGGGTGAAATCGGAAGTGAAAAAAATTTTTTTTTTTTACTAGGTCATCGAGTGTGGTGTCAAATGAAAGCTTGTGAAAACACGAGTAAAAAATATATATATAATGTAATACTTGCGCACACGTTTCTTCGTATTACTTTTAAAAAATCGCTGTCCCCTACCTTATCTCGAAAAGTACTGATCAAAAAATTTTGAAAAAATTCTGGAATATTCTCCACGAGGTATAGATTGAACGAAAATTATCACGAGTGCATTACCTTTAATAATTTATTTAGTGTATAAAAAAAAACAAAATTTCAAGGTCACCAGTTTTCAGTAAAGATTGGAAACAAACTTTGTTGAAAACTCATTTGGGGTGTGTTTTGTGAAGTCACTGATCATTTTATACCACCCTAACAAAAAATTTTATTTTAAAAACAATCTACGTACGGAACACTAATTGTGCAAGTTCAACTTGCACTTGACCGGTTTTTAAGTTTAAAATTTAAGATACTTTTCTTTCCTGATATTTAAAGTTAAACATTATCTATTGAATAACATTCCTGGGAAATTACTATTTAAATATATTTTAATTTGCATTTTTAATTTACTATTCCATATTGTCTATCTTTCCTCTACATTCTATGTTTTAAATCTACTCAACAATTTAATGTGTTGCCTGTACTGAAACTAGGACCAATGTCAAGAAAGCCAAAGTTGAAACAAACTAGTTTAAAATTAATGATAAAGGAGTAATTTTCCGATGATAAATTTCAAGAAAATGAGAAAATTCTTTAGATATTTCAAACTTATTTACTACCGCAAATCTAAACATGTTGTGTGCGTACGTGTATTATTAACGATACACTTTTATTTTTTAAGATATTGATGAATGTTATGAAAACCCAAGAATATGTCTAAATGGAAGATGCGAAAATACACCTGGTTCTTATACATGTCAATGTTTGCCTGGATTTATAGAATCTAGTGATAGAACCTTTTGCAGTGACATGGACGAATGTGCTACTTCAGGTATGTTATCAAATCAAGTAAAGTATTTAGTGTCTAGCTCGAAATAAAAAAAATTTCTGCCAACGTAGACCTTTTTGCACGCCATTATTATATTTATTTGAATTACAAGGTACTGTGTAAGTACGGTATTCGACCACTTTTTTACATCATACGGGAAATTAATGTTTATTTGAGAAGTATTTTATTGAAGTGTATGATATATATGTATCGTTTTTTCAGACACACTTTTTTTAGGGTCTACTTTATGTCAGGAATCAGCCCTCCAAATTTTATTAAAAAATATTAAAATTTAAAGGTCGCTCAAGCCGGTTTTTTACCAGTATATCATACAAAAAATGTAAATTATAATGAGAAAACTGTATATATATATATATATATATATATATATATATATATATATATATATATATATATATCTGACCATGATTCCATTAAGTACTTGGCTCTTGTATAGTATAACACGAGTAATCAACAAAAATATCTATCGTAATTTAAAAAAAAACATTTTTGATGTATTTTATTGATTAGGATGGGCTCTATAAGAAAACGGCTCTGATTTTCTTCATAAGATAATATACTTTCGAGGTCCCTGAACACGATGCCATTAGTGGTTAGGCAGTTACTGTAGAATACGAGTTATCAACAAAAATAACACAGGTCAACATTTTATCTAGGCTTGTACTCGGTAAACCAACTAGGTATCTTAGGGTTTTTGGGGTCGCTGATTACGATGAAGGGGTCGGTTAACCTTCATCAGGTCAGGTTCAAGGTCATTTGAAGGTCAAATTGAGCCAATGTAGCCAAAAAATCTGAAAAAATACGTATGTTTTTTGGGTCACTGAATCCGAATCCGGTGTTATTTTTTTCATATAAGGTCTCCTGAAGGTCACTAGAGGTTACTTCAAGGTCATTCTGAGGTTATTTGGAATAAAACAGTTATGAGCAGGCCAAAAAATCTGAAAAAAATGGCGTATACGTTTTTTAGGTCTCTAGTTCAGAATTAGAGGTCGGTTACCCTTCATCAGGTCGGTATTAAGGTCATTTGGAAGTCAAATCATTGGATAGCCGCCAAAATAAACCGTTGCACGTGTTTGTTGGAATTCTGAATCGGAATGTTTGTCTTCTTCTCACTCATGTCTCCAAGAATACACCGGAAGTTATGTCTACTTTAATACTTTGTAAGATTCTGGAACTTCATCGGAACGTTCTGACAATATTCTCATTTTGATTTGTGCCAGTAAGGTCCTCCACATTTCCCGTTATGTGCATCTGTACTTGAAGAGGGGGTGACTTTATAGCATAGCATCTACTATATATAAAAACAACGAAACGGAATTGTTTAAAAATCCAAGAGTCACCCTATTTTCAAAAAAGGTAAAAATATCACACTGTAAAGACAGTGAAATCGTTTTTTTCTTGTGAAATATTAAAATATTGTTCTGATCATCCAAGAATTTTCTCTCTTCGCTTCACCCTTCTGATCGCTCTGTTGACCAATCCTCCATCTCAAGTTTGAAGTTTATGGAGAATTGTACAAGAGCCCTAGCGTGTTCCCAGAATTCTTAGAATTTGCTGACTTATAATTCGTTTAAATACACACACACACACGCACACGCACGCACACGCACGCACGCACACACACACACACACACACACACACACACACACACATACACAGTAATACACACACACACACACACACACACTCATACACACGAAATAAAACACACAGACATACACAGTAATACAAACACACTCATACACACAAAATAAAACACACAGACATACACAGTAATACACACACACACACACTCATACACACGAAATAAAACACACAGACATACACACATAATCACACACAGTGATCCACACACGCACAGGCACACACACACGCACACAAAGACACACACATCCACATGAACTCAACAATACACACAGGCACACCCATATAAATAAAACATACACACACAAACTCTGTGACACACACACAGTAATATATACACAGACACATACAAACACAGAGTAATACATACGGATTCGCACAGATACAGTAATACACACACACACACACAGTAATACACACAGAAGCACAACAGTTACGTACCCACATAGGCACACACATCAATACACAAACATACGTACACAGACACCCACATATAAATTCAGTAATTCACACCCATACACACGCAGGCACTCACGGATTCATTTGTGAAGAGGGATTCACTTTTGGAGGGTCATCAACTTTTGGAGGGAGCTACTGTCAGCGGCGGCGGTGGCGACGACAAAAATGATTTTAATGTATAATCAGAAATTAAAAATTTACATAAAAAATTAATGTCCTAATCTTTGGTATAACTAAATATACTAAGCTAATCATCAATTCTAGCACGTTTGCGTTGGGATTCAAATGACCTCCGAATTGATTTTCTTTTATGGTTTACATTTGTGTCTCTTTTAAGGCTCCAACAGTAGTCAGCTAACATATTCGTACCCCAAACTCCATGATATCTTTGTTCAAATACTTTCAGAATTGAGATTCATCAGACATCCTAGTTCCCTGTAGTTATTTACCATTTTCGCAACGATTTCTTTATAATTTGGATCTTTATTGTTTCCCAAAAACTTTTTCGTCACTTCTTTGAAACTTCTCCAAGCTGCCTTTTCTTTGTCAGTCATCTTTCTTTCGAATTTTACATTTTTGAAAAGTTCTCTTATATTAGGTCCGGTAAAGACACCTTCATTTATTTTCGCCTCCGAAAGTTTTGGCAATACTTCAAAGATATGCATGAAAGCATCGCTCTAGTTTCTACTCATTACTTTAACAATTTGTTTTGCCAGACCTAACTTTATGTGCAATGGTGGTAATAGAACTTTATGAGGAGGTACCAAACTTTCTGCTAAAACATTTTTCTCACCTGGTATTAGATTTTTTCTTGGTGGCCAAACTTTTACTACGTAATGTTTATCTCTAGCACGACTGTTCCATTCACAAAGGAAGCATGGATATGATACAAACCCTGATTGCAAACCGAGCATGATCGTTATGATTTTTAAATCACCGCAAAGTTCCCACTTATGAGAATCATATTTCAGTTTTTCTAGTACGAGTTCTAAATTGAAATATTCTTCTTTTAAAATGACCGAATGAGCAAGAGGCAAAGGGGCATACATATTCCCATTGAAGAGCAAGATCGCTTTCAAACTTCTTTTCGATGAATCGATAAAAAGGCGCCAATGACTAGCTGTATATTCGATACCATATTCTAATCCACTAACATCATTGCAATAAATTAAATTACCAGATTTTGTAAAATACTTTTTGAATGGTTTTTCTCTTGAATGGTAATATGTTACTTTTGTCCCTGGTGCTAAACAATTTTTTCCTTTTAATCTCGATGCTAAAAGTTCAGAACCTTCTTTTGAAAGTCCTAAGTCTCTACAGAGATCACTCAGGTCACCTTGGTTAAAATGTGTTTGTTCTGACATACCTTCATCTTCCGAGCCTGAAGATACATTGTAGGCTTCACTTTCACCATCTTGCGATGTATCTAATGATTCATCATGCATTTCTATATCATCAGAAACTTCAAAATGCTCTGCATTGCTATGCCTGCTGTCATCATTATCAGGTGCAGTTTCTATATATATGGGCAATGTTACAGATTCTACGCACGGATAAGTTACAGAGTTTTTGTTATTACGATTATATCCTTTGAGATTCGTTAAGCAGAAATAACAATTAGACGTATGGTCTGATGGATTTCTCCATTTCATCGGTGCAGAAAATATTTGTGCCCTTGTTCCAAACAAAATATTGCGGCATTTACTACAGATGACATGCGGAGTATAAGAGTTGTTCAAGGAACTCGTGTCGATATTAAACAAAGTTTTATATTTTGTTTTCAAAGTCTCAGAAAATTTAAATTTATTTTTGGGAGTATACAGCCCACAAACGATACAAAATCAGTTCACATTATTCTTACAAAATCCTTGACTTGTAACATTAAACTCTTCAAAAGCCAAGTTTCCCACCGTTGAAGAGCTACGGTCGCTGGATGACGATGGCTGCGGGCCCGCTTTCCCACCCTGACCAACCGCCGATTCTGGGGTTACGAGCCCCTGTCTCGTAGAAGTTTTATTTGTAGATGCCATAACGGCATGGAAGCCATAACCCAGGGACTTCGCCGGATAGTGGAACAACTGCGTTGCCCACCGTCACCGCGTGGAGGTGTCCTGGGTGCAACTACAAGTATTAGTTCATTAGCACACATTTATTAAATATGCATATCAAATAACTTAATGGAAATGTTAGTGGAGTTTTGAGATTGAGACAAAAACTTTCTGTATAAAATAAACCGACCTCGAAGCAAGTATAATGCTGAAATATACTAGTAGCACTTGATCATAACCTTTTCCTCTACCCATGTTCTAGTATTCCTGCTTGAAAAGATCTATGGAAAAAATGGTAGGGAAGAAAAGAACACAGATTAAGAATTAGTGACCCAAAAAAGGTGGGTATCGTTTTTTTTTAGATTTTTCAGCCGCTATCAATTAAATTGACCTTCAAATGACTTTGAACCAGATTTGATGGAGGCTAACCGACCTCTAATTCTGAACCAGAGACCTAAAAAACGTATACACCATTTTTTTCAGATTTTTTGGCCTGCTCATAACTGTTTTATTCCAAATAACCTCAGAATGACCTTGAAGTAACCTCTAGTGACCTTCAGGAGACCTTATATGAAAAAAATAATACCGGATTCGGATTCAGTGACCCAAAAAACATACGTATGAATTTTTTCAGATTTTTTGGCTGCATTGGCTCAATTTGACCTTCAAATGACCTTGAACCTGACCTGATGAAGGTTAACCGACCCCTTCATCGTGATCAGCGACCCCAAAAACCCTAAGATACGTAGTTGGTTTACCGAGTACAAGCCTAGATAAAATGTTGACCTGTGTAATCAATCAATATTCGTAAAAAAATGCCCTCCTTATGTAATTTATCGATCAGATCGGGCGGGAATGGACTCTTCGAGGATACTGTACAAAAAAAAACTGTATTATAATAATTTTTATTATGTATACATTCAACCTTTGATTCCAGGAAAAAAATATATTTTATGGAATGCCCAATAATAAAATTATTTGATATTGAAAAATATCTAATATTATCATATGATTTGCGATCTGAGAATGACATTTTTATATTAAACTGGTATTTAACAAAAATAGCCGTTAGATATTTTTGTTGATTACTCGAGTTATAGTATAATAACTGCCAAGTATTGTACAATGAAATTATGTTCAGAGGCCTCATATATATATATATATATATATATATATATATATATATATATATATATATATATATATATATATATATATATATATATATATATATATATATATATATATATATATATATATATATATATATATATATATATATATATATATATATATATATTATCATCATCATCATCATCAGCTAGTCAATTGTCGGACATAGATCTCTCCTAAGTACGTCCATCTTCTTCGGTTTTGAGCCTTGTTTATCCAGTTGTATCCCATTAGTCTTTTGATGTTGTCAGACTATCGGGTTTGCCGGCATCCTCTACTTCTTTTCTCATTCCAGAGCCTTCAGTTTATTACCTTATCGGTTCATCGATTATCAGAGAATCTTGCGATATGACCCGCCCATCTCCACTTCAACCTGCGTACCCTCTCAGCTACATCAGTTATCATGGACCTTCCTCGAATTTCTTCATTAGTCAGCCTATCCCTCAACGATATTCCCAACATCCTTCTTTCCATCGCTCGTTGAGCTACTTGTAGGCGATTTATAATGTCTTGATTTAAAGCTCACGTTTCCGTTCCCTATGTCAATACTGACAACAAGCATTGATCAAATGTGTTCATTTTTAATGTATTTGGGATACTGGAAAGGAAGATGGATTGGATATTACTATTTTTGTCCAAGATATACGTATGAATCCGTTCCTGTGATTTTCGCGTTTTCAATGTTCAGTTCTGCTTCTTTGTCACAGTCGTCATTTGTCGTGAATATGGTTTTGGCAATGTTTATCTTCAGACCAACCAGGACTTGTTGTTAAGTTCGTTCAGCATTTCTTCCAATTCTTCTTTGTTGTTAGATATAAGCACAATATTATCCGCGAATAGCAAATGATGATGAGTTGCTCTCCTGCTATATTTATACCCTTACTTGTCCATGGAAGTTGTTTGAAAAGATTTTCTAATGCCAACGTAAACAATTTCTGCAAGATGATGTCCCCTTTTCATTTGTGTCAGTGTTTTTTTTTTCAATACTATCTGAAATGTTTCATTTTTATATATATTTTGAATAATCTGCGAGTATCTGCTGTCAATTCTACAGTTGCTTAGACTATTTAGTGTTGCCCAGATTTCAAGGGAGTCAAACGTTTTCTCGTAATCCACAAAGGCCACCCAAATCTTAAAATTACCCTCGTTTGACTTTTCTATTAAGGTTCTTAATACTTGAAGGTGGTTCAGTGTACTAAAGCCTTTTCTAAATCTCGCTTGTTCTCTAGGTTGGTAACCGTCTAATTTCTTTGTGAGTCTCGCAGTTATTATTTTCATAAATAACTTGTACATTACGGATTGGTCTGTATTTGGTTAATTTAGTTTATCTCCTTTTCTGAAAAACAAGACCACCACAACATTATCCCAGTCTCAAGGTACATCGCACATATCGAGACACTTATTATACAATATAGCTAGCATTTGTAATATGGGCTCTCCGCCCTGTTGCAACATTTCGACAAGTACGCCGTTTTCTCCTGCTGCTCTTCCTCTTGCCATTTTATTTAACGGTCCGTAAGGGCCTACGCCATGTTCATTTTCCTCCTGCTTTACGTCGACTTTAGTATTCAGGTCACCAATTATTAGTGTGTAATGTGCTGAACTAGATTTAAGGGCAGTATTTATTTCTTCATAAAATTCCTCAATTTTCTCCTCTTCGTGGTCGGTGGTTGGAGCATAGACTCGTACTTTTAGATATTCTCATTTCAATCATTATTACTCGTTCCGATGTGGCATTATACTGTGTTATATTGTTTGATATGTCCCACTTCGTTTATTTTAGTTCCTTCATTTCCTTTACAGAAGAGAGTGTGACCACTTTTAGGTTGACCACTGTATATCTGTAGTTCTTCTAGTTCCAACAGTCTCTTCTCTGTTGATAGTGTTTTCACCTTGTATGTGGAAATATAGATGGTTTGGTTTTATGTTTTCCAATTTTGTGTATTTGCGATGTTCCAGGTTTGTTTGTTGTAGATAGGATTAGCGAACGTTTGCCCTCCCCAGAATTCTTAGGACAGACCTCTATTGAGGTATATTTCCGTGTGTTTTGAAATTCGGCATGTTAAGGGGGTTTTAGTCATAAACCTCCGCGCTGGCTAAAGGTGAGTTGTAAGATGGATATGGTTGGAGAGTGGGATATTGGGTTTAGGGGTCGGAAGTGAGGTTAGGACTGATTTTCTCCCGAATAAGGCAATTTGGAGAAAAACCAAGCTCGCGTAAGCAGGATTGCGTCCCTGAAGTAGTCCTGTTCATCACCAGGATCGTGATGAAGTGACTATATATATATATATATATATATATATATATATATATATATATATATATATATATATATATATATATCCACAGCATAACGAAAGCTCACAATACTTTGTTTTTTATCGAATACTTTGTTTTTTAGCGAATTTAACCTTAAGCTTAAGAAGATGTGATATCCTAGTAAAAAAAAGATCACCGGTGATCAACGCTTTGAAAAAGATGGATGAGATTCCATCGAAACGTCAGCGAAACCGTCCATCAAAGGACTTTAAGCTAACACGGGATACCCGAAAAAACCACTACTATATATATATATATATATATATATATATATATATATATATATATATAAATATATATATATATATATATATATATATATATATATATATATATATATTTATATATATATATATATATATGTAATATTAGAAGTTTCGTGTCATTTGATTTATTTCGCGATACAATTAAAAACTACAATATTAAATTGTAAAAGTAGCTTATCAGTAACTTTGAATAAATAATGAAGAGGCCTGGAGATAGTTACTGGTCAACTCATTATGATTCAAATATTAAAGCGAACGAAAGTTCAAGAATCGTCTCTCTTTTAAGTTTTTTTTTTCTAACATGCATTTCATCGATCCATCATCAGGTATGTGCGATCATGGCAAGTGCATCAACATGGAAGGTTCCTTCAGATGTGTATGCGACTCAGGATATCGTCTTGGCGCTGATGGGAGACATTGCATGGATATCGATGAATGTATAAGTAATCCATGTCAATTTGGTACTTGCTACAATACACCTGGCAGTTTTAGATGCGAGTGTCATTCAGGATTCAGTTTAGGTGCTGATGGAAGATCATGTTTGGATACGAGAAGGGATCTTTGTTACCAGGTAAGCATTGAATTAAAAACAATAATATTTTAGAAATGGATATAAAAAATAATGCGTTCAAATTTGTTGCATCTTAGTTGCAACGAAATACAATCCTATAAAATATTTGGAATGGGAATATCCGTGTGGAGCTTAACTTCAAACTGCATCCGTCAAGAGCGTCAAAACAAAGATTGATGTTAGGATATAATTATTTAAAACTTAAACTTATTTAGAACAATTAGAAGTGCTTTTTTTATAACGAATTAAAATAAATATCCACATAAAAGTTCTATTTTAATGTTTTTCCTGATAAAGCGCTATTCATAGGAAATATACGAAAGTTAATAGAGAACTATAAAAATTAGAATATACTAAAAAATACCCTTCTCTTATTTTTTAATATTAAGGAATATCGAGATGGGCAATGTATTAACCCTTCAACTACAGCTGTAACGAAGTCAAGTTGTTGTTGTTGCACAATTGTAACTGGAAAACCTATGGCTTGGGGTCAAAGCTGTATACCGTGCCCGATGCCAGGCACAACCGATTTTGATCTATTATGCCCTCATGGACCTGGTAAGTAAAAATAGTTGTCTTTATAATTAATTTAGAAATGTTCTATAGTTTTAACGAGTTTATTTTTTACGAGAACCATTGTAACATGCACTGTGTTGTCTAAGTCAGAGATGAGGTATGTTATATATCCAAATTTGCTTATTTAATTTGCTCTTCAGATTTTATTTGATAAAATATTAACTGTTTGTACTATATTTAATAAGAGATTTTTTTCATAGGTTCAACTTTTGATGGTAACGACATTAACGAATGTGCTCAGAATCCAAACATCTGTCAAAACGGCGCTTGTGAGAATTTGATTGGAACATACAGATGTATTTGTAATCCAGGTTATGAAGTTGATGAAACTGGTAAAATTTGTACTGATATAAATGAATGTGAAGTCGATGAAGTGGTAAGTTATGCTCAACACGGGGTAAAAAAATATTTTTGTTAAAATAGCGTTCGACAACATGGCGTTGAACAAAATAGTATTGAATTTAAAATGTTTGAACTGAATGTTTGTATGACAAAGGGGTCATTACTAAATGACATTCTGGCGAGTATGAAATAATTGTTGAACTATTTATTTATTCAAAAAATTAAATGTGATATTTAACCTTTTTGCGTCAAGGTCTTCAATAGACATAATAGTTAGGGTCTTTGCGTACTGAACTGTTGCGGCACGATTTATTTCTAATGAGATATGTCCATTCACCAGCTAATTGGATCCCTAAAATATAGATTTGAGTGTAATAATAAAAAATAGCTCTAAGGAAATATGAAAATATGTATGGAAGATAATGTTTTTCATTTATATCAAACACAGATGCTCTAAACATCCTTTCAATTCTTTCCCAAAAAAATATGTTTTTGTAACTCTATGGTGGCTGATAAAATAAGTTTATTTCCTTATTAATGCAGCAGGACTGGGTAAAAAATTAGTGTCGCTGTTAAAGTAAAAGAGTTATCAAATCAATTTTTTATGGAAACTGTCAATACAAATAATGTATTATGTATAAAAATATAAGCCCTTACAAACAAGCTAAGTGTCTTACAATCATGAGTGGGGAACCATATTGACGTTTAGTTTTTTTCTGTATTTACTTATATTAGGGTATGCATTCCGAGATTAAACTGTACAGATGATCACAATTTATGTTTTTATTTGTTATTGATTTCTTGTCCAGTATGTGCTTTTAATAGGGGATCATTTTACCTTAAGTTTGCTTTTATCTCCATAGAAAGTATTTTATATTTATCTTTTGCGAACTCCTTTTATTACAAAAATGTAGATGGTAATATTTAAACATAATTCTACTATAATACTTTCCCTTCTTAAAAAACCCTAATATCGGTAATCCCTAAATTGATTTATTTTACTTATTTCTCTTTTGTTATACCTCTTATTTTTTTTTGTCCTTATGACAACCTATCTGTAAATTGATTTTTTATTATAGTACAGACTTTTACTCAGTTGTGTCCTTAAGACCCTGTGATTAATCCTTTTTCATGAGCCTAGCACACGTGCTGCAGGAAAATTCCTAAAGCGCTACAGGAGCGACGGGTGTGCCGAAAAAGCGATTCACGTTGGTCTTGAATCGTCGTAAATTTTACCCGGTCGGAAACACATTCCTCGGCAAATTATTCCAAAGGAATGAGGTCCTCCATATAAAAGACTGCTTGAAAAGGGTTGTACGAGGAGTAACAAGCTGAACCTCATAGGAATGTGAAGTATTAGTGCGACATGTATTTGTGGCATGCAGCGTTCTGGGAGGAATTAAGCGGGCTACATACATCGAACATTTTCCATGAAAATACTTATAGAATAGACTCAAGTTGCTAACTGTTCTTTAATATTCCAACAAATCAAGGTTGCTGGCAATTTCCGGGCCTCCAATCAGGCAAACAGCTCTCTTCCGAACTCAACAAATGCAGTGTCTGTTCGGAAGCACAGCGCCAAACTGGGAGCAGTATTCCATCGTTGGTCGAATTTGAGCTTTGTACAGAATTAACAGTTGTTGTCGAGTGTAAAGCTTTTTAGTTCGAAATAATATTCCCAGCTTTTGAGAAACTCTCTTTGCTATGCTTGCAACATATTCATGCCAAGACATAATTGCTCCCAAATTACGCCCAGCAAATTGAGTCACGATGCTAGACGAATGGAATGCCCCGACATAACTATGTCGGGTTCAGCAACATTAACTGTTTTACAAAAAAACTGCCGTCTGTGTTTTTGTAGCGTTAAATTCTACTTGGTTTACTGTCACCCCAAGATAGAATTTCTTCCAGGTCTTTGTTAAGTTGAACGACTTCCTGCTGTTTGCGGATATTTGTGTGCGTAGCCGATGTTCGAGCTTTCAAAGTGAATGATGGGATAAGCATACTGTCATTTGCAAAGCTGCAAATTGTATTCCTGGTCTTTTCTAGCAGTTCGTTAATGTAAATGAGAAAGAGAGGAGACAGTGTGGAACTTTGGGGCACACCGGCTTTGATAGTGAAGGTATTAGAAAGAAATCCATCAGCCGCCACTCGTAAAGAACGCTCTTTGAGGAAACACGGGAACCATAAACAAAACTTTTCAGAAATACCAGAAGAGCGTAGCTTAGCCAACAATCCATCGTGCCAAATACGGTTAAATGCTTTGGATATATCAAGAGCAACCGCTCGAGATTCTCCACAGTGTCCAATGGCGTTGTTTCAAATATGTACTTTATAAGTCAGAAAATCTCCTGTTGATCTATGTTTACGAAAGCCATATTGATGGTTTCAATAATATTGAACCCTTCAAGATATTTTAGAAGATGCTGATTGATAGCCTTTTTCATGACTTTCAATATTATTGGAAGCAGTGTGACTGGTAAGTAGTTGTTTGGCAAGGTCTTCTTGCCTTTTTTGAGTATCGGTTAAACTGTGGCGCATAGGATAGAGAAAACTAGGGTTAGTTCTCTTGCGCAGTTTTTGAGTACTATGGTGGGTATTCCGTCAGCGCCAGAAGTTTTATGGTGTCTTGCTTTTTTCATTGGAAATCAACAGTAGAATGTAAAGCAAAGAGTTCAGCCAACAAGTTCGCTTTCTCAACAGGTGTTGTTGCAATAGAATTATCTGGCTATGTAAGTATAGTGGATTTGGTGAAATATTAACTAGCGACTGACCAAAAGAACCTGGAATTGTTGAGGTAAGGAAGAAGTTTCTAATTTGTTGATTATGTGCCTCCTTGGTCTTGTAGATAGTTTTTTGCATCTGTTCCGGAGACGAACGAAGATGTTACGATTTATGACGTTAGGATTTTCACGCCAATGTCGGTAGGCAAGATATTTAGAAGTAACAGCTTCTTTGCATTTTCGGTCGAATTAAGGCTTGCCTTTGTAAGGACATTTTTTCAAAAAAGGGATGTAAGTGTCTATACCAGTCAAAATAATATCGGAAAACCTCCTTAGCGCAGTCAGATGGGTCGTCGGATCGAAAACAAGGGAAAGTTCGGAAATATTCCATGAGATCTTCCCATTCAGCAGATCTGCAGTGCCAAATCTTGTGGGATTTAGGTGCCTCTCTGTTACTGATTGATAGGATACTCGATGTCGAAAGCAGGTTTTGATTGGAAGAACTTAACGGCGGATTTACGGTGACAGTGTAAATCGCTGAATTGGTGGTTAAAAACAGATTAAGAAGACTAGCGAATTCTCCGTCTCGATCAGGGATTCATGTCGGCTCGTCAATAAGCTGAGTTAAGCCACAACTGACTGAGAATGATTCAGCTTCACCATCATGTTCGTCGGTAGTATTTTAATACTCGAGTCAGTTGATGTTGTAGATATTAAAGTCGCCCTGGATGGTAATTTCGGCACTTGCATAGTCAATCTGTAACTGTTAATTTCTACTACTATTTAACCACAGGGAACACATTTTTCCATATTATTGTTGTAAATAAAATCTTACGTTACCGTAAGATTAAATACATGGCTTTTTAAAATTAATCTCTATGTGATTATGTTCGAATTAAATTTTATTCCCAATAAAATTTAATCCGCTACTGCCAATTTGTTGAGTATGTAAATAAATAAGTGGCCAGATATTCACCGAGCAACGAATTTTATTATTAACTCTGTATTCAGAATATTTTTTTCGCAACCGTCATCAAATTGATTTTGATTTTATACATCGAAGTTAAACGATTTGTGATTCATAATTTACATATAAAACGGTAATTTATTGTTTCTGAACATTACGATACGTCACTGGACCAAACAAAGTTATTTTACTGAAACAGGGACACAACCGGGAACATTTCTAAACCTGTAATGAACTATTTAGTCCCTATCCGCACCAGACTCTAGTTGGTGGTTACAATATCGGATTTGGCCTCTTTAATTATTCAGAATTAGTTTTTGATTGAGGAAAAGGTCTTTGAAAATTTAACGCTATTCAATTAAATGCTTCTTTGTAAAATAAAACTAAAATTTACTTCTAACTACATAAATCACTGTGTTGTTTTTGTTTGAATCCGAATTATATTATTCTTCTAAACCACAAAGCCGAAAAGTCTCTTGTAGCCAAAATATTTTCTGTTAATATCTAAATTTTTTCTTTCTTTGTAATATTTTTTCCGTTTCAACATAATATAAATAATGATATTAATAATAGTAATAACACAACATACAAATTCATAGAAAACACAGATCCCTACTATAAATTCACACCAGCATCCATACTTGAAAATAAAGATTACAAGTTCTACTGGGGCATCAGTATCCATACAGATAAAACAGTCCGCGCCAATAGACTCGATATTACTTCGCAATATAAAAAAGGAAAAGTCACCTATCCGATTGATATAGCTGTCCCCAACGACACAAAATCCACAAGTTGGGAATATTATTTCGAACTAGAAAGCTTTACACTCCACAACAACTGTTAATTCTTTATAAAGCTCAAATTCGACCAACTATGGAATACTGCTCCATGTTTGGTGCTCCGCTCCCAAACACGCACTGTATTTGTTGGATTCTGCTCAGAGAAGAGCTGTTCGTCTGATTGGAGACCCGGAACTGACCAGCGGCCTTGATTCGCTGGAACATCGAAGAACGGTTGGCGACTTGAGCTTGTTCTACACGTATTTTCATGGAAAGTGTTCGAAGGATGTAGCCCGCTTAATTCCTGGAGAACATCATCCCTTTGGAATAATTTGCCCAGGGCTGTGTTTCCCACCGAGTATCATTTACAGCGATTCAAGAATAACGTGAATCGCTTTTTCCGCACACACGCCGCTTCTGGAGCACTTTAGGGACTTCTCTGTAGCACGTGTGCTAGACCCATAAAAAAAAACGAAATACACAGACAAAATCTTCAAATACACAAATTTTACAACAGAAATAAAAATGCTATGGAAATAAGAAAAAATCATCATTGTCTCTCTCGCCATATCCGCTACAGGCCTTACACCAACAAGATTCATACTACATTTAGTACAATTAGGACTCAACACAAACATACACAGAAACATTCAGAAGTCATTGTCATGTCATTTCTTAAAACACAATGATAATAGCGTTTGTGCTGACTTAGCTTAGGCACGTCAACCAAACATGGAACCACATTGACCAAATGTGATAAAGAAGAAGAAAAAAAAGTAATAACACTAAACAGGATCATGGCTTCTACATTAGACCCCAAAAAGTGAACCAATATAGAATAAACCACCTCCTATATATGGATGACATAAACTTTACGCTGCTATAGAAGCACTGCTGAAAGAACTTCTCAAAATCACAGAAACATTCATCTTAGATTTTGATATGGAATTTGGTATAAGTAAATGCCAAGTGTTTCACTTCAACAAACGTAAATGGAAAGGCCACTATGAGACAAAAACCATCAACAATGAAAGGCTCGATAACATGCTAGACAAAGAAACATACAAATATCTCGGTCTCCACCAAAGCACCAAACTCAACCACATTCAGATCAAAACAGAGCTCAAAAACCGAATTCAAAAACAGACTGACGAAACTTATACAATCAAAACTCAACTCTCAAAAAGTCACACACATTCACATCCTTATACGTATTCAATTTACCAAATAGAGAAAATTACACCCCAACATATGCAAAGAAAGACTTACCATCGAGAGGAAAGCAGAAGAAAGAGAATCATAGATATAAGATTACTGCATACAAAATAAATACAAGCACTTAAGAAATTCTTTCAAATCAAGCAAACAAGCCTCCACACAGTAACAGAGAGAGACAAAAACTACACACAATTAAAATAGGAAAAGGTGAAGACGTGGTCAGAAAAAACACTACACAGAAAACATAGATACCGCATAGAACAAGACCATATAAATAAAAAACATCATGCACCTGGTTACAGGATGAGCAGCTATTCCCTGAAACGAAAGGGTTCTTACTTGCCATCCAGGATAAAGTCATATTAACCAGGAACTACCAAACCCATATTATCAAAGACCCATGCCGGAAATGTCAACAGCATAGTAAAATAGTAGCCGGAACGGAATACACAGCCAGACATGACTCAGCGGGAAAAGTAGTTCACTAAGCATTAGCCACGACATTCAAATTCATAGAAAACACACATCCCTACTACAAATATACACCAATATTCATACTTGAAAATAAAGATTATAAGCTCTACTGGGTCATCAATATCCATATAGATAAAACAGTCCTCGCCAATAGACTCGATATTACTTTTCAATACAAAAAGGAAACATCACCTAACTGTCCCCATCGACAGACCCATCAAAAAAAAAAAAAATCTCCAAATACCCAGACTTTGCAACAGAAATAAAAAGGCTAAGGAAACAACAAAAAGTCATCATCGTCCCCTCGTCATATTAGCCACAGACGTTACACCAACAACATTCACATCACACTTAGTACAATTAGGACTCAACATAAACATATACAAAAACATTCAGAAGTCAGTGATTTTCAAAACATGTAACATTGTCCGGTCATTCCTTAGTACACAATAGTAATAGCGTTTGTGTTGACTTGGCTTAAGCCCGTCAGGCAAAAATGGAACCACACTGACCGAATGTGAGAAAGAATAATAATAATAAAATTGTCTGGGTTGGTCTGTCCTGCTTAGAGAAATCCGCTACCGTGAACCACTGGACCACACTGAAGACAGTACGGCAATCAAACTTCAAGGGATCACGACTAACATTAATGACTCATATGGACCGAAATTTTTCCAACAGCCCATCTAATATCAGAAACGATGGGTGACGATGGTTCAATGCCCCATCGTTTAACATGGAAAACTCGTTGTTACGAGAAACAACCCATCTCATTCGGGTAGGGACGGTAGGCCAGGGGGTGGAGCTGCACGAAGGTTGCCCTTAGATGATGACAATGAACGAGGACGCTTCAAGGAGACTAATAGGCTTAAGTATGAGTTGTAAGACTGCTGTCAAGAGTTCGAGCCGTTATGTAGAGGATATATGGTCTAGATGCATTTTTTTTGGTGCGAAAAACAGCGGAGCATCAAAAAGTTGCCATAAATTACGAGACTTAGATCCGGCTACTTTCGAAGGCCTAGAGAACAACCAGCGAAGTGGCTCAATAAATAAACCACCTTGTGGACATCATTCTTCGAAGCAACGATATTGAGCTTCACGGGCGAATGATCAAAATACGTGGAAAAGTATATACAAAGCGACAAGACCAGACACAACCAAGGTTTGGAAAACAGCATAAAAATTTTGTCACACTCATCACATACTTTCTAAAGACTCATTGAACACCATCAAACAGCACTATATAATACGAACATGAGCTCTTGTGATGATAAAAAAAAGCCTCTCAAAGCGAATAAAATATATTGTAGATATTAATATTTTCTTCACGCAGCCATCTCACTTAGTCGAGAAAGAGACACTCAAAGTTGATACATCCATAAAACAAGTAACCACATTCTGGAATGACATTTATGAGACAAAGAAATCATTAAAAGCATACACTCCGGCCCTGGACTGCTTCGGGCCTTACTGCTTACATTTCCAACAGCAGAACGGAGTCATGTGATCACAAAGGAAGAGATGCAAATGCCATTAGAGGCACGACAAGGTTTGACTCCGCAAGACCATCAACAATTTTTAGTGGAAACAATTCGCTAGCCTTCACGATCATCTAGATAGAATATTTAATACTTGGCTGAAAGAGAGACAACCAGCTCTGAAGTAAAGGGAAGAATGGTCCTTATTCTAAAAAAGGGCTATTTGGCCAGCTTCAGAACCTACAGGTTGATCACGTGCTTTAACTCCTGTTTCAAAATATTCATTCGCATTATCTATGACAGATTACTTAGCCCGATTAAACCGACTCTTCAAGACGTCAGGGAGTAGCGTGGCGGAAAAACACAGAATTTGAAAGTTGCAAGAAGAATCTTTGGATTGACAGACATATCATTCAATACACACTATATCCTCTTACATCCATCATCATAATGTAGAATTAGGTATCTTATATTATAATCTTAGATATTCGTACGGTATTGATGATGTTCCCAGACTTCCGGTAAAGATCGAGTCGATTTTCGACCACAAGGCATTGGCAAGCCCACAAATCTGATATAGTACTTCTCGATAAAACAAGGTAGATTTTTGTGGTTAAGTTTTCGACACCTCCAGAAAGAAATATAGCAATCAAAAAGGATGAAAAAGTTCTAAGTACAAAGATTTAAACTACGAACATCTCGCTTTGTTCTCATGGTATTCATTAACAATAGTAGTTCTAGTCATCAGAGTTTTAGGAGGAATGAAGAACGGATTTCTAGTAGACCTGTAGAAGGTACTAGCTTGCTAGGTCTTGGCTGATTCATTTTCAATAAAAGTGTAGAGGGTAGGGCAGTTATCCTTGGTTCTCTCAGAGGGGTTAGGCAGATGAGTTTGATCGATGATCACTAACTAAACGGATGTGAGGCGTGAGCATCATTATGTGACCATTCTGCCGGGCAGGTTATATTAATAATAGTAATAGTAATAATAAGAATAGACTCACGAAACTTTTACAAACAAGACTTAACTCCAAGAATCTCAATAAAGCAATCAACACGTTCGCTATACCTATACTCGCATATTCATTTTGTATTATCAAATGGTCGCAGACAGACATAGAAAACATTCACATCCTTATACGTTCTCAATTCGCCAAATACAGGAAATTACACCCCAACGCATGCAAAGAAAGACTTATCATCGAGAGGAAGGCGGGAGGAAGAAGAATCATAGACATCAGATCACTACACACAAAACAAATACATGTACTTAGGAACTTCTTTCACACCAAACAAACCAGCTTCCACACAGCAACAGTGAAAGCAGACAAAAACTACATACCTCTCGACTTATCCCGGTAGGCCACCCAATGACAACAGGAAAAGATGAAAATGTGATCAGCAAAAACATTCCACGGAAAACACAGATACCACATAGAACAAGACCACGTAAATAAAAAAACAATCATACACCTGGTTACAGGATGGATAGCTATGCCCTGAAACAGAAGGTTTCTTGCTTGCCATCCAGGATAAAGTCATATTAACCAGAAACTACCAAAAGCATATCATCAAAGATCCAACTATTCCAGAAGACAGATGCAGGAAATGCCACCAGCAGAAAGAAACGATCGAACACATCACAAGTGGATGTAAAATAGTAGCCGGAACAGAATACACGACCAGACATGACTCAGCGGCAAAAGTAGTTCACTAAGCATTAGCCATGACATACAAACTCATAGAAAATACAGTTCCCTACTACAAATACACACCAGCATCCATACTTGAAAATAAAGATTACAAGCTCTACTGGGATATTAGTATCCATACAGATAAAACAGTCTTCGCCAATAGACCCGATATTAGTTTTCAGTGCAAAAAAGGAAAGGTCACCTATGTAATTGACATAGCTGTCCCCAACGACACAAACATCCAAACGAAATACACAGAAAAAATTTCCAAATACACATAGCTTGCAACAGAAATCAAAAGGCTATGGAAATAAGAAAAAATCATCATTGTTCTCCTCATTATCTCTGCCACGGGCCTTATACCAATAACATTCACACCACACTTAGTAGAGTTAGGACTCCACGCGAACATACACGGAAACATTCAGAAGTCAGTGATTTTAAAAACATGTTACTTTGTCAGGTCATTCCTTAATAGACAATGGTAATGGTGTTTGTGCTGACTTGGCTTGGGCCCGTCAGCCAAACATGGAACCACATTGATCAAATGTTAGAAAGAAGAACTTTTTTATATAGTAATAATAAATATTTAAAATATACATCAAAATACGTATAACTATACTCTACATCTAAAAAACTGGACTTTTGAAAAGGTTAATTGAATCTCTAAATGAATTTTTTTTGTACATTTTTATGTAACTCTTAACCCCTACCACTTAAGCATATTCAATGATTTCGTATCATTTTCCTTCCATGGGCAAATTGAGTCGGAGAATGAAACTACATTTTGAGTTTGCTCCTCTTTAAAACCAAAATATTCATATATTAAATTTATTTCCAATATTATTGTATTGAATTTTATTACATTTAATAGACAATCCATTATTCAACTTGAGTGTACGAATCTTAATTTAACTGTGGAACAATAAAGTTTACAGTACAGAACTCAAGTTGAGAATGCAACAGTCCCAACACAATTTTATTAGGCAATACTAAAAACTTTCTTATACAAAAAATTAATATGATTGTTCGACATTCAAATTAAATGTATGGGAGTCAAAAATTGACTAGTTGATAGTCATTCTATCGACTGGTAAATGGTCAATTTGACTGTAAAATATGGACCGTTCAACACTCCAGTTTTGACTGTTTTTTTTGTTCGTAAGCGCAATTTAGTAAAAAAATTTTCTAAATAAGTGTAATATATTTTTTTTTGTTAAGGGTTACGCCACCTTGAAATGTTCAAAAAAATTGTTTTTTTTATTAGATTTATTATTTATACTTTTAAGGATATTTGAAGCTTTACAAAGTGGAATCGCAGATGAAGGTAATATAAAACAAATTATGGACTTTTAAGACGCGGACGCGGTACTTTTTTTCTTTTGCGTCTTTCTCGAAATTATTTTTTTCAAACTCGTGGACAAAATATCTCGAGATCTACTAAACCGATTTGTACCACATATTGTTTATAGTATTATCTTGAAGTTGACATATGGTTTTTTCCTTTGGATGCACCGTTCATTTTTTATTAATTTTTATATCCCAAAATATTTGTGAAAAATGTTTATTTTCGTATGGCTGCCACTTATACAAAAAAATCTTAAATTTTTTCTATATGCGACTTAGCTATGACCTTTCTTAACAATAAAAAATGATGTATTTAGTTTTTAGACGAGTCATGACTGAGAAAAAAATTTCACCGGTTGCAAGGATTTTCAAAAGAGGGTCTTACATGATGGTTCATATCTTCATTTTTAAATTTTTTAGTATTCTTTTTTTTTAGTTTGTTGTTAAAACATAATGTATTTGTGAAAAACCAAAATTATATTATATATGCAATAGTTGCGTTAAAAAAAAATATTTTATGGTTATTTTTCCGAGCGCCAAGGGGGAGGGGGTGCAATTAAAAATGTAATTTGAGTTATAAATAAAAAAATATTACCAAAAAATTTTTCTATTGTGTCCAACATTATTATCTTACAATTTAGTGTGGGGTTTATGCGACAAACCTGAGATATAATAGGTTCATATTTGTGTAAAATATATGATATTATATAATTGATTTATTTATACGACTGATCTGGCAATTACGTTTCTTTACGGTTCACCATAAACTCTGACTGATAATAGATATTGCCATTATGAAATATTAGATCACTTTTCCAGATGTGTGGTGGAGGCCAATGCAAAAATACACCAGGCAGTTTTCAATGCATTTGTCCTACAGGAACGCAACTTAATCCAGATATCTACGTTTGCGAAGATGTTGACGAGTGTAAAGAATTAGGACCGGAAGCCTGTTTTAACGGCGAATGTGTCAATATTTTAGGTTCTTATAAATGCGAATGTGATCCTGGATCGGTATTGGACAATACTGGGAGAATATGTATAGGTAAGTGGAAAGGAAACATTGCAATACGGTTATGGCGTTTAACTGAAAAAATATATTTGGATGGTTGTATCTTCTACTTGATGGAAATTCATTATAAATATATAATAAAAGACTGTTTTTAGTCAATTTCTACTGGTTTATTTAAATTTCACTATCGATGCAGCTTCTTCAGATTTACATTTTACACTGTTAAGTTAGGTTTAATGTTCACAATTTTATATAATTTCTTATTTATAATATTACACCTAATTAAATTACATTAATAGTATTGGAAAATCCACACAGACATGGAATTAGGAGAATAAAGTCAATAATGGTGAATTGTTTATATCTATCTGGTCGTTGAGTAAAGTACCTGTAGTCTTTAATCGATTTATTTGCATTGTCTCTAAAAGGTTTAGTTTTAAACCTTTTTGTTGGGTATGTAAAATTTTGAAATTCTTGTTAAACGTGTGATTTTCTGTAAAAAGATGATTAGCATATGTTGAATTAGACTTTCTATTGATGAAACTTTTTTCGTATTCTGTAATTCTTTGTATTGTACGTCCAGTTTGTCATATGTATGTTTTAGGACATGACCCACATGTTAATCGATAAATCCCTGATTTATTGTCTTTATTGATTTGTGGTATGTAGTTTTTGAGATATTTCCTTATGGTATTGTTAGTCTTGTAAGCTATGTTGATATTTTTTTGATTTAAAATTTTTTTCCCAGTTTTTCTGTTGGTTTACCGAAATAGGTTAAGCATTTAAATGTAGTTTTTCTGTCCTTAAAACGTGGGTATATTTCTGAGATTGCCTTGTTTCTAAGTTTTTTCATAACGATATTATCGATTAAAGTAACCGAATAACCGTTGTTAACGGCTACTTGTTTTATGTAGTTTAATTCTTTAGTAAAACTGTCCTCTGATAAGGGGATATTAGTTAGTCTATGTATAAAGCTATGATAAGCTACGAGCTTATGATGAATCTGAAGAAGCTGCATCGACAGCGAAGCGCGTCATCGCAATTTAAATAAACTAGTGGAAATTGACTAAAAACAGTCATTTATTATATATTTGAAAAAATATAAGTCAAAAATTTGTTAATTTCCTCAAGAAAGATAACTACCAATTTTTAAATCAAAAACTTAAAAATAAATAATTATGTCGGAATACCTGTATGGATAGAAGAATTGATTTCAAAAAGAAGTTTTTCAATTAGTAATATAGTTTACCTACTTGGTATGCTTGGAAAAAGATTTTGAGCATCGAAGAAATTAATTTTGAATAGTAAGGTAACTTTAAATGTTTGATGTTTTCAACTAGTTGTTGTGAATTTTTTATTGCAAATTTAGCTTTAAATTTAGTGTTGTCTAAGAGTATTTGAACAAGACGTTTTGATAGTTTATAAGATGAGGCTAACACGAAAGATAATACTGGCTTTATAGGGTAACCCGTTTTGTGAAGTTTTATTAGTGAATATAGTTTAGGTGTTCGTGGGTTCATAAGAGTGAGAATTCTAGAATCTAAGTTGAAACCAACAATAGCTTAAACTTCCTTGATCTAACAATAAAAAGACATAATAACAAACAGAGTTTTTCTATTTACGATAAACCGTCACATATTGACATAATTATCCATAATAACTCATGTCATCCACCAAGTCACAAACTTGCAATTTTTCATAATATGATTCACAGACTAATAAATATTCCTCTAATAGAATAGAAATAATACTAATGGAATGTAATAGTACACTTCGCCAGGTAAAATTATAGTTTTTTGGAATGATACTTAAAGTTTTTACATATTACATAGACATTAGACATACTTCAGGTTTTTTTTGTTTAATATAGATAATAGAAAAGGTTCCTGCTGGACAAGACTCAACCACGGTCGCTGTGAAAATAACTTACCGCAACTGAGTAAAAGAAAAGAGTGTTGCTGTTCTATAGGAGTAGCTTGGGGCTCCCCTTGTGAAAGATGCAACAGGAACGAGTGTGAATGTCCACGCGGATATGCTAAATTAGATGGAAAAACATGTACTGATATTAATGAGTGCGATCTTAATCCAGATATTTGTAGAGGTGATGGTATATGTGTTAATACCGATGGCAGCTTTACTTGTACTTGCCCACCTGGGCTTACCCTTGATGAAACAAGTAAGTTAAACTAAAATTAAGTATTTTAGGGCCTTGAAAACAAACAATTTAGGGAAAAAGCGTATGCATATAGCTTTTGTTCTTCATAAAGAAATCATTGTACAACAACTCGGATATAGAATTGTAATCGTATTCTGAATAGTGGGAAAAATGTTATATTGGCAATTAAGTTAAGCAGAGATAGACTAAGCCTAAGGATGCTGGTCACTTTGTATTCATATCTAACTTTCTATTTTTGTTAGTTAAAAGTAGTTACCGAATTACCCATTACTAAACCATTGCAACTGTGAAAGCTAGAACCCTTAGAGTTGGCTATGCCCCTAACACAACTGAGTTAATAAAAAATTTAATCAGTTTTCTATTACTTCTTTGGGCCTTCTAAGATTATGTCAGTACTTAGAGTTACTGAATCTTGTAAACTTAAATTTATTAAAATAAAAAATTTCACTCTCGTGTCACTTCATATATATCTAAATTCGCGATGAATTTATTTTAAATCTGTGCGTAAGTGAATAAATATACAAATATATGTATACATTATATATATATATATATATTATATATATATATATATATATATATATATGTATATATATATATATATATATATATATATATATATATATATATATATATATATATATATACCAGTATGAAATGCGGATTTCAGACAACAGATAGTGCACCAATGCAATTTGTGCTATAAAGATTTGACACTGCGCCATTTTGTTGTGTCATCAACAAGTGTCAGTCGCGCACGAGTGATAAATTGGAAAAGTGTGTGCATAGTGTTGTGTTGTGTTCAATATGTTGAAATTTATACCGAACAAAGTGCATTCGCAGATAGCATTAATTTTTTGTTTTCATTTGAAGAAAACTGCTGTTGAATCATACCGATTATTTCGAGAAGCTTATGGTGAACATGCTCCATCGCAAGATACAAGTGAACGATGGTTTCGACGTTTTAAACGTGGTGACTTCGATGTTGCAGACAAGGAAAGTGGAAAATCGCCAAAAAAATACGACGATGTGGAATTGCAAGCATTGTTGGACGAAGATGATTCGCAAACACAAAAACAACTCGCCGAGCAATTGGGCGTTAGTAAACAAGCTGTTTCCAATCGGGAGAAAGACTCAGAAGACCGGTAGATGGGTACCACATGAGTTGAACGACAGGCAAATGGAAAAGCGCAAAAAACACGTGTGACATTTTGCTCGCTCGGTACAAAAGGAAGTCGTTTTTGCATTGTATAGTTACAGGGGATGAAAAGTGGATTTATTTTGAGAATCCCAAGCGCAAAAAATCATGGGTAGACCCAGGCGCACCATCCACATCGATAGCAAGACCGAATCGCTTTGGCAGAAAGACGATGCTCTGTGTTTGGTGGGACCGGAGGGGCGTGTTCCATTATGAGCTGTTAAAATCTGGGGAAATGGTTAATACTAAACGTTACCAACAACAATTGACTGATTTGAACCGTTTGCTGCTTGAAAAAAGGCCAGAATACCGAAAGATGCAACACAAAGTCATTTTTGTTCATGACAATGCTCCATCACGTACGGCAAAACCGACACTTTGGAAGCACTCAGCTGGGAAGTTCTACCCCATGCGGCTTACTCACCAAACTTGGCTCCTTCCAATTACCACTTGTTTATTATATACATATATATATATATATATATATATATATATATATATATATATATATATATATATATATATATACATATCTTTTGGCGTTTTAACTTGCCCGCACATTGAGGCGCACTTTTTGCAGCCCCTTTTTAATTTCTGAGAATGGATTGAGTGAATACTGATTTTAAAAGAGCTAAAGAAATTAAACATACACTAGCTCAGTTTTTCTTGATAGAGTAATATGGGTAAGATATAATTTTTGTACGTCTTTTTGGAAATAGTCTCTATTGTTATTTAAGAAATTTTTGGTTGTACTGATTTTGGGCACCATTCATTTTAAAATAGAAAGGATCTAACTTCGGCTAAAAAAATGAAAAAATACTGAAGGGTTATGAAGTTGTTAAGGAAAATTTTTATACGGTACAACCCTTTTGTCCTGAAAAGTAGGATAGGTGTACAGTGAAACATTAGGCTTAAACAAGAAAAATAATTTATTAATGATTAACTTAAAAGTTCTAACTTTTGCAGTTCATTTATTACAAAAAACTTTAGCCTAATAGGTGGTTATTACTAAATAAAGTTCTTAGATCAAGCATTTTAATTTTAAAACTTTGCTACACCCGATATTGAACATTCGTGAGGTTCACCTCACGAGTTATCAGTTCAATTCGATGTTAAATCACTTATCTGCGGGAAAATAGGTCAACTGATGTATATTCTAGTAACTTACGGTTTTCCTACGGGCTTCTAGGCGTTGAATTGAGCACTAAAACCATTTTCACACACTCCATCACTAATCTATCAGTACGGCTACATGATGAGAAGAGCCTACGACGGCTACTCCATGTTAAAAAAAAGCCCACTATGGCTTCACGTTGAAAAAAGCCCTGTATTCGACTTGGCTCTATGATGAAAAAAGTCTACTGCGGCTACTGGTTGGAAGAAGCCTCTACTGCGGCTGGATGGAAAAAACCTCGATCCGTGTTATCTGGACCTTTAAATATTCCGTAAAAATTACGTCTTCAAGATGGCTACTTCCCGGAAACAAATGTTCAGCCAGTCGATGCGTTAAAAACGAATTTAATATATTTGGCATAAAACTAGCAATGCACACTGTAATATAAACGGCTTAGAAATCCGAGTGAACTACACTGCTTAAAAGTTAGTGAGCACTGCTCAATATAAAAATGTAAATTATAATGAGAAAACTGTATATATATATATATATATATATATATATATTATATATATATATATATATATATATATATATATATATATATAGAGTGGATTAAAAAGACTTGTAAAAAACAAGATAAATAACTTGTTTGCAATTTCTCAACTTGCTCTCTATTGAGCTTAACACGTTGGGCGAAATTCCATTTTTTTTTAATCCTCTCATAAATTACATTGTCGGCAGTAAGTTTGGTATTATGGTAATTCCTGAGCATTCTATAGATTACCTAGGCAAATTATAAAATATTTAAAGAAAATATTTCACACATTGATTAAATGAGCTCGGCATTTGATAGAATACCTGAATTATACACTTTGCCGGTAACATATATATATATATATATATATATATATATATATATATATATAAATATATATATATATATATATATATATACATATATATATATATATATATATATATATATATATATATATATATATATATATATATAGGAGGGTGGATTGAAAAGACTTGTAAAAAACGCTCAATACGTTGGGTCCTGCGAAATTCCAATTTTTTTATCCTCTCATAAAAAAAAAATTGTTTCGACCTGTTAGCAGCGCAAATAACCTCTTCATAACCTGGTGAATAAAGTGAATAGGGAACTATTTCGAATCCCGGCTCGAGTGTTTTGCCCTCTGCAAAGGCCGATGTGTGAGCAGGCGCATTTTCCTAGTAAAGCAGCACTTTTTGCGCGCTAATTTTTACGTTTTTCCAAATAGTGTATCATGATGATACCCTGTGAGTCCCAAAACACAGTTGTATCACTTTTTTTCCGCCGATAAAACTCTTTTAGGTTTTTTCGGTGCACTTTCACCTTGGCCAACCCACTGTATTGACTGTCGTTTTGTTTCCAGAGTGTAACGGTGTATGCACATTTCGTCTACAGACGCAAAACTATGCTAGGACTGGGATTTGATAACAAGCAAAAGGAAAAAGATCCCTTTTTTCAAATGTCAAATTTATCATTTTACAAGGAAGTTCAATTACTTTTGGCTTAGCCGAATGGCTTTCGAAAGAGAAAAGGAATGTCACTTTGTTATTTTTTGGTTCTTTACATGTTGAAATAGCATTTACTTTTTCAAATAACAATTTTAACTTATTTTGTTGTGAATTGTGATTCGGTTGGCCTATTTTTTTTTTTTATTAGTTTATATTTCTTTATTAATAAATAATACAAAATATTCATATGGTACATGACGATCTGAGTGTAGCCGAAATATAACGATGTAGAATAAGAAATTTCAAAGAGAAAAGAACTGTTCTCTGATCTTTTCCTTATATTCCTTATAGAATACCAGCTACTTTTCCTAACACTATTTTGAAATGTCCTTCTTCGTAAGTGTTTGATCTGGAGTCAACAAATATAGCACCCATCGCGCACTTGGCTTTTCCATTTTTAGAACTTGATGCGGGATATTATGTACCCTTTCGTACCCTTTCATATGAGATACCTACCATCTCAGCAATATCACGAAGTTTAATGCTTCAAAAGAAACTTCAATCAGGCGTCCTAAATATGCAGCATCTGCCAGTTGAATTTCTGTCTAGGCCGCAGTCCACTTTTTTAAATAGATATGTTTTACCACTCCACGATACTTGGTTTTATCTATTTCTACGAAATATGTAACACTGATCACCTACGATAGCTGCCAACAGACAACTACTTGTTGTATTTATTTGAAACTGTGAACAAAATCGTTATAAGATTCATGATTACGAACAGTCACGCCGCTTAACAAAATTTCCTGCCATTTCGTAAAAATTTTCTAGGCTTATCAATATATATGTTACAATAGAGGTTTTTCACGGATGGAATATATATATATATATATATATATATATATATATATATATATATATATATATATATATATATATATATATATATATATATATATATATATATATGTATATATATATATATATATATATATATATATATATATTATATATATATATATATATATATATACATATAATACATATGACAAAGAGAGGAGAGACACTTAGGATTTTTTGCATTGTTTATTGTTATATCTTTTTCTTGGCACTTATTTCTACAATGATTTTGTTTCTTTCTTCATACATTATGTGCGGTAACTATTTAATAACTTTTTATTTTTGATTGTGTTGTTACATGACTCCCTGATTTTATACAGTTCTAGAATTTTTCTACATTTTTTTAGTATTTGTTGTCACTTCATTTTCCATACAGAAGATAAATTGTTTTCAAACATCTTATATTCTGACTATTTTCGATTCGTGAATTTTCTTTGTTGTTTTCTTTTAGCGTCTTGAATTTTTTCTTATAGTTTTATTCAGTTCAGCACATTCTGTTATTCTTTTAGGGTTTTCTAGATTCAGTAGGTTCCGTCTTTTTTACTGCTCCTACTTATGGTACTATTACTAAAAAGGTATCTAATTTTTTGCTTTTAAACACTCCGTTGGCGAACTAATAAGGCCAGGCAAAGTTTTTGTGTTTCTTCCAATAAAAACCTATATGGTACTCGGTTTTGCCCAACTTTCCCCTATGTCAAAATTATTTTATTAAGCGCATTCATACTAAATTGGAAATGAAAAAAAAATGTAGATATTTTCTTTAAGTGTTTTTGGTATCCAATATATCTTATTGATTGTTTTAAAATCTCAAAGCTTTCTTATGTATTCCAGGAACACAATGTTTGGATATCCGTGAAGAACCGTGTTATACCAGATACAAACACGGCAAATGTACTAACGCAATTGAGGGCTTGTTCCATAAAAATCTCTGTTGTTGTTTCATCAGTTGGTAGAGCATGGGGTAACAAATGTGAACTGTGTCCAAGAATGGGTTCAGCAGCATATCAAGAGTTATGTCCAAAGGGTATAGGATTTTTAGATAGAAAGGACATAAATGAATGTACTGAGTTTCCTGGCATGTGCCAGAACGGAAGATGTAAAAAATACTATTGGCGGATATAGTTGCAGATGTAATAAGGGATATGATTATGATGACACTAAAATAAAATGTATAGGTAAGAATAATATGTTAGTTTCAAAGAACGTCTAAACGCGAACCAAGGTTCCGGGTTTGCTTTTATGTTGGGATACTAATAAAATCCCCCCGATACTTTTATTCCAGTGTAATTTTATCATTTATTCTGTTTCCTATTTAAACTAACTACTAGTGTAAATTGGGTGCGTGTGTCGAACTCTCTAAAATTTTAGTTGTATCCCGGTTTCAAAATTAGGGTATAATGATTTAAAATGAGATACTAAAACTTTATTTTAAAATCTAGCAATTGTAGTTCTGTGATAAACATTTAGTAATTGGAAACTGTACTGCCTCTTAACATTACAAAAATAATTTATAATATGTCAAATACAACAATGAAATTTCGCGAATTTTTGGTTCGTAATTTCTCAGGAGTTTGCGTATATTGCTTGGTTCATATTCATTTTAGTAGGTAAAAAACATCACAATTACCATTTTATTTATTAAAACCAAGTAAATTTATTAAGCACCGAATCTCGAAAACGCAGTTTTAATTTTCATATGTAAAATTAATTTCTTGGTGTAATGGGATGATGACTTGAATATTCTTGGAGTCTATCTTGTATGTTTGTTTGATACAGTCAATTAATTATCAATTAATTTTGCCATTAATGATCAAAATATACAATCGAAAACTTTTTTTGACTAGAGTTGTAATCTAGATGGTTGGTAATTTGCTGTTACCGACCCAAAAATTTGAACTGTCAAATTACTTGAGAAAGCTTGGTTCCTCTCCTAAGGCAAGCAGTCTTCCTTTTTCAGTAGCCCGAACTCCGATCCATTGCGACACGCCTTAAAAGCATACTTGTCCTTAAAATGGCGCATAATGCACTTTGTCAGTGGGGAACACACTTTGAAGAAAAATCCAAGTTTTTTTTTTAATGCTTGTATTTATTGTCTAATGGCCACATACTTTAAACTCTCAAATTGTGAAGAAATAAATAGAAAATCCTTTTCTGAAATTATGTTCACAATAGATAGAAATACACTTATAAGAATTATTTTATGATAAAACGGCATATTGTCTCAAAAACTCAGACACAATGGAGCTTAACCCAAATATCCTACTTTCTCCTTCTTCGCGCCTTTAACTGCTAAAATGGATCAATGAGATGGTAGCATTTTAAGTGGCCTTTTTCTGAGTTAACTAATAATATTAAATAGTATCTGCTAAATGTTTATTAATTTTTAAAATGTTGTGAATTAAGTGTCTCTTCATGTATTATTACTTAAATTGAGTTAACACATCTCAAACTAAAGATGTTTTTAGATCGAGTAGAAAAATCTTTTTATTATCTGTTGTGTTATTTAATCATATCAGCACAGTTCCAATTCTAATTCATCATCAATGTTGAATTATAAAATGAAAATTTTTGACTGGAAATTTTTGACGATATTCATTAACATTTTTTTTAAGGAAACCATCAAACATATCTTATATACTAACAAATAAAATATTGAAGGCAATATATTTAAGTTAAAATAAATTAACTACAGACCGGATAATATTTTATGGTTTTAAACCGACGTGTTTATTCTTGTAAACTTCCCACGATGTTAAAATAAATGAACATAAATAAAAATTAATTTTCAGATATTAATTTAAGTATACTGTTACATCAGTTTGAGACAAATGAAAAGCTAAAACACGTTCTTCATGTATGAAATTACATTTTTTAGATATCGATGAGTGTAGCATAACGTCTGAAAATCCATGTGGAGAAGGCTTATGCAAAAATATACCAGGCGATTTCTATTGCGAATGTAAGGATGGATATAGAACACAGCTACCAATGCAGAATTGTATGGATATTAACGAGTGCGAAGAAATACCAGGTGACCCTTTTAATATTACTCATGTATTTTTGCCTTTTTTGTGGGTCATAAATGGAATAAAACAAGGCTGAATTTTTTTTTTACCTTTTAGGTCTCTGTAGAGGAGGACGATGCCTAAATACTGAAGGATCTTATAGATGCGAATGTCCCCCTGGCCATGAATTGTCACCTGATAAACAGTCTTGTAAAGATATTGATGAATGTTCTAGAACCAGCGGAATTTGTTCAAATGGAGTATGTGAAAATATGATGGGTACATACCAATGCATCTGCGATGATGGATATCAACAAACGGGGCAAAAATCACATTGCGAAGGTATGATATAGAACTATTGTAAAATATTTAATAAAACCTCTTGACATTCTGTATTTTTCTTTATTTTATTTATTGATTAATATATATATATATATATATATATATATATATATATATATATATATATATATATATATATATATAAATAAATTTATTTTCTTTTTATTTATTGATTAAATTTACGGGTTACCACATTTTTGCAATTTATAAACTTATAGTAGGAAAATAAAATAATTTATAAGTTAGCAACAACAATCAGTGCATAACAGTAAAAATACTTACAATTATAATAACAGTACAATATAACACAACAATATACAGAATATAGGAGTGACCAGTCATTCAAATTAAACTAGATAACTGTGCTTTAAAGCCACACAGAGTGCACCTAAGTAAATCAATGTCCAAGTTGTTTAAAATTCGCAGGAATCTATCTATAGGAGAATGTAGTCAGTGTTGAATTTTCTAATCTAAATCCTTAAAGAAATTGATGCAACAACACTTTTTGATATTCAACAACAAGTTGTTAGATTGAAGCTAGATTCCAAAGGCGTCCAAATCACTCTGGAGTCCCAGTAAGTCCCTCCACCGTTCGATACTACTGTACAACTTAAGGTCATCGGCGAACATGATCTCTGTAGAATGCTTAATTACACTTACAACGTCATTCATAAACAAATTTAACAACAGTGGGGCACAGTGGCACCCCTGAGGGATACCAGAAAGAACCTCAAACTACACAGAGATGAAATTATTTACCCTGACACTTTGAGTCCTGCCAGCGAGGAAACTCTCCAACCATGTAAACAGTGAGGGATGAAACCCCACAGCCCCCAGCTTCGCCAATAACAACTGAAAATTTATCGTGTCAAAGAACTTCGAGAAATCAGTATAGACAGCATCGATCGGCATTCTGCTCTCGAAGGCCTCCAATAGGTCAGTCTTGTACAGTACAAGGCTGTCCGCAGTTGACTTCCCCTTGTTAAAACCAAACTGATTCTCATTAAGCATACCCTTGCATTTCCAAGCCAACTGATCGTAAATCATACCGTCAAATAACTTTGCAATAGCGCATTGATTGCAGACACCTCTATCATTACTAATGTCACTAAGTTTTCCAGACTTGAAAATTGGGGTGATGAAACTATGCTTCCAAATATCCAGGAAGGTAGTTGTTTCCAGAGACAAATTTGAAGAGGCTTGGTCAAAGTGAAAATACACTTGTTGATGAATACGTTGGTGACAGAGTCAGGGCATATCTAGGATATTATGAAATTTATTGCATATATTGAAACAGGTGACTGGTGGGGTCATTCAATACTTTGTTTTTTCAAATTAGAAAATTTTTGAAAAATTAAAAAAGGGGCTAAACGGCATTTTAATAAATCATTTACAAAATAAATCCGCCCATGAAAGGCCAACATTGAAAAGAAATAATTTCATTGGCTCGAGAACAATTGGATCATTGCCCTTTAACAGCTGATTTTCAAGTAGGAGAGTAGGGCAAATCGACTCTCAGCTTGAAAAAATCGTATATAAAAATACATTTTCGTGTACAGAAATATTTAAGGTTGATGAAAGTGGATTTTCCATCGTCCAGAAAAAATGCAAAAAGTTGTAGGATTAAAAAGGAAGAAATAAATCGACAAATCACAAGCGGAGTAAGAGGCTTTGTGTTGTGCCAGTGTGGCTAGATGTTTTGTGCCACCAGTACACCTGAAAGCGTTGAACACAGCAAAGGCTAATGGGATAATAATGTCACAACTGCCAGCCATTGGAAGTCTTTTTTTTAACCTATGAGCAGTTATTATATTCAAGCAACAGAAAAAATGGTTGAGGACAAATCCAGGTCATCAAGGAACGCAATATCAAGTTGCAGGTTTATTTGCAGAAGTCCACTAAAGTGCTGATTTTTTTTATTTATTTTTTTTTTTATTGGTCTAGCACACGTGCTGCAGGGAAGTCCCTAAAGCGCTCCAGGAGCGGCACGAGTGCGGAAAAAGCGATTCACGTTGTTCTTGAATCGCTGTAAATTGTACTCGGTGGGAAACACAGCGCTGGGCAAATTTTTTCCAAAGGGATGACGTTCTCCATATAAAAGATTGCTTGAAAAGCGTTGTACGCGGAGTAACAAGCTGAACCTCATACGGATGCGAAGCACCAGCGCGACGTGTATTTCTAACATGCACCGCTTTGGGAGGAATTAAGCGGGCTACATCCTTCGAACACTTTTCATGAAAATACTTGTAGAACAGACTCAAGTCGCCAACCGTTCTTCGATGTTCCAGCGAATCAAGGCCGCCGGTCAATTCCGGGTCCCCAATCAGACGGACCGCTCTTCTCTGAACAGAATCCAACAAATGCAGTGTATGTTTGGGAGCGGAGCCCCAAACGTGGGAGCAGTATTCCATAGTTGGTCGAATTTGGGCTTTGTAAAGAATTAACAGTTGTTTGTGGGGTGTAAAGCTTTCTGGTTCTAAATAATATTCCCAACTTTTGAGAAGTTCTCCTTGCTATGCCTGCAACATGTTCATGCCAAGACATATTTGCTTCCAAACTAACGCCCAACAAATTGAGCGACGATGCTAGGGGAATGGAGTGCCCCGACATAACTATGTCGGGTTCAGCAACGTTAACTTTTTTAGAAAAAACTGCCGCTTGGGTTTTTGTAGCGTTAAATTCCACTTGGTTACTGTCACCCCAAGATAGAATTTCTTCCAGGTCTTTGTTGAGTTGAACGACCTCCTGCTGTCTGCGGACATTCGCCTGAGCAGCCGATGTCCGAGCGTTCAAGGTGAATGAAGAGACAAGCGTACTGTCATCTGCAAAGCTATAGACTGGACTCCCGGTCTTTTCCAGCAGATCGTTAATGTAAATGAGAAAGAGAGTAGGAGACAGTATGGAGCCCTGGGGCACACCAGCGTTGACAGTGAGGGTGTTAGAAAGAAATCCGTCGACCGCCACTCGTAAAGAACGCTCTCTGAGGAAACATGAGAGCCACAAACAGAACCTTTCAGACATACCATAAGAGCGCAACTTAGCCAACAGTCCATCGTGCCAAACACGGTCGAATGCCTTGGATATGTCAAGAGCAACCGCCCGAGATTCTCCAAAGTGTTCAATTGCGTTGTTCCAAACATGTGTTACATAAGTCAAAGATCTCCTGTTGATCTATGTTTACGAAAACCATATTGGTGATCGCTAATAATATTGAATCGTTCAAGACATTTTAGAAGATGCTCATTGATAACCTTTTCCATGACTTTCGATATTATTGAAAGCAGTGCAACTGGTCGGTAGTTATTTGGCAAGGTCTTCTTACCTTTTTTAGGTATCGGCTGAACCGTGGCACATTTCCAGCAGGACGGAAATATTCCCTTTCTGTAGGATAGGTTAAAAAGTCTACAGAAAACTGGTGTTAGTTCGCTTGCACAGTTTTTGAGAACTATGGCGGGTATTCCGTCAGCGCCAGAAGCCTTCTTGGTGTCTAGCTTCATTAAAATACGCTTTATGATGCGCTGTCTGAAGACAACATCGGGCATCCTTGACTGCAATATGGAAATAGTAGGTGGTGTTTTTCCTTGGAAATCGACAGTAGAATGTGAAGCAAAAAGTTCAGCCAACAAGTTCGCTCTCTCAACAGGTGTGGTTGCAATGGAATTATCTGGCCGTGTGAGTGATGGTATGGTGGATTTGGTAAAATTTTGACTAACTGCCTTAGCGACTGCCCAAAAGGACCTGGAATTGTTGGGACAAGCGAGAAGTTTGCTTCTAATTCGTTGATTGTGTGCCTCCTTGGTTTCGTCGATAATTCCCTTGCATCTGTTCCGGGCATGAACAAAGATGTTTCGATTTACACTGATATCATTGGGACCATTGTGAACGGCATTAAAGTGGTTAGAGTTTGGCCCACGGACAAAGATCTCTTTCCTGAACATTTGTTTAAAGCAGCTGAAAATATAAATGCTCTTTCTGTCAACCATCTCCTTCGGAATTTAACTCTAAAGCTTTAAGAAATTTTTTAAAATCTTTAGTGTCTAATACTACAAAAAACACTGTTCGAAAAACTGTGGAAATTACAAGTCCTTACAAAAATATGTTGGAAGAATCGTCATCAACCAAATCGAGGAAAAATAACGAGAACTAAGAAAGGAAGAGGCATTAATAAACAAAAGATGGAATCAAAAAAAAAAGAAAAACGCTAATAACAAACATAGTAAGTTTTGCCCAATTTTCTACCAACTTAAACTAAAAAGGTATGGACAGTTAACAGACGCCCGGCCGGTATGGGACGCCGTAACAAAGGATGAATTTCTTTTCAGCTTTCGACAAAAGATCCTTTGTAGTCTCTAGAAGAAAGCCGAATAATGTGACCGCCTGAAAAAAACCTACCTTATTAATTTATTTATTGTGTTCTCCTCTTTAGAATGAAGCTAATAAAATTCCATACGTTAAAATTTTTACTTATTATAAAAAAATATTGAAATAGAAAACTTGTGTAATTAATATTTGGTGTCAGGAAGTAATTATTTTAAAAGATAATTTTTTATAATATTTTTCACTAAATTTGTTTAGGAAAAACTTGTTTATTATGGAGTTGTATGGTCCACCATTGGTGAAGTGAAAAAATACCCATGTCATCATTCCTTTAGGGTCAATTTTTTTCTTTGTTATTGAGATCCGCTATTTAAGGTGAATTTTCTGCAATCGGTCTTGCTACAAGCACCCGCCAGTTACAATATATGTAGTGAATTCCCCCGCATATATTCGGGGGGTGTCAACATGAAGAGATTAAAATTTTAAAATAGATTTTTGTAACATACGAGGTTTAAACTTAAACATAAATTCAATGCACCAACTTCTACAATCAAATAATGTACTAGCTCTCTGTGAAACCAAGGTCATTTAACCGACCAGCACGGTAAACTTTCTCTATTATGGATACCAATTCTATTTTTGGTTTAGGCGTAACTTTGGAATCTGTCTTTTCGTTAGAAGCGATATTTCTTGCCAACGAAAAGAAGCTCTGGAGCCCTGGAACTTTGATGTTATGTGTTAAAAATAACGACTCAATAGATCACAATGGTTATCTGCTGCCTCTATCGACTTCCAAGTGATACTAACTTTAGAATACTTTTGCTTCTCTTGTAGACACCATACATTATTTACAGATTAATTTTATCCAAATGCCGAAGTTGCCATCTTGGGCGACCTTAATGTTCACAACATCAAGTGGCTTAAGTATTCAAAACGACCGATGAGCAAGGTCGTAAAGCTGAATCATTCTTAATCAGTTGTGGCTTTACTCAGCTTAAAGCCTAACGATGAACCAACATCGATCCCTAATCGAGACGGTTCGCTAGTCTTCTTGACCTCGTTTTAACCACCAATCCAGAAATTTACATTCTCATCATCCGACTATAAACTGTTTTCGATATCTAGTATCCTACCGATCAGTGACAGAGAGGCGCCTAAACCGTGCAAGATTTGTTATTATAAATCTGCTAAATGGGAAGAAATCATGGAATATTTTCGAACTTTCCCTTGGTCAGAGTTTGTTTTAGATCAGACGACCGATCTGACTGCACTAAGGTGGGATCGGTTGTCGTTTCGGCTGGTATGAGAGCTTACATTCCTTCTTCGAAGAAATGCCCTTCCAAAGGCAAGCCTTGGTTCAACCGGAAATGCAACGAAGTAGTTGCTTCTAAAAATATTGTTTATCGACACTGGCGCAAAAATGCTGACATCAAAATATCTTTGTTCGTACCCGAATAGGCGTAAAGAAATTATCGACGAAACCAACACAAACTTCTTACCTGCCCCAACAATTCTAGGTCCTTTTGGCCAGTCACTAAGACCATTAGTCAAAATTTCACTAAATCCACTAGACCATCACTCACACGGCCAGATAATACTATTGCAACAACACCAGTTGAGAAGGCCAACTTGTTAGCTGAGCTTTTGACTTCACATTCTACTGTCGTCGATTTCCGAGGAAAAACACCACCAACTATTCTCACAGTGTAGTCGCGGCTACCCGATTGTGTCGTCAGACAGTGTATTATAACACGTATTTTAATGAAGCCATGCACGAAAAAAGCTTCTGACTCTGACGGAATACCTGCCAAAGAACTCAAAAAATGTGCGAGAGTACTAATACTAGTCTTTTGTAGACTTTTCAACCTATCCTACAAAAATTAAATATTTCCTTCCTACTGGAAATGCGCAGTTAAGCCTAACGCTCGAATATCGGCTAGTGATGCAAATATTTGCAGACAGCAGGAAGATAATGAATTTAACAAAGATCTCGAAGGTATTCTAATTTGAGGTGGCAGCAACGAAGTAGAATTTAACGGTACAAAATCCCATGCGGCAGTTTTTTCTACAAGTATTTTCATAAATATGTTGTTGTGTTATGGATATAGCCCATTTAATTCCTCCCAAAGCTTGCCAGAAATACGTGTAGCGCTAATACTTCATATCCGTATGAAGTTCAGCTTGCCACTCCTCGTACAACCCTCTTCAAGCAATCTCTTATATGGAGAGCTTCATCCTTCGCCAGAGTACAATTTACAGTGACTCAAGACCAACGTGCATCGCTTTTTCTACAAAACTCTGCCTTATGCTCTTTTCCTATCAAACTTTTCCTTCAAAGATAAATTTTAACCCAATCCAGCTGGCTTTCCTACTTTTTTTCCTAATTTCTTTCATTGTACTAACACTTCTATCAGTTTATTTCTAAATATATACACAACCTTCGGTTGTTTTCTATTTACCTTACTTTTATATTTCTAGTTCCTTCTCGTTAGTTATCCTTACATTTTCTTCCGTTTTCTGTATCCTGAATTTTCTGTAGAGTATATAGGATATATAAAGGTGCTCTGGTGCTATTCATGTTTCTTCTATTAATATTTATTGTAGGTTTGTTTTAAAATTTTCTCAATTCTATAGCTTTCCTTTATTCTTAAAAATAAGTACAATATCTTTATCCTTTTTTGACTTGACATGTTTCTCTGTTCTTCCTCTTATTAAAATCCATAGAATAGCAATCTATACCGTCTAGACTTAACAGTTTAACTATTCCATTGGTATACTATCACGATCTGTTACTATTCTGGTCCTTATTTTTTTAAATTACGTATTCTATTATTTCCAAGTTTAAAACCCTGCGTCGGCATTTCTTAATATAGAAGCTTTTCAAAGCAAATTTCCTATTTTCCTGTGATCCTGAAAGATCATTTTCTCTCCTAACTCGACATTTTGCTAATACGTATAATTTCTTTACTACTTTAGTCTTTTCCATCTCAGAAGCATAATATTATTTCCTAATTTATCTTTCGCTTCTAAGTTTTGCCTTTTTTAATTTCACCACTTTTTCTTTTTATCTATAAGTATTTTTTTTTTGGTATAACTTCTACTGCCACAGTTTGTACGGTACAATTGTTATCTTACGAACGTATCTGCAAATCTTTGTTTTGCAGGTTTCCTTTCTTCAGAACATGTTTTTTTTTTAAATCTCTTCTCCTTCAGTCTTTATCAATTAGTTGTCAGCTTTATTACCAGTCAGCAATCACTCTTTATATTCTGGTATCTTGGTTCCACCACTTTTACTTCATAATGTCCATTAGAAATTGTTTGTGATGTAAATAGTTTGATTATTAAAATAATAGTATAAAAAATTAAAATTGAAAAAATTATTGCCTTCCTTCAAGTGATCTGAACCTAAGCAGAACAATACATATAATTGGCAACATATTAATTCTATTGTAAAACGGTAATACATATGAAAATATTTTTCAGACATCGATGAATGCGAATTTGAGCCATGTGATGACATCTGTATCAATACACCTGGAAGCTTCTCTTGTTCTTGTGGGTATGCGCTAATTAAAACAAAAATACTCAAATCTATTAACCAATATAACATATCTTTACAGATCGGGATATCAACTTAACTTAGATGGTAAAAGTTGTTCGGATATTGATGAGTGTAAGGATAATCCTAGAATCTGCAATGGTGGGAAATGTACAAATACTATTGGCAGCTACATATGTCACTGTACGGAGGGGCTTTTAGCAGGTTCATCTGGAACTTCCTGTTTGGGTAAGAAAGATACTTTACATTTTGTGTTTGTTCTTATTTACCAAAATCATATTATTAAAATTGCTTTTCAACTATTCATTTTGCCTCAGAAGGTGTCAAAAGGTTCCAAAAGTATATAATTAGACTTTTACCACTAAGTAAATCACTTATTTTCTAGTGATCCATAGGACAATATATCATGTTTTTAGTCCGATACATGCCAAATTATACTATTAATTTATATTTGAATGGTGTATCTGTATAATATTTCTAATAATATTATTTTCTTTTTAGATATTGATGAATGTAAACAAAATCCAAATATATGTGGTGCTGGCGAATGTCACAACACTTTAGGATCCTATCAATGTAGATGTGAAGAAGGATACTCCGTTAAACCTGATGGTAGTACACAATGTACTGATGATGATGAATGCTATTTAGGAACGTATAATTGTGATGAGAATGCTGATTGTATTAATAATCCGGTAAGAACTTCTGTAAATTATTATAAAATACGATAACTGATTTGTCACTTCAAATTAGTTCTTAAACTTCATAAAAGTTATAAAGTAATCAAGCATGCTTGATATAATGTATCGTAAGGTACTAGGACGATGCTATAGGCATCCTGGACGACTTATTTTATGAGAACAACATATAAGCTGACAGAAGATCCATAGTTCCACATAAGAGTAGCAGAGGTAGTGGTTCATGCTGATCTTAAATTGCTGTAGGTTTTTTTCGGTGGGAAACATAGACCTGGGCAGATCTATTCCAAAAGAAAAGAGTTCCTAAAGGGGGTGGTATAAACAGTGACAGGCTGAAGGTTATACGTGTGACATTCATCGAATACCTCCCATAAAAGTATATATCGGTTAGATTCAAATCACCAACTTTCTTTTGGATAATCCAGTTTATCAAAGTTTCTTTCTGGTGAGTTGCTGGTCCCCAATTAATCGAATAACTCTCATCTGGATAGAATCTAACAAATATAGAATAAGGAGTTTAAAGCTTTCAAGTATGAAATATAATAATTTGAGCTTGCGGGGAGGTTTTTTTGCTATGCATGCAATATGATCGTGCCAACGTATATTTGCTCTGAAGTTAACGGCTAACCATTTGAACAAAATGCTACTAGAATAGACTGTTTTGATTTAATTATATCGAGTACTGTAACGTCAACTTCACAAAAAAAACAGCTGTCTGGATTACTGCGGCATTAAATTTAAGACAAAACTTCTTCCAAGTCTTTGTCAAGTTGTTCCTGCTACCTACGGATATCTACATGGGCAGTAGGTTATTGCACCGTTGAAGATAAATTAGAGTACAAACGGACTGGCATCACCAAAGCTCTAGATGGGATGTTTAGTTTTTTGTAGTAGAATATTAATGTTAAGAAGAATTCTAATAGGAAACCTTGGGGTACGCGAGACTTGATATTAAAGGTGTCGTAAAGCAAGCCATCAACTGTCACGTATCTTCTTCTTATAATTCCATTTCCATTACTGAAGTTGGGCTCTAATCACGGTGAATTTTTCCTTATCCTGGGCAATTCTTAATAAGGTATGGGTATCCAGACCTATCCGATCTCGTATATTTTTCAGCCAGGAACATTTTCGACGCCCACACTTCTTTTCCCTTCAATTTTCCCGCCCGTCAACAACCGGAGCAGTGAATAACGTGGACCCCTACAAATATGTCCCAAGTAAGGAGTTTTTTTGTCTTTTAATAAATGACAATAGTTCTCTTTCGCTACCCATTCGACGAAGTACATCTTCATTAGTGACACACTCTGTCCAAGAGATCTTCAACATTCTGCTCATGACCCATAATTCGAAAGACTCCAAACGATTCACTGATCGTACTCCCAAGGTCCAGGCCTCAACTCCATATGAAACCACTGGATATATATAGACCTTTACAAAACGATAACGAGTATCCAAAGAACGGGTTGAGTCTGTGAGGAGGTGTCTCATTTTGAGAAAAGCCGCTCTAGCCATTTCAATGCGGACTCGTACCTCAACTTCAGGATTTAAATCATTAGTTACCCAACACCCTAGGTATTTAAATTTGTTCACTTGTTCTATCAATTGATCGTAAACACGAATATCTGTTTGCAACCCGGGTGTTCTTGAAATGACCATTACTTTCTTTTTACTAACGTTCACTTCATGCCTAAAACATCGCCTTCCCTAGATATATTGTTCATAAGACGCTGAAGTCCATCCGCTGTATCTGCTATAAGAACGGTATCAATAGCGTACTTTAGGTTGTTAACCTAAGCCATTAACTTGGATACCATCTGTGGCATTCTCTAAGGCCTTCTGGAATATGTGCTCAGAGTATAGATAGATGTCACGTATAAGCAGTGATATTAGATGACATTTCAGAGTCATAAAATAAACCTCTCAGGCATACTATAAGAGCAAAGCTTAACCAAAATTCCAGAATGACAAATAGGATCGAAATACATTGTTATGTTAAGCACTATATAACGTGAAATTGCGTTGTTTCAAAAATATGTGACATAGGTTGATAGATCTCCTGTTGATCTTTCTTTACGAAAGACTGCCTTGTTCGCTTCTGCTTTGCTCCATTTGTGAATTATTTATTAGGACATTTGTGACACGACATTTCAACTTTTTTTATTACTTTTATTTTCGGTAAGGTGGGCTCGTGTTTTTAAATTACTCTCCAAAATGATTTGAGAGTCATTTTTATTGTATTCTAAAGCGTATATTTAAGAATCATCATCATCATTAACTTATTCCATCCATAGTCGGATGTAAGCCTCTCCAAGTTGTCTCCAATGAGCTTTGTTGTTTTCTTTTTGCATCCAATCGTGATCTGCTAACCTTTTTAGGGAGCCCGTCCATCTTGTCTGTGGTCTACCTCTGCATCTTTTGTGTTCTCTAGGCCTCCATTCAACTATACGGCGTATCCATCTGTTATCGTTCAGCCTTGCGATATGCCCCGCCCAATTCCACCTTAATATACATATTCGTTGTAATACATCTGTCCCTTTTGACCTTCTTCGTATCTCGATGTTAGGAATTCCATCTTGGAGTCTAATATTTAGCATTCTCCTCTCTATTGCTCTTTGGGTTACCTGGAGTTTATTTATTATACTTTTATTTAAAACCTGTGTTTCAGTGCCATATGTTACCACCGGCAGTACATATTGATCGAATACTCTGCTTTTTATTGTATTTGGGATGGCCAATTTAAATGAAGGTTGTAACCTTCCAACCGCAGACCAAGCTAACGCGACTCTTATATCCAAGTCAGCCTTTAAATTATTTTTTGATATTTTTTGTCCTAAATATATGAACGTTTGTACCCTTCCTATTCTTTCACCATCTATTAATAGTTCCTGGCTGTTATCTTTACTTTCGTTGTTCAGATATTTGGTGAAGTTTATTTTTAGACCTATTGCTGGAGAGTTGTTATTTAATATGTAAGAATAATAAATATTAAATTATTAATCAAACTAAACTAAAATGTGGCCAAAGTGCAAATTTTAAAATAAATCATGGATTTGAATTTCTCACCTTACAAAATAACTTAATGTGAATATTAGAAGACTAAATTTTAATTGGTAGATATTTGATGGGGAAATATAAGAAAAGCCATAGAAATAGGGCTTTGGAGATGTTTACAATTAACACCTGCCATTTTTCTTTATGAGAATAGTGAAAAAATAATATAATTCTCAGATTCGTCAACTCTAAGAACCCGATGCGTAACACTTGTTTATTATCAGACCAAAAACTAGGAAAAATTCTCATAATACTATTGGAACCATAAAAAATTTAACTCCTCTTAGCTCATTTACCTCCTTCCTAGTGATATCGTTCAAAAACCGATGGCTATTTATTGCCTTTCTTCATAGAGGCAAATAAAAAGGTTAGCCAAAAACAAATTAATTTAGGCCAGTTTAGGCATTAACATCATTTTCTAATTTTTACCGCTTACAGCTTAAACTACCTAATACGAACCGCTTTCAATATTTCTTTCTAACCCTTAAGTTGCATTGGCTAGATTAAATTTTCAAATCAATTCAAAATGAAATAAAATATAGGGCGTATGAGATAATTCTCTACGTGATGGAGATATTTATAACTGAAAGTTAACCCTTTAGATACTGTTTCTGTTAAAAATGCGAATACGGAAAACATAATATAATTTTTAGATTCCTCGGGTCAAAGCATGCGTACAACATAATATTTTCATAATATTCTTCTTCAGTCTCTTGTATATGTTTGGTCATAGGTAGTTTTACCGAAAATATTGGACAGAGAGATTTTCTGACATACAAAACTATGTTCTTTTCGCGTGAAGAAGTACAAAAATTTAGGAGGGTGGTATTTTCAAAAACACAATCCCTTTAACAAGGGAGTTAAAAAGGGTTAGTATAATTTTAACTTTTATATATCGACGGTGAGCCTGCAAAATTTCAAAATCAGTATTTTATGCTAAAATAGAATTTACGTGCCGTTGAGATGAAATGTTAACCAAACTGAAAAATTATCACATATCCTAAAATATTTTAGCCTCAATAAATTCCAGTAATATATCCTAACAAATATTTTGCATAATTGAGGTAGATATATCCTATTTTCCGAGTAATTCATGAAACTGTTAACTCAACGTTGTTGGATATTTTATTTTCAAAGATTGTCAATCATACTCAATTTCATGTACCATTACACTGAACAAACTACTGATTTGTATCTGTTTTGACACGTTTATGTAATAGAGACAACATTTTGTGAAAAAATGATAGTGACATTTTTAATTAACAGCCTCGGTTTTTTAAAGCGGACATTTCATTGTCGAAAATAACGTGGATTAAATATTATTCTTATAATAATGTGTGATGTGATGCTCATACAGCAGTAGAAGCAGTTGTCCTGTGGAACGAAAAGCCAACATATTTTATTCGGCAAAACGTACAAAGCAAAATGAAAAAGTTAATTAGAGCATTTATTTTTCTAATGTTGGTAAAAGGACAGTTAAATTTTTACTTTGAATTTTTGTAGTAGTAATTAAATATAAATGTTAACTAAAAAATTCTACTTATATAGAAATAAATGAATGGTGAACAAGTGTTAGTATTATTAGATTTAATTTATATTTTTATTCGAAACAAATTTCTTGCCAACTGAAAGTTTTTTACTTATATATAATGTTTATTTACATTATCGATTCTTTGTGGTTTTGAATGCATTCTTATTTTACAATATACATAATTTTAAACAAACAATAAAGTTATATACTCAGTACATCTTTTACAAATATAAGTTCTAAAATACATATAAATATGGAATTTGACTTTTTCACACACACGTATGGTAAGATATTACTCACAAATTAATGAAATCTACCTCTAGGACTGAAACTTTTCATAGCATTTACATGTCCGATTTAAGATAGTTACATTTATAATTTATTTTTAACCAAGAGCAAATAAAAACTGGAATAACGGTATTGATTTTTTTAGATTCCTCGTAATCACATCCCAGTCTTCTCTGCATAAGGATATAATAAAAAATATAACTTTTAGATTTGAGAACTCTAGGAATACTGAAAAGGATATACTCCTCTCGTGATATTCCTTTCAAATTTCTTTCTCCACTGTTATATATTTTACGAAAAATATTCTTATTTAAAATTGGTAAACTTCAAATAGAAGGAAAAATTCCTATAAGTCTACTGAAATTCTACAAAATTTATCGACCTTCACCTTTCCCCTAATACCATATTACTTAACAACTGTAGGTTCTTTTACCACTGCAAGTACTATAAATGTACCAAGTTTAAAATTAAGATCTCATTTGAATCGATAGTTATCGCGGCAGCAGATAACAGACGGACTTGCGGAAGTATTAAAACTATGTTTTTCATGGTCCAGAGACCCTTAAACAAAATTTTATATATCGACGCAGGTAAAAAGAGTTAAATAGTTTTATACATATATGACGTTGACAATAAAAAAAATGCTGAATCGGACCTTCTTACAGCAAAGAATAGCTTAATTTGAACATTATAAGTCTATATATAGAACTAAAATCTCACATGTCTTGATAGGCTTCATCCTACTGATATTGGAAAATAATAAAAAAATAACAAAATTTCCAGAATTCTCAATTGCAAGCTATCTTTATCTTTTATACGATATATACAACCCTCTAACCCCTGACCTACTGCTTAAACCCTTAGTATATTTGACTATAATACTTTAGTTAAAAAAAAAATGAAAAAATAACATAGTTTTCAGAGTCTCTGAACCTAAAAACCCCGAGAAAGACATATAATATGAAACATACGAAATAACTACTCCATTATCCCTTCTCAACCCTTTTAATTTCTAAAGTTTGGATAATATTGGTAAATAATTACGCTTAGAATATACACACTTTATCTTCCCCCACTCCTTTAATCGCCTTCCTCTGAGGCGATATCGCTCAAAAGCTATAAGTTTCATTTTTTCTTCATTTATTATACGTATACCGAATTTAAAATCGATATCTCATTTCATTCGCGAGCTATAGTGTAAACAGATCGACAGACATATAGATAGATCGACATTAATGAGGCACCGAAGAAAGCAGAAATGAAAGAATCTGTAATTTTTTTCCTTTCCTTAAGAAAGGGAAGTAAAAATGGGCTTCATGTATTTTGGAGAGCTAAATATGATGTTTAAAGGATAAGTAGTGGTACTATACTATACATTCTGGCATAAACGATCCCAATTTTTAATACCGTTGTCTTCCTTGTGTAAATAAAATTGGGAAACAAGAAAAAAGTCACAGAACGTTAAATCTTGTAAATGATATCCAGAATTTTCCGTAAACTCAAAAAATTAAACTTATGCAGTGCATTTTATTTAAAATGAAAGCGTATGTCAAGTTTTCCTTGAAATCGAAAACTATCAACAATTGCTTTTCTATTTGATATATCCATATTTTCTGTCTAATACATTAACATTTATATTACAGTTTATTTTACTACTCTATTAATTATGACGGCGCGAGTAATAACTTCATCACCAAAAAGTACCTATTACTTAAAATATGCTTTCAGTTCTCCTTTTGTGTGAAAAAGTCAATTTCAGCATTGATTTAAGAACTGCCCTAACTGATCAGAGTTGCATGTAAAGTCTTTGTATCAAGATCCGGTACATCATACATCTATATATTTTCAAGTGCGAAAAACACTAAACTTCAACTACGGTTTTTTTTACTTGTATTTAGATATTGTTTGAAATGACTTATTTGTTTTCAGGGATCATACCAGTGCAGGTGCCTAGATGGTTTTACTGGTAATGGGATCAGTTGCCGAGATATCAATGAATGCTTGACCAACAATGGTGGATGTGACCAAAATGCTCAGTGTATTAATAACGACGGGTCCTTTAGATGCGAATGCGATACTGGGTATGACAATGTCCATATACGTGTATTAAAAATATGCCGAGGACTAACTTAATTAAAATTAAAAATGGTTTGCCACGTATTATACTTCCTATATGTTTCCAATAAATATTTAAAAGTATTTTTATGAAAACATACAAACACGCCACTTATTTCATATTGTAATTATCCGAAGAGGGTGATAATACAAACACTGAAGCATATTTGATATTGTTATGAAAATGGACTTTTTTGTAAAAATTAATATATATATATATATATATATATATATATATATATATATATATATATATATATATAATATATATATATATATATATTTTATATTTATATGTATATATATATATATATATATATATATATATATATATATATATATATATATATATATATATATACAGGGTGCCCCATATGTATGGAATAATGATTTCACAGCATTTATTAATCAGTCTATCAAAAAAAATGTTTAAACAAAAGTTATAGGATGTTATACGGCGCATATGTTGACGTTGACAATAAAATGTTTTGCACTGTTAGTTCGAAGAAATGACGCCATCTTAAATTTTTTTAAATGGAAAGCCCTGCATATTGTTTTATTTTTTGAGTCCCACTAAAAATTTTAGATATTATTTGCCTAACATACCATATGTCTAAATTGAACTGTTTTGGAATTATTGATATTTGAAATTAAGGAGATTAATAAAAAAAAATAAGCTGGCTTGAGTCAAACATTTGCTGTCAGTAACGATTTAACGTGTCAAAAAATAATTTATTAATGAAAACGTTTATTGCTGCATTTTGTGAAACTGTAATTTGAGCGTAATATCATAATGGTACATTTAACAGAAACTGAAAGAATCACTTTGTTAATGATGGTTGGTTACGGAGACCGTAGGAGAACACAACAGGAGACCTGTGATATTTTTAACGTAGAATATCCGAATCGAGAACCTATTACCCAATGCGTAGTTAGTAAAATATCGAAACGATTTAGACAATCAGGTCATATTAAGGATCGTTCTAAATCTGGACCTCCAAACATTAAAACAAGCGATGATAAAAAGATGTTTTATTGGAAATTACAGAAAATCCCTAAACAACCACTTATCAGCTCTGCCTAGACTACAACATAAGTAAAGTAAAAGGTACCTTAAGTCGTATATTGAATGAAGAAAAATTGCATTCATATAAACCTATTCTATTGCATGAATTATCTGAAGATGACTACGATAGACGCGTTGAATTTTGCAAGGTCATGATGGAACGAATCAATAATGATTCTAACCTAATTCATAACATTGTTTTTTCTGACGAGGCCATATTTTGTCTTAACGGAAGAGTTAACAGGCATAACTGCCGGTACTGGTCTACTGAGAATCCCCGTCATTCTCAAAGATAAGAAAAGATAAATGTGTGGGCAGGGATTTGTGTACGTCATATCATTGGTTCCTTTTTTATCGATGGAAATCTTACAGGACAGCAGTATTTACAGTTACTCCAAGAGCAAGTTGTGTAGGTCTTTTTTTTGATGAAAATAATTTGGATACCCCTAACAGGAATTTGTGGAATCAACAGGACGGATCACCTCCTCATTATGAAATTAATGTTCGCATATATTTGGATGCGATTTTTCCTAATCGATGGATAGGCAGAATAGGTGCTGTAGAATGGCCGGCAAGGAGTCCCAACCTTATGCCACTCGATTCTTTTTATGGGGTCATTTGAAAACTAAAGTTTATCGAAGTCGACCTAAAACTGTAGAAGATTTACAACAAAGAATTCAATATAAAACAACACAGATTACTCCAGATGCTCTGCAAAACTCTGTTTAGGCTGTTTATGACAGATTGGGTCATTGCCTCGTTGTTAACGGTAGGCCTTTTTCAGCAATGAACAAACAATTAAAAATAAACCTAGAGTATTTATTAATTGTTTTTTTGTCTTTTTTTATTTTCAATTTCAAATAACAATAATACCAAAACGGTTTAATTTAGACATATGGTATGTTAGACAAATAATATCTAGAATTTCTAGCTCTAAAAAAAATCAAGATGGCTTAACTTCTGTGAAATGACAGTTCAAAACATTTTATTGTCAACGTCAGCATGTGCGCCGTATAACACACCTATAACTTTTATTTAAACATTTTTTTGATACACTGAATAATAAATGCTCTGGAATCAATATTCCATACATATGGAGCACCCTATATATATATATATATATATATATATATATATATATATATATATATATATATATATATATATATATATATATGTTGAAGGTTGCATTTTATTATTTATACAAATATGGAACATTTCCTAACTTGAGTAGGAATTCTGGCATATATTTTTTTTAACATTCAGTGCGCTTTTAATTACAAATATCAAAAAAAGCAAGGAATATGACACAGATCCTATGGAATTTTAAAGGCGTTGAATTTTTCTATAGTAATACTATATTTTCTAAGTAAAAAATACAGCAAGCTATTGAAATTTATATTATTTGACAAGTAAAATAATATATTGGCAGAAAATTTTGCATACTTTAGAGATATATACATTTTTATCTCTTAAGGTCTTTGGCATTGTAACTCTATGCGATTAGCTCACACCTAAAAAACAAACAAATAAATGTAGCTACCTTTTTATTTACTACAAAATCCTAGCCAATAGTGACCTCAGTGTTTTACAGAGGCCTATAGGTAAAAAAATCGCACACAGTAATAATGCACATATCTAAGCTGAAGTACAACAATAAAAGTTATATACCAAAAACTAATATGCACGATAGCTGTTCTGACAGTTTAGTTACAAAACGGTTATCATTTATTTCCTAAAAAAAATACAATAAGAAGTTAAAAAGCTCATCGTTACCTTATTAGAAATTTTCTAGCTAATGATTTCATAATCATATTCCAGAACAGATTTTTTAACATTCATTAACATTTATTATGATTTCAGCCTTTTCAAACTGCTAAGGGTTTAGTTTTGATAACTTAAATCAAGAGGCAGCCATTTTTAACTTACTCCTTTTGATTCTTGATTAATCATTCTACTCCAAAAATTATTTCAAAATGTAAAAATAAAACATAATATAATAAGAGTATATAAATAGCTTTGTCATTATTGTCTTTATATTCTACTGTCCCTACCCATGACCATGATAAAATCATACATAGCAAGTTGTTGCCATTGTCTTTTAGGTGTCCAGACGTAGAGAAAAGTTATGAAGTTTCCGCAACTAAGCGTTGAGTTATAGTGATGCCAGAGGACCTTTACATGTGAAGTTAAATTTTATTTATCATCTCGAATATTAATAAATTTTTGAAACATTACCTTAATATTTATTTATCTTAAAATTATGTAAGATCAGTGCCATATCCTTTTGAAATAAATTATATAAAAAACTGAAATCATTCTCCTTCCTCTGTATTCCGTGTGTGAAAATGTGTTTTTAATGTTTATTAGATTTAAAGGCGACGGCTACAACTGTGTCGATATCGATGAATGCACAAATGACCCCAGCCTCTGTGAAAACGGTCAGTGTCTGAATTATCCCGGCTCGTTTAGATGCGAATGCGAAATGGGTTTCATGCATCCTAGTGAAGGAAATGATCAATCATGCGTTGGTCAGTACAATTATAGAAAAAGTTCTAGAAATTGGAATTAACCCAAGGATTTATCTACTAACATATAACAATATTTATTCATAGTTTTAAGGAGCATTAACACTGTACATAGAAGTTTACTAACAACGATGGATTTCCTTTTTGTGTATATACCTAGTAGGTATTAAAAACCTACTTATTTATTGGTAGTAATATAGGTCAACATGCTTTAGCATTACTCTTTCTTCTCAAATTTTTCAATTAAGAAGTTTAGCCAAGTCTCCGAAAAATAAATAAATATTTATTCAAAATCAGAACAATAAAAAATAATTCTTTTGTCTTTTTCGTTTAAACCGGTAGCAATTTTGCCTGAATTATAGTTGATTTACTAGGAAATATATTTAGGTAGATGTATTTTTTCATATTATTAAAAAGAAAAAATTAAGTTTTTGGTAAATCACTGAAGAACTTCCAACCAAAACAATTGAAAAGTTTTGGTTGTAAGTTCACATTTAGTATTTTAAGAAAAACTTGAACATTCTTTAATGACTTCATGTTATAGAATGGTTCAATAATAGTGAGAGTCACACTTATTAAATAGTAATTTGGACTGACGCGAAAAAAGTGAGATCGAACAGCGTCAAAGTCTTGTATCTGAGAATATTCTGTGATACAATTACCAAATATTACTATCCTAATGTGATTGTTAGCTAATAATTAATTATATCAATTGGAGTAAGGCCATTATCGTAAGTAGGATATAACTGATAAATGTATGATATACATTTTTAATAATATTCATAATTTTTGTTATCATGAATAAGTTTTCTTTTACATTGTAACAGGTGCTCAGTTTCTTAAATAATACATTACTGAATAGTTTTTTACTATATATATATATATATATATATATATATATATATATATATATATATATAAACACACATACATAAGGTGCCCCATATGTATGGAATAATGATTCCACAGCATTTCTTAATCAGTGTATCAAAAAAATATTTAAATAAAAGTTATAGGGTGTTATATGGCGCACATGCTGGCGTTGACAATAAAATGTTTTGAACTATCAGTTCAAAGAAATTAAGCCATCTTGATTTTTTTTTTGGAACTAGAAATTCTAGATATTATTTGTCTAAAATACTATATGTCTAAATTAAATTGTTTTGGAATTATTGTCATTTGAAATTTAAAATAAAATAGACGAAAAAACCCAATCTGTCATAAACAGCCTGAACAGAGTTCTGCAGAGAATCCGGGGTGATCTGTGCTACTTTATATTAAATTCTTTGTTGTAAATCTTCTACAGTTTCAGGTCGACTTCGGTAAACTTTGGTTTTCAAATGAACCCATAAAAAAATCGAGTGGCGTAAGGTCGGGACTCCTTACAGGCCATTTTACAGTACCTCTTCTACCTATCCATCGATTAGGAAAAATCGCATCCAAATATCTACGAACATTGACTTTTTAGTGAGGAGGTGCTTATGGCCATTATGATATTACGCTCAAATTACATCTTCACAAAATGCAGCAATAAACGTTTTCGCAAATAAATCATTTTTTGACGCGTTAAGTCGTTATATGACGGTAAATGTTTGATACAAGCCAGCTTAAAAAAAAAATCAATTTGATCTTAATTTCAAATATCTATAATTCCAAAACAGTTCAGTTTAGACAAATGGTATATTAGACAAATAATATCTAGAGTTTTTAGTAGGACTCAAAAATAAAATAATATACAGGGCTTTCCATTTAAAAAAAAATAAGATGGCGTAATTTCTTAGAATTGACAGTTCAAAACATTTTACTGTCAACGTCAGCATGTGCGCCGTATTACACCCTATAACTTTTATTTAAACATTTTTTTAAAACACTGATTAAGAAATACTGTGGAATAATTATTCCATACATATGAGGAATCCTGTATGTATATATAAATATATATATATATATATATATATATATATATATATATATATATATATATATATATATATATATACATATATATATATATATATATATATATATATATATATATATATATATATATATATATATATATACAAGATAACTGTGTGTCTCGGGTTTCCCGTGTAGGCTGGATATCCTGAGAAGGATAGTTTAACAGCTGACGTTTCAATGGGATCTCACCCATCTTTTTCAAAGCTTACGTGATGGAATCTCGAAGTAGACTCATCATCATGTAAGCTTTAAAAAAGATAGGTGAGATCTCATTGAAACGTCAGCTGTTAAACAATCCTTCTCAGGATATCCAACCTACACGGGAAACCCGAGACACACAGTTATCATATATATATATATATATATATATATATATATATATATATATATATATATATATATATATATGTATATATATATATATGTATATATATGTATATATATATATATATATATATATATATATATATATATATATATATATATATATAAAAAAAATCAATTTGATCTTAATTTCAAATATCTATAATTCCAAAACAGTTCAGTTTAGACAAATGGTATATTAGACAAATAATATCTAGAATTTTTAGTAGGACTCAAAAATAAAATAATATACAGGGCTTTCCATTTAAAAAAAAAATAAGATGGCGTAATTTCTTAGAATTGACAGTTCAAAACATTTTACTGTCAACGTCAGCATGTGCGCCGTATTACACCCTATATCTTTTATTTAAACATTTTTTTAAACACTGATTAAGAAATACTGTGGAATAATTATTCCATACATATGAGGAATCCTGTATGTATATATATATATATATATATATATATATATATATATATATATATACATATATATATATATATATATATATATATATATATATATATATATATATATATATATATATATATATATATATATATATATATATATATATATATATATACAAGATAACTGTGTGTCTCGGGTTTCCCGTGTAGGCTGGATATCCTGAGAAGGATAGTTTAACAGCTGACGTTTCAATGGGATCTCACCCATCTTTTTCAAAGCTTACGTGATGGAATCTCGAAGTAGACTCATCATCATGTAAGCTTTAAAAAAGATAGGTGAGATCTCATTGAAACGTCAGCTGTTAAACAATCCTTCTCAGGATATCCAACCTACACGGGAAACCCGAGACACACAGTTATCATATATATATATATATATATATATATATATAATATATATATATATATATATATATATATATATATATATATATATGTATATATATGTATATATATATATATATATATATATATATATATATATATATATATATATATATATATATATATATATATATATATATATATATATATATTTAAAAAACTTTAAGAGAGATTAAGGTATCATCTCTAGAAGTTTAGTAATTTGTGTGACTGATTCTCTACAAGTTTTAACTAGAAATAAAAAATTTCAAAGTAGTAATAAAATATGTGATGTTACGATATTTACCACTGTTGCTAATTTATTTGAAAACTTTCTGTAAAAAATTGAAGTTTACAGGAATAAATTTGTTTCAACCAGAAACGCTTATCTACTATTATTTGTCACCGAACAAACAGTTCGGCTAAACCTACATAGAAATCTGTCCATTACTTGAAAAAAACAGGATAAAAATACTCATGAAGGAATAAGAACAGATCATTGTGTTTTTTGTACTATTTTAACAAATTTACATTTTGTCCATTCCAGATATGTAAAATACAAAAACTCGTAGAAAACTCGTATTTATATTATGCTACATTTCAGAATTTCCCTTTAAATAGTAGAATAAATAATTAATTAATTTTTGATTTCCTCAAAATATATATGATCTGCTTTTTCTATATATATTTCGGGTATTTAAAAATAATTTAATTAATTAATATGATTTCTGCTGAAGGAGTTAAGACTATTTAATTTTTTTCTTCTTCTAATTAACTTTCAAATTCTTTTAAATATAGATTTAGTTTTCCATACTGTTGCAGGAATTAAGACAAAAATTGCTTTATATGCATGCTATTAATAAGTTAAAAATTATGTAGTTAATGGAATTCAATTTTGACATTTAAGAACTATATAAACTATTTCAGATATAAATGAGTGTGAAATGTTTGGTAACCTCTGCGTCTTTGGAACATGCGAGAACACATTAGGAATGTTCCGATGTGAATGTCATGAAGGTTATAAACTCGACGGCTCCGGTGGAAACTGTACCGATATTGACGAATGCGAAAGTCCACAGTCGTGTTTATATGGAGAATGTCACAATTCTGAGGGTAGCTTTAAATGTCTTTGTCCTCCGAATTACGAGTTGGTGTCTGAAGGAAATGCTTGTATTGGTAAGACGGATTATTCTTTTATTCAAAATAAATATTTGCCTATAACCGATTTTAAATTAACCTTCAACCAAATTTTAAAAATTTTTAGATCGAAGAACTTCTAGATGTTATCTTCAAGTTGACAGTGCAGGCAAATGTGAACTTCCAACTGCTGATTATGTTACAAAAGCTTCTTGTTGTTGTTCAGTTGGTAAGGCTTGGGGTCCCAGATGTGAATTGTGTCCATCGCCAAACAGTTTAGAGTATCAGCAACTTTGTCCTGGTGGAATGGGATACAAACCTAATGATCTTACTGTAAGTACGGATTATCTTTTAGTGTAGGTATTTTAGTAAAAGAACTGTTTTCGTCAACCTTTAACTCTTCTAATGATAAAGTGTATGGAATCTATTGAAAGACAGTCAATAACGAAATCAGTATTTTTTACTGTATTGACGTAACAAATTTATGTGGTGTTTAAGATTCATTATTGTATATATTTTAAATCCTGATTTTGATGAAACACTAATTATGCTGTAAGATTAGGTACCAGTGATATTGTTGTACTTTTAAAATTCCGCTGAAGTAACGCAGAATTTTCAACATGCATGAAGCAGCAGAACTGAGCTTTTACTTGACTTAATACAATAGAATATTAGGTATAACTTAATACCTTTAGAAATTTTTAATGATTGCGCAAACAAGCCTTTTTTGTGTTAATAGATCTGTCTTTAGCTTCTACATGGCGTCTTATAGTCAATCAAAAAACGAGATTTGAGTAAACCCTATTATTTAAAAGAGTACTTCTTTGCCAGACCCTTATTTTGCAATTTGTCAAAACAATTTACTATATGTAATTGGCTCGACAAATATAACAATAAAGTTAAAATAAAGTAAAATTAAAATAAAGTCAAGTAATACGAAGTGCGCATTGCAACCCTTGCTGTTACAAATAATTATACTACAAGTTAAATATAATAACAATTTAACAAAAGCTTTTTTTGTGGGTATAGCATATAGACTGCAGAGAAATCCCTAAAAAGCTACAGGAGCGGCGCGTGTGCAGAAAAGGCGAAGCATGTATTTCTTGGAATCGCTGCAAATTGTACTCGGTGGCAAATATAGTCCTGGGCAATTAATTATAAAGAGATGTGCTTCTCCATATAAAATAATTCTTGAAAAGGGTGGTATGAGAACTGAGAAGCGGAATCTCATTCAGATGTGATGCCTTAGCGCTGGGTGTATTGCTATCATCCGGGAGGCATTAAGAGAGCTACATTAATCGGAAACTTCCTATAAAAGTACTTATAGAATAAACTCAAGTCACCAAGTTTCCTTCGGTAACCATTTTTCAAAAAAGAAATATAATAATCCGTTTCGGTGGTTTCACGGAAGCTGACATTGTGGTCTGTGGGTTATTAATAGTTTTCACACCTGCGCTGAATGGATGGGAATGAAGCAATCTATGACATGTGCTGGTTTAGTTATAAACCGCAAGCACGGAGGGGCTATTGCCTTAAATTTCTCGTATTTATTTTTTTAGGGCAAGAGAAAAACTTGCTGACGGTCTTCGTCAATCGTGGGGAGTGCGGAACAGACTACTGCAGATAGTTTTGCCTAATGTAGAAGGCGACTTAAAGAACAAACCATATGCAGATGCCCCACCTCGCTCCTCGTTTGCTATGTCATAGCTTACGCATACAGATAATACTATTGCAAGAACACCTGTTGAGAAACCAAACTTGTTAGCTAAACTCTTTTCTTCACACTGTACTGTGGACTTCTAGGGAAAAACAACAACTACTTCCAATGTGCAGGCAAAGATATCCGACATTATCTTCAGAGAGCACTTCATAAAACGAATTTCAATGAAGCTGTACACCAAAAAATCTTTTGGCGTTGATGGAATATCTGCTACAGTACTCAAGAAATGCGCGAGCGAACTAACAGCAGTCTTTTGTAGACTGTTCAGCCTATCCTACATAAAAGGAAATAGAGTTCAGCTGATATCCTAAAGAGGAAAAAAAACCTTGGCAAATAACTACCGGTCAGTCATATTGCTTTCAGTAATATCGAAAATTGTGGAAAAGGCTATCAATACGCATCTTTTCAAGTATTTGGAAGGATTCAATATTATTAGCGACTATCAATATGGCTCTCGTAAGCAAAGGTATTTTAACTTATGTCACATATATTTGAAGCAATTCAAATGTACGTTTTGAGGAATTTCGAGTTGCTGTACGTAACATCTCTACGGCATTCGGCTGTGTTTGGTATTCTTTATGAATCGCAGTTGACGGGTTTCTTTCTAATACCTTCACTAACTCAGGTGTGCACCAAGGCTCCATGCTGTCTTTTTACTATCTTTCTCTTTTACATAAATGATCTGCTGAAAAGGATTAGGAATTCAATCTACAGCTGTTCTGATGAACGTACGCTTGTCTCGTTGTTTACCTGGTACGACTGGAAGAAATTCTATCTTTGGCTGACAGTAAACAAATATAATTTAACCCGGTAAAAAAGCTGGAAGCAGTTTTTTTCTACGTTTAACGTCTCAGAACCCGACAAAATTATGTTGGGACACTCAATTCCTTTAGCACTATCTTTAAAATTCGCGTTCGAGCATCTTTTTTAAGATGAAAGATTATTTTTGAACTTGAACTAAATTTAGCTGTAGTGATTACTCGATTTCAAAACCTAACATTTGGATTTCTATTAACTGCTTTCCCCCGTATAAACATGTCACACTATTTTTCTTTTAAAATATAAATATGTTAAAAATTTATCTTTACAACACAACATTATATAAGCATTTACTATGTATGTAAAAATATTAGGAAATTAAGGCAAAGTTAATTTCAAACCTCTGGTATTTCAGGTAATTCTTGAAGATATTAACGAATGCGAAGAACACGAAAACATCTGTGAAAACGGTCATTGTACAAATACTTTTGGCAGTTTTATGTGTTCATGTAACGAAGGATACAGGCTTGACGAGACGGGATACACTTGTATAGACATAAACGAATGTGCCGAAAATCCCTACATTTGCAGGGTTGGAGAGTGTGTAAATGAGCCTGGGAAGTATTATTGTCAGTGTCCCGAGGGATACATGCCTTTGCCGGGAAGACGTAAGTGTTTCCGACGTTCTTTGTTATGTTATCTACAAGTATTTTTATCTTGAAATCGTTAACTTAGCGAGATATAAAAGAGGTTGACATAAACTGATTGAAATATATATATATATATATATATATATATATATATATATATATATATATATATATATATATATATATATATATATATATATATATATATATATGTATGTATATATGTGCCCCATATGTATGAAATATTGATTCCACAGCATTTATTTATCAGTGTATCAAAACAAAAAAAAAACCTTTATAGGGTATTATACGGCGCACATGCTAATGTTGACAATAAAATGTCTTGAACTGTCAGTTCGAAGAAATTACGCCATCTTAAATTTTTCTAAATGGAAAGCACTATATATTATTTTATTTTTGAGTCCTCCTAAAAATTCTAGATATTATTTGTCTAACATACCATACCATATGTCTTAATTGAATTGTTTTGGAATTATTGATATTTGAAATTAAGTAAATCAAATTAATTCATAATATTGTTTTTTTTCTGACGAGGCCACATTTTCTCTTAACGGAAGAGTTAACAGGCATAACTGCCGGTACTGGTCTACTAGGAATCCCCACTGAATAATCGACAGTCATTTTCAAAGAACTCAAAAGATAAACGTGAGGGCAGGGATTTGTGGACGTCATATCATTGGTCCCTTGTTATCGATGGAAATCTTACAGGACAGCGGTATTTACAGTTACTCCAAGAGTAAGTTATTCCAACATGTGCAGGTTGATGAAAATAATTTGGATACCCCTAACAGGAATCTGTGGTATCAACAGGACGGAGTACCTCCCCACTATGAAATCAATGTTCGTAGATATTTGGATGCGATTTTTCTTAATCGATGGACAGGCTTTAAAATGGCCTGCAAGAAGTCTCAACCTTACGCCACTCGATTTTTTTTTATAGGGTCATTTGAAAACCAAAGTTTACCGAAGTCGACCTAAAACTGTAGAAGATTTACAACAAAGAATTCAATATGAATTATCACTCCAGATTCTCTGCAAAACTCTGTTCAGGCTGTTTTTGATAGATTTGGTAATTGTCTTGCTGTTAACGGTAGGTATTTTGAGCAATTGTTACTTTAAAAATAAACCTAGGTATTTATTAATAGTTTTTTTGTCTTTTTTTTATTTTGACTTTCAAATAATAATAATTCCAAAACAGTTCAATTTAGACATATGGTATGTTAGACAAATAATATCTAGAATTTTTAGTAAGACTCAAAAATAAAATAATATATAGGGCTTTCCATTAAAAAAAAACAATATGGCGTAATTTCTTCGAACTGATAGTTCAAAACATTTTATTGTCAACGTCAGCATATACCTATAACTTTTATTTAAACATTTTTTTGATACGCTGATTAATAAATGCTGTGTGCTGCCGTCTCTCCTGCTTCAGATTTATTCGTATTTTTGCTCTGAGCATCCGATACTAATGCTTATCGTGTTCAGTAGTTTATTGCATTGGGGTATTAATTAAACTACGGCCAAAAACACATTTTTACATTCTCTTATTGTGTGTGTTTTTGACAGTATTTTCAAATTAATACCCTAATACAATGTACTACTTTCTAAGAGCAAATTTTGAAGACCTCTTCTGAAGGTCGAAACGTCAATAAATATACAACAAATCCAAAAATAGTTTTAATGATCTAATTCCAAGAACACGTAAAATAAAAAAAATATATTTATACCAAGATCAAAGAACCTTACACTCAATAAAAGATATATATATATATATATATATATATATATATATATATATATATATATATATATATATATATATATATATATATATATATATACACATTAACATCTAGGAACCTATTAACCTATGTACAATGACTTGTTTTAGGTGAATGTGTTGACATGCGTAAGGATATCTGCTTTTTGAACTACAGCAGATGGCAATGTTCAACACCAATGACACAAAATCAAACCAAAAAAGTTTGTTGCTGTTCGATGGGTCAAGCCTGGGGCCAGCCGTGTGAACCATGTCCAATTCCAGGCACCAGTAGGTATAAATAAAATGACTTCATTATCATAATCAAATTCTGGCGCACTTAAAAAAAGTCAACACTTAAATTAATTAATTTATTGGAATAAAACTGAAATGGTAACTTGGTAAATTTGATTATATTTAAAAAAACTTTATCAAATATTTCTAATATAATAACAAATAATTGTATACTTTTGATATTAACTCAGCTGTACAACCAGGTGAGAGTGTTCGCAGGAGAAAAGGGTGACATTTACGATTATGAGGCTAATTTACGTTTTAGCCAGATATGGCGTCGACAATATCGACATACAACTAAAGTTAGGTGGCAGACTAATAATTTTAGTCAAATATATACCAAATTAATTTTTAAATATTCCATATCAGAGAATATTATGGGCCTATACTGTTGATAAATCATCTAACTTTCATATGGATGGCTGAATACTTTTTCGTTGCTGCCGTACACTGAATATTCTCTTTTTTTTCAGCTGAGCATACATCTCTCTGCGGCGGAACTCCTGGTTTTGTAGTAAACCCAATGACGAACAAATCAATAGAAATTAACGAGTGCGAGCTCATGCCTACCATGTGTCAGCATGGTCAGTGCATGAATACTCCTGGAAGTTTTGAATGCATGTGCAATAGAGGGTATCTTTATGACGTTAGCTCCCATCAATGTATCGACGATAATGAGTGCAGTAGAAATCCATGTGAGGGCAATGCACAGTGTGTTAACTTGCCAGGAAGTTTCGAGTGTCAATGTCCTGAAGGATATAAACATGGAAGTACATTCTTAGGTAATTATTTACGCTCATAAATTTTATAATGATTATTTAATTTAATTTAAAAAATGGTCCATAAAATCTTTCTTACTAAGAGTTGATTGATTGGTCTGTTACTTTGTGACAGTACATTTTACCAATAAAATTAGTTAATTGCTTTGTTAACTGTCACTAAATAGATATCTAGTGACAGTTTTAACAAAGTGATTAACTAATTTTATTGCTTTCTTACTAAGTAAGTAAAAAATTCCAGTTACTCAAACAAGGAAAAAACCTTGGCAAACAACTTCCGACCAGTCACATTGTAGTATCGAGTGAATTTGTCTTGGTTTGTTAGGATTATTAGTGACTGTATTAATATTATAAATTTAGTGTCAGCTACAAAACTTTAGATTAATATATAATATGTACTATAATAATAAATAAGAAGTAATTACCAAAAATAAAACAAAATTATGTACATAGAGGCGGTCACAGCGTAGTGGCTAAGGTATCTGCCTTCTACGCCAGAGACTCTTGTTCGATTCTCTGCTCGACAAAAGAGTAATAAATTTTAAAAAAATACAACGTGACGGTCGACTCTCTCGGGAAGACAATGGCAATCTACCCATATTATCATGCCTAGTAAAGCCCTCTCACTTTGGCCGTTCGGAATCGGCATTAATCTGTACGTTCCCTTTGTCTATGGAAGCACTTAAAATGACACCAACCACAGGCAAAGGCGAGAGGGTCGCCGACGTCTGTATCGGATATGGTACTTCAAGGAGAAGTTATCTATACGTATGTCCAAAATATGTGTCTAACTTATTGGAAATAAAAGTTACGGGATAATCTATAAGGTCTATTAGAGCGACTGTACTTGCGGAGAAGACAGAGACCACTTAAAAGGAATTAGGCATAGGATAGACTGGGATCAGGATGGTTCTAACTATGATATGTAGATAAAAATATTTAAATTAATATTTTTAAGGAATACATAGGTATCTAAAAAAATCTTTGCCTTGTTACTCCTTAGTACTTTTAAAAGTAATATAGGTGAGAATTCGATATTTTATAAGTTAAAGTAGTAGAAAAGTCTTTAGTTCATCTGCAGAACAGGATATAATAGACATTTTCGTAATCACCACATCCATGTTGTGAGTTATTTCTTATTCTAATTTTCTTGAGATGACTGGGGAAATACCAGTGATATATTGTGAAACCAGTGATTGTTAGTATTTTTCCCGGATTCTTGATTATCACGGTAGCAGTATAATGAGGAGATGTTTTGATATGTTTTAAATTATATAGAAAGTTATACCGCCAAATTTCCTTTATTCCATTCAATAAACATGGTTTGCTTAAGGCTCGGTATTTTTTTTTTTTAAGTTGAAAAAATATCCCGGTAATCCCCCTAAGAAGAAATTTTTACTGCAATCGCTGGGTTTTTTTTAATTTTTGAGAGCCAAAATTCAAGAAAAATAAATAAATAAAAAAATAAACATACTAAAAACTAAATAAAATAATAATTACACATTTACACATTATTCAGTTGGGGCAATCTGGGATAAATTTCTTCTAATCTGCAACGGTTTAATAATTTTTTAAAATATAACATGTTTAAAATTAACTATTAAGCTCTCTTGATATAAATAAATTTTTAATAAAAAATAGTGGTTAAAATTTCAGTAAAGAATTTTTTTTGTTTTTCGCATAGCTCTTAACATGAAACTGTGAGAAAAAAACACTATTTCATTTCAACTATTAAAGCTAATAGACAATCATCCCTCAAAACCAGAAGCTGATAAAATATATATAAGCACATAAAATCTGTCCTTAACTCTCTTCTTATTCAGTTTTAATTTACATTGAGTTATTTTAAATTGGAATAAAATTTTTCCAGTTGCTTTTAAATATTGTACTTAGAACTTCAAATAGTACAGAATCTGTAAGATGAACGAATTTTTGTAACAATCTTGCTAAACAATATTATAACTCAACTTACTCGAATAATATGTTATTTAAATTTATAGTATGAACTTTAATATAACTCTGTTAAGAATTTTTTGTTTTCATTGCAGTAAAGGTTGCTTAGTAACAATTAACGACTGTTCAGTTTTTATTTGGTGTGTGGTAAATCTTAATACATGAAATATATCCTGTAAGGAAAAAAATTGACTGCATTAACGCATTAAACAATGGACGTTATTCTTATTCAGATGAAACGTTTCACTTTCATTTAGTTTAAAATAGATGTATAATTCATTCATTTTAATGTCATTTTATCACTACTGATATGTAGGTAAAGTATGTTATTTTATACATACAATGTTGCCGTCGCTTAAAATTTCAAGTGGCATAGTCACATTCACAGGCGTCACTGATTGACTCCTTATTGCTCTTAAGTGTATAAAATCAAAAATTAAAGTGGATTAATGATAGGTGTTGATTTTACAGTTTTATCAAATATCTCCCTCAGAATGTCCTCGCGTAAAACTGGACCATTGTTTTTTTTTTAAAAAAAATTTGAATTAAATAGATTTATTATTGATCAAGAGGGTGACCCAAAATTTTGACCTGAGCCTTTAACGTTGATTTTGCGGCCCCCGTGCCCTGGAAGGCCCAAAAATGATCTTTTTTGGCTGGAAAAAGCGAGTCCAGCTTCGTCTTCTGGTATTGGCGACGTCTGCCTTTTGTAGGTTCCCTCTTATTTTATCAAGAACAAACTAAATTTATTGATTTTATATGATTAAATAACTTCGATGATGGTTTTTGATCGACGTTTTTTGGGCCGTAAAGTTGGGTCCGATCTCGGTGGCGTCTGCCCTTTGGGGCGCTCAACTTTTCTAGTGAAAACAAATGTTATGGTACATGTTCCAAGTGGTTAAACGACAGTCCATTTCTGGATGCAGCATTTTGGTCCTTATCTGGGCATTCCATGGCACGAGAGCTTCAAAATCAAAGTTAAAGGCTTTTATTCAACTTGCCCGATAGAATGAACAACTAGGCAGACGGTTAGTTGACAGGTAAAAATTTCGGGTCATCCTTTTGGTCTATTATATTGCTAATAAAACCTTACCTACAATAAAATATTTTAGATTGTTAAGGATAGATTGTGAGTTGGAGCATATCAACAATAATAAATATACGAATTATCTACGGCTGACGCCGCCCCTCCGACCCCAGTTTCCAATTTCTTCTATCATCACATCTCTGTCTCCGAGTTTCTAGCCTTCATGGCCTCCTCCACATCCTCTCGCCAACTTCCTCTCGGTCATCCTCTCTTTCTCCTTTCAGGTAGTATCCACTCGAGTATTCTTCTGGGCTATCTGTTTTGATCCATTCTCTTGGTATGTCCAAACCATACCAATTGTCTTCTTTCGATTTCATCTGCGACTGTCTGTTCCTTTCCTGTTATCTCCCTTATCTGCGAATTTCGAACTTTTTTCATTCTAGATTTCCGGCAGCTTCTTCGTAAAAAGTCCATCTCTAAATCATTACACTTTTCACAAAAGCTCTTATATATTCGTTTAATCTCCTTTTTAATATCTTTCTCTCAAAGGAGTGAATTTAGTGCTCCAGTCACTCTTCTACCTTTGATTATTCTCTCTTTTATATCATCCCTGTTGTTTCCTTGCTTATTTCCTCAATATTTGCATTTTTCTACATCTTGTATTTCTTCCATTTCTAATGGTAGGTTATTGCATTCATTATTACCCAATTCTAGGTATTCGCATTTACTCATATTTATCTTTAGCCCCGCTCTTTCGTAATCTTCTTGGAGTTTTCTAATCATGTATTCTAAATCCTCTTGATCTTCAGACAGGACAACCTGATCATCAGCAAAATATAGACTGTTTAATGTGGCGGCCCTAACCCTAAGTTCCATATTCCTACAGTTATTTGACTATCCTTGTAAGGCTCTGTATAAGTAGCTTTTAAATAGACTTGGTGACATGCAACATCCCTGTCTGAGGCCTTTGGTAGTATTGAATGCCTCTGTTAAAGCGAGATCAATTTTTATTTTAGCAGAATTATTTCCGTAGTATTCTCTCGTGGCGTTTATCAAGGAAGCTCTATGTCGAAATGTTCCACTGCTTTCCATAGTTGTACTACAGGTACGCTGTCATACGCTTTTTTTAGATTAATCAGTGCAATATGTGTTTCTCTATTTCTCTCTATACGTTGTTCGAGGGCTATTTTTAGAGTGAAGATATTATCCATTGTAGCTCGTCCAGCTCTGAATCCAGCCTGTTCTTCCGGTTGTTTTTTTTTATGTCTTCTTCGATTAGGTCTCTAAGGATCCGTGAATATAATTTAGCAATTGTTGGAATCATTGCTATCCCTCGATAATTTTTTTGGATTATCTTTTGATCCATTTTTATGTATTGTTGTAATATACGATGTTTTTCACTCCATCGGGGTCTTTTCGCCATTCAAACATCTTTCGAATAGATTTTTTAGCATTTGTATCAGTTTCGGGGGACCGTATCTAATAAATTTCGGGTAGATTCCTCCAGGTCCTGGAGATTTTCTTAGCTTGATCATTCTAATAGCTTGCTTGATATGGGTATCTTTCAGTTGTATTCTATTATCGGTATTGTAGATAAAAACTCAGACAGGGATGTTGCATGTCACCACCTCTATTTAAAAACTACTTAAACAGATCCTTACAAGGATGGTCAAATAAATGTAGGAATATGGGACTTAGGGTTGGGGCCACTGTTTATATTTTGCGGATGATCAGGTTGTCGTGGCTGAAGATCAAGAGGATGAGAAAACTCCAAGAAGAATATGAAAGAGCGGGGCTAAAGATGAACATGAGTAAATGCGAATACCTAGAAGTGAGTAATAATGAATGCAATAACTTACCATTAGAAACGGAAGAAATACAAGGTGTAGAAAAATGCAAATAATTAGGGATTACCCTGAACAAGCAAGGAAACAGCAGGGATGAGATAAAAGAGAGAATAATCAAAGGTAGAAGAGTGACTGGAGTATTAAATTCACTCCTTGGGGAGAAAGATATTAAAAAGGAGACTAAGAAACGAATATATAAGAGCTTAGTGGAAACTGTAAAGCTCTACGGATGTGAAGCGCGGGATGTTAGTAAACAGAACAGACAGAAGTTGCTGGCGACCGAGATGGACTTTCTACGAAGGAGCCGCCGGAAATCTAGAATGAAAAAAGTTCGAAATTCGCAGATAAGGGAGATAATAGGCAAGGAACAGACAGTAACAGATGAAATCGAAAGAAGACAATTGGTATAGTTTGGACATATCAAGAGAATAGATCAAAACAGATGGCCCAGAAGAATACTCGAGTGGATACCATCTGAAAGGAAAAAGCGAGGACGACCGAGAGGAAGTTTGCGAGAGGATGTGGAGGAGGCCATGAAGGCTAGAAACTTGGAGACAGAGATGTGTTATGATAGAAGAAATTGGAGAGGCGGCGTCAGCCGTAGATAATCCGTATATTTATTTATTTAGATAACATTTTCCTGTTGAAACGCTGGTCGCCTTTCTTCTATACACATAAGTTCTTTGAAATATGATATCCATTCGCTGTCTGATATAATGTTCACGTTTGTTCCTCGTTTTTGTGTTGTTTTTATAGATTTTATCGTTTTCCAGGCTTCTGAACTTTTCGTACCCCCAGTTGTTGGTCGATGAAATCGCATTTCTTAAGCCATGCTGTATTTGTCTTTTTAAGAACTTCTTGCTTCACCTTCCTGTTGGCTCTTTTGTATTTTTTCTTTATATGTGGGTCCGTTTCTGTATTAGTTCTTCGTAGAGTTCCTTTTTTTCTTAAATTAGCTGTTCTATTTCTTCATCCCACCAATATGTTTTAGGCTTTCTTTTCTCTGTACCTAGTGCCTCTTTAGCTGCTTCTGTGATACATCTTTTTAGGTGTTGATATTCACCTTCTGTAGTTCTGCTGCTTTCTTTTAAGAGTTTTTGTTCTAGGCGCTTGCGATATAGGTATTTCGTGCACTTTAATATATTTTTTAATTTGAAAGACGAGGCCTATTTTAATTACATTCTATTTCCTAAATCTTTATAAATTTTCCAATGGGTACAGGTCTAATTATATATGGATTGTTAGGTATATCTTTTATGATTTTGTCATAATCTATAAAAAACTGTCTCCGTCTTGCAAGTTTCGGTTATGTTACAGTTTTTTTTACTAAATGTGAATTTATATATTAGAGATAGGTGTGTGGAGATGAAAACGATCCGACAAGCGGTTATGGTAAAGGATGTACCTTTTAGTGAATCTTTTAAATCTTAAATGTATAACCTTGTTTTAATTTACTTTATTATACAGGGTGTTAAAGAGGTAAAAATACTCATAAAAAAGAAAAAAACTCTAGATGTGGGTCTGCAAATCCTTAGTGTCCGAGGAAAGTGGTGTATAATATATTGCATTATTTTTACTGTAAGTAAAATTTTTCTAAATATCAGTAAAATCAAGCAAAATACGGAAAAACGCTTCGTCTCGAACGTATATTTTTTTCTTATTTATGTGGGCCCTCTGACACCCTAAATATATAAGCTACATATTTAGGAACATTTGCTATTAAAGGAGTTGCGGATTTTTGTTACTAACCCATAATTAAAAATTTAAATTTTTATAATAAAGCATTTTTTTACTTTTACCTGGACTATTACTTATAATTTTATTTTTAGATTGCGTCGATGTCAATGAATGTATAGAAAGACCTCATGTATGTCAAAATGGTGAATGTAAAAACTTACAAGGCAGCTTTCAATGTATTTGTGATACTGGCTATAGACTTACTTCATCTAGAGATACTTGCGTAGATATAGGTAAAATATTATATAGATCATAAAATTAATAATTTTACACTTTTTATAACTAAAAAGTTGCTGAAGTTAGTACTTTCCTTGCAAATATGCAGTTCTAAAATAAGTAAAGAGTAACTAAATTCCATTCTCTTTTACTCGCCCTGAAACGATATCAATTAGAAACTACAGGTTTTATCAATACTTCAAGTACTATATTATCATCTTGTTCGAGAGTTACTATGGCAACAGATCTACAGGCCGACAATTAGATGGACTTACCGACGAAAATTGGAAAATAAGACGTGAAGAAAAACAAAACTCTCGAAGGGTAATTTTCTTACGAATACAAGTATAATAATTTCCCTGCTAGGTTATAAGTACGTTTCGATCAACTTAATCGTTTATTCTATATTCATCTCAATATTTTTTAGGTTATTTTGTAATCAGAACTCAGTCCTCTCGAAATAAAATTTCTGATAAATTTGGAAATAATGGAAAATCTAAAACACTGAAATAGAAGTACATTACGATGCATACGCAATCTTCCCTTGCACCCCATATATATTGTACTACACAAAAATTATTTTTTAATAAATATCCAGTACCCCAATCAAGAATTAAGAAAAATTCTCAAAATATTTTTAAAACGATACAGTTATCCCTGCCCCTTTCACCTTCCTTCCATGTTCACGATTTGAAAAAAAAGAAAATGTAATGTTTCTTTTCCTTTACTGGCAGAACCCTGGAAAAGATCTGTAACAAATACAAACTCACTCTTCTACCTTCCTTTTTAATCCCTTTGTTTTATTGACAGCCGCTCTGAAGAGTTGAACAGTAGCCTTTGGCCTCTTATATGTTTTTTATAAATACTTATGCTTAAAATTTGTCTATCCAAAAAAACCTGGAAAAGTTCTCATATTACCATTGAAACTATATAGGATTCATTGTTTCCTCTCTTTCACCCTCCTCCGCTATTAAAATTAGAAGTAACGAGAAAATACAAAGGACAGCCTGATATATATGAGGCATATGCTTAAAATTTGTCGAATACATCAATCAAGAAGCCTGGAAGAATTCTTAAAATACTATTGAAATCTTTAACGATCCCCATCTCTTACTTCAGTTAAAATTGAAAATAATGAAAAAAACTGTCTCCAAAAACCTTGAAAAAGACATATAATGCTATATATACGAGAGATATGTTATATAATCTTTGTCCCTACCTATTTCGCCCCTTTAATGTTTTACTATAAATATTTAAGCAAAATATGTGTTATACCAACAAAAAAAATGGCTATTGTTATATGTTATGCAATATATGTCAAATA
>CM032454.1:89869459-89988575 GCA_019049505.1 Pachyrhynchus sulphureomaculatus | reverse complement strand
GGAATATTTTCGAACTTTCCCTTGGTTGGACGTTTGTTTTCGATCTGACGACCCATCTGACTGCACCAGGGAGGTTTCCGATGTTATTTTGGCCGGTATGGATGCTTACATCCCTTTTTCGAAGAAATGCCCTTCCAACGGCAAGCCTTGCTTTGACCTAAAATGCAAAGAAGCTGTTGCTTCTAAACATCTTGCATACCGACAGTGGCGTGAAGATCCTAACACCATAAATCGTAACATCTTTGTTCGTGCCAGGAACAGATGCAAAGAAAATTATCGACGAAACCAAGGAGGTACACAATCGGCGGATTGGAAACAAACTTCTCGCTTGTCCCGGCAATTCCAGGTCCTTTTGGTCAGTCGCTAAGGCAGTTGGTCAGAATTTCACCAAGTCCACCATACCACCACTCACACGGCCAGATAATTCTATTGCAACGACACCTGTTGAGAAAGCGAACTTGTTGGCTGAACTCTTTGCTTCACATTCTACTGTCGATTTCCAAGGAAAAACACCACCTACTATTCCCATAGTGCAGTCAAGGATGCCCGATATTGTCTTCAGACAGCGTATCATAAAACGTATTTTGATGAAGTTAGACACCAAAAAGGCTTCAGGCTTTGACGGAATACCTGCCATAGTTCTCAAGAACTGTGCGAGGGAACTAACACCAGTTTTCTGTAGACTTTTCAACCTATCCTACAGAAAGGGAATATTTCCTTCCTGCTGGAAATGTGCCACAGTTCAGCCGATACCTAAAAAAGGCAAGAAGAACTTGCCAAATAACTACCGACCAATCGCACTACTCTCGATAATATCGAAAGTCATGGAAAAGGCTATCAATCAGCATCTTCTAAAATATCTTGAAGGATTCAACATTATTAGTGATCAGCAATATGGCTTTCGTAAAAATAGATCAACAGGAGATCTTCTGACTTATGTAACACATGTTTGGAACAACGCAATTGAACACTTTGGAGAATCTCGAGCGGTTGCTCTTGACATATCCAAGGCATTTGACCGTGTTTGGCACGATGGGCTGTTGGCTAAGCTACGTTCTTATAGTATTTCTGAAAAGTTCTGTTTGTGGCTCTCATGTTTCCTCAGAGAGCGTTCTTTACGAGTGGCAGTTGACGGAATTCTTTCTAACACCTTCACTATCAACGCCGGTGTGCCCCAAGGTTCCATACTGTCTCCTACTCTCTTCCTCATTTATATTAACGATCTGCTGGAAAAGACCGAGAATCCAATCTACAGCTTTGCAGATGACAGTACACTTATCTCTTCATTCACTTTGAACGCTCGGACATCGACTACTCAGACGAATATCCGCAGACAGCAGGAAGTCATTCAACTTAACAAAGACCTGGAAGAAATTCTATCTTGGGGTGACAGTAACTAAGTGGAATTTAACGCTACAAAAACCCAGGCGGCAGTTTTTTCTAAAAAAGTTAACGTTGCAGAACCCGACATAGTTATGTCGGGGCACTCCATCCCTCTAACATCGTCACTCAATCTGTTAGGCGTTAATTTGGGAGCAAATATGTCCTGGCATGAACATGTTGCAGGCATAGCAAGAAGAGCTTCTCAAAAGTTGGGAATATTGTTTCGAACCAGAAAGCTTTACACTCCACAACAACTGTTAATTCTTTACAAAGCTCAAATTCGTCCAACTATGGAATACTGCTCCCATGTTTGGAGCTCCGCTCCCAAACATACACTGCATTTGTTGGATTCTATCCAGAGAAGAGCTGTTCGTCTGATTGGACACCCGGAACTGACCGACGGCCTTGATTCGCTGGAACATCGAAGAACGGTTGGCGACTTGAGCCTATTCTACAAGTACTTTCATGGAAAGTGTTCGAAAGATGTGGCCCGTTTAATTCCTCCCAGAGCGATGCATATTAGAAGTACACGTCGCGCTAATGCTTCACATCCGTATGAGGTTCAGCTTGTTACTCCTCGTACAACGCTTTTCAAGCAGTCTTTTATATGGAGAACATCATACCTTTGGAATGGTTTACCCAGGACTGTGTTTCCCACCGAGTACAATCTACAGCGATTCAAGAACAACGTGAATCGCTTTCTCCGCACACGTGTCGCTCCTGTAGCGCTTTAGGGACTTCCCTGTAGCACGTGTGCTAGACCCATAAAAATATATATATATATATATATATATATATATATATATATATATATATATATGTATATATATATATATATATATATATATATATATATATAAATATAATATATATATATATATATATATATATATATATATATATATATATATAATATATATATATATATATATATATATATATATATAATATATATATATATATATATATATATATATATATATATATATATATATATATATATATATATATATATATATATACATATATATATTGTAGCATTGGAACTTGCCCGCACGTTGTGGTGTCATTTTGTAACCTGCTAAACTGTCCTCAGTTTGAGGCATCTTTTTTTTGTACCCTGTGAGAAGTTGTTTGTCCCACGCTTGAGCGCAATTTTGTACCGTTTGAATATTGGATGCCCCGAGCTTGAGCACAATTTCCTTGCAGCCCCGCTTTAATTTCTGATAATGAATCGAGTGAATCCTGATTTTAAAAGAACTAAAGAAATTAAACACACACTAGCTCAGTTTTCCTTGGTAGAGAAATATGGGTAAGAGATAATTGTTTTACGTCTTTTTGGAATTATTTTCTATTTTTAAAAAGCTTCAGTTGTACAAATTTTTTGGGCACCATTCATTTTAAAATAGAAAGGATCTAACTTCAGTTAAAATAATGAAAAAATACTGAAGGGTTTTATGGTTATTACTAAAAAGAATTAGTCTAGTACAACTTTTCTTATCCTGAAAAGAAAAATAGGTATTCAGTGAGACACTAGCTTTAATTAACAAAAAGAAAATTTATTCATGTTTTTTAAAAATAAAAAGTTCTAACCTTTGCAGTTCTACAAAAAATTCTAGCCTAACTAGTAGTTATTACGTTTAAATTCTGAACTATGACTACCCCCGAAGACGAAAAATAGTGCTTTTCACTTCACTTTTTAGTCTGTTTAAATTGCTGTTAAGGCACTACTCAGGGATATGTCTATTGAAGGATGTTTTGGTAACTTACTGTTCCTATTCCGGCTTCGATGGAACACGACCGATTTCACACTTTTCTAGTAGACACTTAGAGAGCCCACTACGGCTTTTCGTTAAGAAACTGGTGCTTTACTTAGCTCGCATGATGGTTGTTATGAGCTTTTACTGTAGCTCAGTCGAAGGAAGCCTACTTGGCGGCTCGATGAAAATTAGTCTGGCTGCGGCTTGATGGTATTCCGCCTACTCGGCGGCTGGATGGAAATTAGCCAAGACAGTCGTTTCTCGGCCCTTAAATAAACCGTGCAAACTCTGCCGGTAATATGGCGACGCCGGAACCAAAACTGCGGATACACACATTTCACCAATCGCGGCCACGTAGTTAGCGGTAGATTCGGTCAGGAACCCGCACTGCACAGTATATACCGAACGTCTTGGAATCTCTGTTTAATATACCGTTCGATACAAAAATGAAAATAAGTACAATTTGAAGTGAAAAATCAGTAACATTACATGGTCTTAAAATCTAGGAAAAAATGAATGTTACAATATATATATATATATATATATATATATATATATATATATATATATATATATATATATAAAACGTGATTAAATATATATATATATATATATATATATATATATATATATATATATATATATATATATATATATATATATATATATATGTACAGTGCGACATTGTAAGTCCGCATCATATGGGATTTTTTTTAAATAATCACTTTAACCCAGATCTCGTTATTGCATCCATTTGTGCTTCAAATAATATCAGAAATAAAGTATAGTAAGTCATTTTTACGCATGACGTCACCTGTCAATAATGACATTTTCGTAAAAATTTTTGGAAAAAAAACGTAATTTGGTCAAATTTTAAAAAAAAGTTATGAGACAAAATGGTTTATTTTGTGATTCTAGATCTGTTCGTCAAATTTCAACGGCCTACCTACGATTTTGAATTTTTGGCAGTTTTTTGATATTTCGGCAATTGTTTTTCATCTTGATTTAAATTTATTTAAATCATTTAATTTGTCAAGAACTAGGTACCTATAATCTATTTAAGAACAAAATGAACTCGTGTCCATAATTTTTTTATAGAATAATAAAATTTACACATTATCATGAATCATATTTGATGCAAAGTTCGACTAGCTTTTGTTTTTAAATAGAAAAATGTTTCTTGCTTACGTATCTTGATAGTGAACACACTTAAACGTTTGTAAATTAACACAAATCTTACATTTTTTATCTTTTTAGTAATGCATTTACATTTTTAACAATGTAATGTTTCTTACTATAAACACCAAATTAACAACTTGCTGCTTTATCCTATTTGTTTTTTTTTTTTATGCTTCAGCTAAAACCACTTTTTAGATCAATAATACATTTTAGATTCTAATCAGCAACTGTAATAAAAATATTACACATATTCTAGTTATTAATTTGGCAGTTACGCGTTAATAATACTACTGAAAAATTACATTAAAATGCTTTCGGTGTCATTATTGATGTAACTGCTAATTTAAAATAAATCCAGCCATATTTTAGTCCTGGCTATGAAAATTAACGTTCGCAAAATTAGAAAGACCCTCTATGGTTGTGCCGATTTTCTTCTGAAAACTTACCTTCTACAGGAAAAAGAGCTAAACAGAGAAATTAACACGCTAACCAAAAACTCGATATTTCTACGCGTTTATTAATACGAGTAGGGCCCTGGAAACAATTGAGAACTAGAGATCGCAATATGGTGTCGTAAGCTGTCAAATATTTAGTTAGCAATTCACACTAGAATGGAAAGAAACAGATGGTGTCACAACATGCTTTCTCTTCAAGAAAAAATTGAAATTGTTTTATTGTGTGGGGAAAATACACCTCATCGCACTGTTGCAAATGTTTTTAACGAGCGTCATCCTGAAAAAAACTTGTAGCAATATACTGTGAGCCGAATTATAAAAAAGACTAAATCGACTGTATCTGTGGGAAATGTTTTCCGAAAAAATCTTGTTGCACGCAAACATACCGAAGATACTGAGTTAGATGTGTGCTTAAGTGTAGTGGAAGAAGGCAAAACCAGTGTTAGAACTATTTCGAAGTATAAAACCGGAGATCGACAGGGAAAGTGTACGTAAAATTTTGCACAAATTGATAAGCACTCTACAGGATAGAGATTTTAATATTCGGTTGTTATTTTCATTCTGGTACCAAGGAAAAATAAAAGAGGACTCCAAATTTCCGTTCAATGTTTTATGGACTGATGAAGCCACGTTTACTTCTAACGGAGTAGTAAGTTCACAGAATAGTCGGTGGTGGGCCCAAGAAAATCCAAACTTCATAATTGAGTATCGTGACCAATATCAGTTTAAAACTAAAGTTTGGTGTGGCATTGTAAATGACCAAATAATAGGGCCATATTTTTTTAGACATAATTTAAACTCACAACGATATTTAAATTTTTTAAATAACGAAATTTTAGAAGTTCTGGATAACATGGCTGTGGATCTAAGATTTGCTCTATGGTATCAATTAGATGGTGTACCAATACACAATACTTTGCAAGTACGAAACACTTTAAATGAACTATTTCATGACAGGGTCATTGGGCGAGATCAGGATAATTGTTGGCCACCTCGACCGCCCGACATCACCCCATTGGATTTCTATTTATGGGGTTATCTTAAACAAAAATTATACAAATTTAGACTATTTAGAGATATCGATCATCTAGAAACTATAATTAGGCAGTGTGTTTAGGAGATACCTCCCGAGTTTGTGAAAAATTCCGTCAAAGAAATTTCTAGAAGAACCATTCGTTGCATTGAACGAAACGGTGGATACACCGAAATGTGGAATATTGTAATATGCGTGCATTTGATACAAAGTATTTATTAAATAGGTTAAAAAAGCCAACTGTTAATTTAGCGTTTATAGAAAGAAACATTACATTGTTAAAACTTTAAATAAAAGATCAAAATGTAAGATTTGTGTTAATTTACAACCGTTCAAATGTGTTCACTATCAAACTACGTAAGCGAGAAATATTTTTCTATTTAAAAACAAAAGTTAATCGAACTTTGCATCAAATATGATTCATCATAATGTGTGAATTTTAATATTCTATAAAAAAATGATGGGCACGACTTCATTTTGTTCTTAAATAGATTATAGGTGCCTAGTTTTTGACAAATTAAATGATTTAAGTAAGGTTGCATTAAATCAAGATGAAAAACAATTGCCCAAATGTCAAAAAACTGCCAAAAATTCAAAATCGTAGTAGGCCGTTGAACAGATCTAGAATCACAAAATGAACCATTTTGTCTAATAACTTTTTTTAAAATTTGGCCAAATTATACGTTTTTTTTTTTTCAAAAATTTTTACGAAAATGTCATTTTTGACAGATGGCGTCATGCGTAAAAATGACTTACTATATTTTATTTCTGATATTATTTGAAGCACAAATCGATGCAATAACCAGATCTGGGCTAAAGTAATTATTTAAAAAAAGCCCATATGATGCGGACTTAAATTATCACACTGTATATATATATATATATATATATATATATATATATATATATATATATATATATATATATATATATATATATATATATATATATATATATATTATATATATATATATATATATATATATATTATATATATATATATATATATATATATATATATATATATATATATATATATATATATATATATATATATATATATATATATATATATATATATATATATATATATATATATATATATATATATATATAATAAATATTCCATGACAATTTATTGTCGTAAATTATTCATCGCTATTGTATAGTAAAGTACTTTAGGAATTCAAAGACCACTTTTTTTACTACTATGCAGAAAACATTACTTAACATGAACTAAATGTTTAGGCGGGCAGCCTAATGAATACAGGCCTAAGTTATTAATATGAATGCTCTTACTTTGTGAATATTTTATTTGTAAAAGTTCAATTCTCAGAACAAACGCTGTAGTTTTCACTATTGAAATACCCTTCTATACAACGTGTACGAGAGAAAGTGCTAAAAAACTAATTCTGTTTTTAATCTTTGGCAAGAAGTTAAATATTATACGAGGATTATAAGCACACGATATTAAATAGCTATTTTATAGCCTTTTTACTTAGGTTAAAAGTAATTTTATTTTCCGAGCTATTTTCTAAGAAATATTACTAGATAAAGTTTTCGTAACGGCGCGCGTTTTGTTTTATAAAGAGTAAATTCTTAAATCTTCCATAGACGGCCGCTTCATAAGATATATTTTCAGTATGCAGTTAGGAATACAATTATATACACTATATACATTTTTAATTCAAAATAACATATACACTGTATAACATAATTACACAGACAATCCTGGGTCCAGTTATATCTATAACTATTAACTCAGTAACTTTCCAAAATTTAACATATGTAAATTTCCACATTATTGTGCGAACAAGATTATATTGTTGTGTGTATATATTAAATAAAAATATCTTATAGGGTCCCTATATTTACTTAAAATTTTATTATTTATATCAATTTTTACATTTAAAATATTTAAATTGCGTTAGAGTATATAACCAAACAAAGGAAGGAAAAAACACCAAAAATTATGGTGAAAGTTTATTAACAAAAAATTCAACACAACTTATGTAAAAGATACCAATTTCAATACTACAGAGAGCTCAACTATACATTTAGGCAGATGAAAGTCAATTTTAATGATATTTTTTTATTTGAACGTTTTAGGCAATATTAAGGGTACTTTAGGTATGATTAACACATAATTTTGTTTTAATAGTGATTAATGACAGAAATAACCCATTATTCTCCGACAAGTTTGTGCGGCGAGTGGTAAAATAGCATAACCTCTAACTTTTGTTATATTGATCCGAAACAAATGTTTTTTTTTTAATTTCTTAATTCATGAGGTGTACGTGAACTCAAAAATAAAATAAAATAAAATAAAAATTGCGGAAATGGCATGCTTTTAACCGAGTTTGAATTTTCCATATTATTTTTAAGTTATCTTGCCCTAAAAATACATCTTTTTAATGATTTTTAAAAACATTTAGGATCAAGTACAAGATAATACTGTTATTTAGATGTGAACAAAATTTCAACGAAATGGATCAGATTATTGATTACGCTAATATCGCAAATATAGTTTTGAGAAAAAACGCGTTTTTAAGTTTGGAGAATATTTGATCGAATGGGGTTACATTTTTTCACATATCTAAATAACAGTATTATCTTGTATTTGAACTTAAATAAATTAAAATATCAATAAAGAAAGTATTTTTATGGCAATATAACTTTAAATTTTATGAAAAAAACAAATTTTGTTTTAAAGCAAGCAATTTCTCCAATTTTTTTTTGCATTTTTTCAAGATTCAGGGACATCGCGTGAATGTTAATAATAAATTTAAAAACGTTCGTTTGTCTCATATCAATACAACAGAAGCTAGAGGGTACTCCATTTTACCACTCTCCGCACAATCTTGCCCGAATACAGATTTTTCAATATATATTTTTTTTTAATTATATTTTTATAATTATAATTTTAGTCTTAAGTGATAACAAATCAGACCTTAAATTCCATTAATGTTACATAAAACGCCCACATAAAAAAATGTCATAAAAACTTACTTACTTTCACCTGCCTAAATTTGAATTAATTTGCTTAATAAGCTTTGTTGAAGGTTGTGGTCTCTGTTGCCTGAACTAACCTGCACATTTTCAATTGTATCGTATAGCTATTCTTTCACAGTCAAATGAAGTCGAAAGAAGTCACAGGGTATTAAATCAGGTGAATACAGTCAGGAATTCACGTATACTTGGTCTTGTTCGAGAAATATTTTACCCAAACAACCTTCAATCAAACTAATGGCTTTTGTTTGATGAAATATCCAATTTTTATTTTTTTGCTGAAGAAAAGTATTGTATTCGTGAAGAAATCACAATCCAAGATTTTTACTTTTCTGCACGTTTTAGGGTTCTTAGATAATAAAAAACATTAGTCATTTCTGTTGGTTTGTCTGTCAGGCGATCTGTTGGCACGAGAACTTTCACACACACATGAGATCTCAATTTCAAACTTGGTATCTATAATACCTAATATGGGGATGAAGTCTTAGCGATATAGTGAAATCATAAAAGAGGCAAAAGAGGTGGAGGGAGATTAGGGGGGAGTTGTTTTGTATATATAGCATTATATATGGTTTTTAAGATTTTTAAAATCGATGAATTCAAATTCATTTTATCGTTTCATCGATATCGTATTGTTAATAATATTTTTTCTGATTTTTAATTGGGATATTGGATATTTAATGTAACATAATTTTTCTCTAGTAAAATATATAAAAGGCGATTGTGTGTATGTCATAATATACTTTTTCACTATTCAGTGTTCTTTTTTTTTCATTATTTCCAATTTTAACAGAAATAGTATATAGAAGGGATTGAGATCTGATTACAGAGTAACATAAAAAAAATGTTCAGATCGATATAGAACAAGTTTTAGAAGAACATACGGTTAAGTTGGCGGAATGCTATTGAACAGCAGGTAAATTATTATATTTACTTTTCCTGTTAATGGAAAGTATTGTATGCAGGAAAAAATTACCCTTTGAAATTTTGAGTTTAGGGTTTTGGGATAAAGAGTAATTTATTTTTATATTTTCTAACTACTTCGTATGTAACTTTAAAGATTGCGAAATAATAATCTAACCACACATCACCAAAAAGGTTTATTTTTATTAATATACTCCGCATTTCAATTTTATTTTTTAATGCAGTCATGTATTTCGTTGGCAGCGAGAATATGGGTACATTAAAAACACATTTAAACAAGGTAAATTACTAATTTTTTTATTAATATTTCACGATAAAGTGGATTGTAGCTTATTCGTTATTGTGAGATAGTCAAATTTAGTGTGTATTTTAGAACTACATGTTTGCAAGGAAAATACTGAATAAATCATCTTGCAATTTCTTTTAATGCTAATTGGTAGATAAAAAAGCTAAATGTGTTAATGTAAGTTTTTTTGGATTCTAACTAAATGTTATTTATTGTGAATGGTGATCTACCAGTTGCACCAAGTGTACTTTTAATAAAAATGGTGAATACTGATGTTTCTTTAGGCTTAGGACAATAAACGAATGATCCTTTTGTTGGGACCTGTCGATATTTGACAGTTTATTTAGTCCTTATCTAAGCTATTTAAATACATATAGTTTTATAACTTACACATAAAAGTCTCTGAAATAGTTTATTTATATAAATACATACAGTTGAACAGCATAAGAGGGACTCATTGTTGCACTGTATTTTGTAGTGTTTCTGCATGTGGTGAACAATAGAGTTTAGCATTTTCCTCATGTAGGGATAAGTGAATGCACGTCAAATTTAAATATAGAAATTCAACCTCATTTTATTTTTTTTTTTAATTTGTATATGATATGATGACGCCCAAGTCCAGACTAAAGAACTTAAATTATGCAGGCTCTAAAGCAAGAAGCAAGACTTAGCTAATTAATTTGAAACTACTCTGTAACCCTTATTTCAACGGTGACTCTCGGCCAAATTAATGCCATAAATTCTTACATGGCATTAAACTAAGAACAATGTATTTTATCGCAATAATATATAACAAAAAAAGTATCTTTTTAATAAATTTATTAGCCCCACTCTCTTATGCTGATTAAAGTTAGCTACCATATGTATATATAAGACTAAAAAGTAGAATTTTACAGAATAAAAGAACCCGACTACTACTATTTATCAAAATTGACTAGTAAAATATTTTTCATGCATTCGTATAGGATAAAAAGCGATTTTAAGGCGTATGTAAGACATTTGAAGAAGACAGCAGTCCAAAAACTGAACTGAGAGAACTTAACATTTAAAAAAATGGGAAAAATGATTTACTCAGTACTTTTCTTGCAACATGCAGTTTCAAAGAAACACTAAATTTGACTATCTCATGATAAAGAATAATAATACAATTCTAGAACTATTATCTCTTTTTCTCATTCACCTGCGATTTTTTTTGTAAACTATATTATTTCGATTAGGTATGGTTCTGAAGATTTATTCACCCTATGCTTTAAATATTTTATATGAATCCTGGCCACCTGCAAGTTTAAATTTGTTTATTGCGCACTTGATTTCTATGCATCTATAACAATTTGGAAGGCTGAAATACATTTTTTTTTGTTTGTAGTATTTTTGATGTTTAGCGTGAGACCAGGTATTTATTAGTTCTTTATTTTTGTTATCAGAAATTAATTTTTTTTAACAATGTTTTCTGATCTTCGCTAAGTCTAAATATTCCTTAACTTTTCGTCCCGGACAAAAGTTTTGATTATTTATTACTTTGGGTTTCTGTAACTGTATCATTTTCTATCCTAACAGGTTACTTGTTTATCCGTTATTCTTCTGTATTCCTTTCTGGCCCCTTATATATTCCAGTACCCATTACTCTATTCCTCTCTTCAATTATTTCTTGATACTGTTCAGAACAACGGCTTTTTCATTTTCTTATTTTCAGAGCCATTTGGTACTCCATCGTGTGTTCGGTATATCATCATTAGTTTTAAAATGATCCAGCCTAGCTTTTGATATAGGTTGCGCATATCTTGTATTTTTAAATTCTAGTGTTAACTTTTGAGTACACTAGGAAATTATCGGTATCAGATTTCGGGCCTGGCAGATACCAAAACAATAACTGCGATATCTATATTTCCTGTTAGCTTGTTTTTGGAGATCTTTGCTTTCTTACGTTTTGGAATATTGGAAGGTCTATTTATCCGCTTTTACTAATTCCATTGAGAAGACAATGTAATTCGTCTTGATAACTTCTTCTTTACTCATTTTATCATTGCAATTCCTCGTGATGCTTTTTTAACTATTGCTTGGATAATGATATTGCTACGCTGTTAGTAGAATATATCGTAGGACTGATCACATTATTTTAGGCTGGCACATGAACGGACATAAAGAAGTAATTATATTATTGTACCTTGAGTCTTATTGAACAAATTTCTGCATGTCTGTTGAGCTTTGAATCTAATAAGTATGGTAGATCCTCTTTTATGACAAACCCTGTAGCCAACTCGTGTCTACGTTCTTCTTATCTTGTTTATTTTTATGTGTCCATTCCCTGATCGTCTCATTTTTTTGAATTTCTATAGTATGTAATGTTCCATGTCAAGGCACATGTCCTGTATCGTTTGCCTAGGCTATTTTATTAGTGTTCCGTACGGAATATTTATAAGATCACTTCGGTGTCTGTCCGTCTGTCCGTCCGTCTGTCCGTCTGTCCGTCCGTCTGCACACCCAATTTTCTCCGAAACTATTTGACATAGGAAGTTGAAATTGGGTAATAATATAGAAATTGACGGCCTCATTACAGTTCTGTAATTTTGAAAGTTAAATTTTGACTTAAGGGGTAGCTTTGGGGGGTGAAATCGAAAGTGAAAAAAAAATTTAGGAGGTCATTGAATGTGGTGTCAAATGAAAGCTTGTAAAAAGACGAGTTCATAATATATATATATATATATATATATATATATATATATATATATATATATATATACACATATATGTGTATATATATATATATATATATATATATATATATATATATATATATATATAATAAATATACAGTAAAACCCGATTAACCGAGTCGCGATTATCCGAGCTCCGGATTAACCGAGCCAATCTAGTGAATGCAGTGCGTTATAGCGTTTACTACGGAGAAGTACGAGTATACTCACATAATTTATCTGGCTGGAGTTCTGGTAGTTAAGTGTAATTAATACGAACTGCTTTGTTTGAATTTTTGTTTGCTTGTTTATCATGGAGCAAAACAAGCGTAAAAGAATCGTCGTTCCTATTGAAGAAAAATTAAAAGCCATCAGAAGAATTGAAGCAGGTGAGAGAATTAAAGTTGTTGCACGAGATTATGGAGTAGGTGAGGTAACAGTTGGAGATTGGAAAAGAAACCGCACAAAAAATAGAAGAGTGGTGTATAAATCAAGCCTCCTCGTCCTCAGGAAGAAAATCAATGAAAACCGACGACTATGAAAAGGTTAACGAAGCTTTATTCATGTGGTTTAACCAACAGAGATCAAAAGGTGTGCCTCTGTCAGGTCCATTTTTACAACAGAAAGCAATAATGATTAGTAGACAATTCCCAGAGATAGATCAGTTTTACCGCCAGTTTTGGATGGCTTGACCGCTAAAAAAACGGTACGGTGTACGACAACTGACTATATGTGGTAAAAAACTTTCTGCTGATGTGTCATCAATTGAGAAGTTTAAGCAGAACTTTAAAAAGCAAATCGAAGATTGTGGATACACATGTGATCAAATTTACAACTGTGATGAAAACTGGTCTGAATTATAAAATGCTTCCATGAAAAACGTTGGCATCTCGACAGGAAAAATCAGCTCCTGGGCACAAACGAAGTAAGGAAAGATTAACTATAATGGTATATTCCAATGCATCTGGCAAGCACAAAATTCCACTGATGGTGATTGGCAAGTCCGCACGTCCAAGAGCTTTAAAAGACATCTCAGCCCTACCAGTCTATTACAAAAGTAAGAAATGCGCTCTTCTTATTAACTAACTGGTTTGAAGAAGAGTTCGTGCCATCTGTGACTAAATTTTTGAACAGAAATCGTCTTACTATTAAAGCAATTTTGATAATGGATAATGCCCTCTCTCACCCTGGAGAAGGACTTCATGTGGGCGAAATTGTTATAAAATTTGTTCCTCCAAATGTAACCAGCATAATGCAACCAATGGATCAAGGCATCCTCGAAAACATTAAAAAAAATTATAGGTGTTTATATCTTGAACATCTGTTAGGATACACAGAAAAGGAGGATATTATTAATGGGATGAGAAAGGTTACACTGAAAAATGTTATTTACTGGTTAAGTCAAGCTTGGGATTCTGTGCGTACTACCATTATTCAAAAATCTTGTTCAAAAGTTATTGATTTTGAGGACTATAATGACAGTGAAGATGATACTCCATTAAATGAATTAGCTTTGAAATTGAGAGGCCATGGAGAAATGTCCGGTTCAAATTTTGACAGCGAGATAGAATAAAAAGGAAAAAGTTTATTTGAATTAATGCAAAAATTAAAAGGGCGCGGAAATGTGACAAGAGGAGATGTTGTTGAATGGATTACAGCAGATGATTTAGAAGAAGAAATGAGTATTGAAGAAATAACGAAGGTCTTTCAGGAAACCGAAAAATCAGATGACGATGAACAGTCTCCCACTAAGATCTCCCATCAAGAGGGTTTTGCTTCTTTGGAAAAAGCTTTGAGGTATATCGAACAATAACCAGAGGCAACACCAGCGGATTTGCAGCGAGAAAAAAAAGATGCAATATGAAACAGAAGCGCATAGATACCTATTTCACTGTTTTATAATGTATGTACCTATTTATATGTTAAAAACGTTAATACATCGGTTTAAAGTATTGGTGGTATTTTTTGAATGAATAAAAAACAAATTCGGATTATCCGAGTTTGCAGTTATCCGAGGAGGGTCCCCCCCACTTTATCTCGGATAACCGGGGTTCTACTATATATATATATATATATATATATATATATATATCTATATATATATATATATATATGTATATATATATATATATATATATATATATATATATATATATATATATATATATATATATATATATATATATATATATATATATATATATATATATATATATACATATATATATATATATATATATATATATATATATATATATATATATATATATATATATATATATATATATATATATATATATAAATATATATAATGTGATAATTGCGCACACTTTTCTTTGTATTATTTTTAAAAAATCTCGAAAATTCGCTGTTCTCCCCTTATCTCGAAAGGTACTGGTCAAAAATTTTGGAATATTCTCCGTAGATTTAAGGAAAATTATCACGAATGCATTTATAAAAAAATCAAAAATTTCAAGCCGATCAGGTTTCAGTAAAGATAGGAAAAAACTTTGTTAAAAATTAATTTGGGGTGTGTTTGTTTATGAAGTCATTGATCATTTTATACCTCGGTAACAAAAATTTTTATTTTAAAAGCAATCAACGTACGGACACTAATTGCGCAAGTCCAACTTGCACTTGACCGGCTATTTAATTTGAAATTAGGGCAGGATATTTTAAATCCTCTGATCTGACGTCGTAAGATTCTCGCACAATTTTCTTAATGGTCACGTTGTATCTGTGGAACAAAACTTTAGCTTCTTTGCTTGTAGAAATGGTACAACTCTTGTGCGGATACCATTATTCTACATACATTTCATACACAATTGAAATCACTGATGTGTCTTTCCAAACGCAAGCATTTTTTTTTCTTTAAATATCATAGAATGTTTTACATTGTTTTATTTTTCAGTGTTCAAAGCTACGAGAAAATATTTTAAGCTGGTGACTTTCACTTTGAGGTATATTTTTTAAAACTTTTCTTTCTACACTGTTTTCCCCGAAAAACATAATAAGACATATAGCTTTGCGGAAGGCGTGCAGCCTTCTCGATATTCTCCTTTTGCTGATTTAGCTCATGCAAACACTCGCAAAAATGCGCTATAACACACTATAACCATAAATAACTGTAACTTCCCTCATAGGTTAATCATCTTTTTATCCTATTTTCAGATTCCTGGTACTTGTCCACCCCCAGGAAAGTGTACCAACGTCATGGGTTCCTATATTTGCACATGTCCTGAAGGTTACGAACTCAGCACCGTCACAGGTATATGCGAAGATATTGATGAATGTGCTGTTAATCCTGGTATTTGTGAAAATGGTATCTGCACCAATACTGATGGCGGTGCATTTTGTACTTGTCCTGATGGGTATATTTTAGAGCAACATACGATGAAATGTGTAGATGTAAGGTAAGTATTATACATATAGATTCGTTTCGAATTATGGAACCAACAAGTTTTATGACTGTGACATAACCGTTACATTACATTTATGAAACAAATTAGTTTCTGATCGATTTCTATTTAGGGTATACTTCCGATCGATCTCTACTGGGGTATTACCATCATCGTTAGCGGTCTATAGCCTTAAACTATCTTCCTTAAATGGAACTAACCTAGTTATTTTTTAGACAAGACCAGTGTTATGACTCATTTTTAAGAGGACAGTGTTTGGAGCCCCGAGGCATGCAGATAACATCCAAAGAGTGTTGTTGTTCCAAAGGGGCTGCTTGGGGTAGATATTGTGAAAAGTGTCCGCTTGAGGGATCAGGTACGTATTGAAACTACATAAAACTTTGACACGAACTTTAAACAATGATCACTATTCGTACCCAGTTTCAAATTCACTTATTTCTGAAAATTTACAATTTGGGTCTCTCGAAACTGTATCTTAATCTGACTCTAAATCATGAAACATATGAATTGTTTGGCAGGTAATTTAAATTTTCTATGATTTTCAAATTCATTTATTATGTATATATATATATATATATATATATATATATATATATATATACATATATATGTATATATGTATATATATATATATATATATATATATATATATATATATATATATATATATATATATATAATCATATATACCCTCTTCCGTATGGTGTAGGGTACTTATACATTTTGCCTTTTTCCCTCTCAATCTTCACGTACTTCCATCTGTCTCTTTTCTTTGCCATTTTCACTGCTTCTTTTCAGAATTTTTCCTTCTCCTTAAGTATACTTCCAATACTCTTATTCCAGGTCTGTCTAAGTCTTCCTCGCTTCTGTTTTTCCTGTGTTCGGGCTTCATACACTTGTTTCACTTGTCTATCATCCTTCATTCTCTGTACATATCCCCGCCATCCCAGATGTCTTTGTTGTATATATGCCATAAGTGCTTGTACTCTCAGCCTTCTCCTTATGTCTGTATCCTTTATTCTATCTTTCAGTGTAACTCCTTGTACTGCTCTCAGGTATTTCATTTCGACGGCCTGTATCTTGATTTTCTGCCTGTCTGTTAGGGTCCATGAGTCGCATCCATATGTTAGAATTGTCCTATAAATTGCTTTGAACATTTCTATTTTTGTTTGTTTCGTCACTTCTCTGTTTCTAATGAGTTTATTATTCATTACATAGAAAAGTTTGTTCGTTTTTTCATTTTTTCATTAATTTTTTTGTCTTGTTTTCCAGTTTTGTCCATTATCACTCCCAAATACTTGTACTGTTCCACTTGTATTTTATTCCCTTCTATGTATATAGTCGTTTGTTAGTTTTCCATTGTCATTACTTTTGTTTTATCTATATTAATTTTCATACCTTCTTCTTTAAACGCTCCATTCCAAATATCGAGGTTTTCTTGTAATTGTCTTTCATTTTCCGCCACCAGTACAATATCATCAGCAAAAGCCGCTTCAGACATTTCTATTCTTTTTAGCTTCTAGTATCCAACTGTCATTTTTTCACTTTTCTTTCGCATTTCTTGATTATTTCGTCCGAATATACAGTAAACAATGTTAGGCTCAAGCTTCCTCCCTGCCTTAAACCTTCCTGTGTTGTAAATCCCTCCGACTTTATGTTGTTTTTCATTACATACTGCACATTGTTGCTGTATATTCCTTTTATGATTCTTATTGTCTTTTTGTTTATTCCTTTGTTTTCTAGGCTTTCCCATTTTTCAATTTTCTTATAACTCCTTCCAACTCTTTCCGTTCTATCTGTTCCCTATTTTCGGTTCCACACATTCCACATTTCGTGTTTCAATTCTTCATAATTGGTAGTCTCTTTTTCTTCATTATCTCCTAATAGTTCTTCAGAGTATTCTTTCCGTCTTTCCATTATTGCTTTCTCTGTTGTTAGGGTTTCTTGGTTTTTGTTTTTCACATATAATTCGGTTATAGGTTGCTCTTTCCCGAATAATTTAAGGACTCTGTAGTATAGCTTTTGATTTTCTTTACTATTTTCTTCCATTTTATCTTCGAATGCTTTCCATGACTGTTCTTTTGCTTGTCTAGCCAATTTTTTAACTCTTTTTGTTTTGAGATATTTTTTTCATTCTTTCTTCTTCCCAATAATTTCTTCTTGGATATTGCTATTCCATCAAGCTGTTTGTCTTTTACTGTTTGTTTGCGTTGCACACTCTGCATACTTCGGTAGCCCCATCCAGGATTATATTTTTGAAGATGCTCAATTTTTCTTCTAAATTTGCATATTTTATATTTCTGTATCTTTTTTCGAACTTCTCATCAGTTACTTGTCGATATTTGATCATAATTTCTTCATTATCTTATATTATTAATTTAATAATCGAAACAGAAAACATCTGTTCAAGACGTTAGTGCGAGTAAGTTAAGAGTATTAGAGGCTAAGCGAACAAATTTGAATCATAAAGTAAAGAGCCGGAAGTGTTCTATCTAGATCTCTCCAGATGGCACTTAGAGAGCTTATAAAAGACTTTTATAATGGTATATTCAAATTTGTCGTTTCTCTTATAAAACCAGGATTGAACTACTTTTGAATAAATAACTTGAAAAGACATTTAAAATATATCACTCTCAGCATAGAACTTTTATATTTAGCGTAAAAAATGTAGATATATATAAATATATTTAGAAAAAGATATTTAACCTTTCGATTAGTGAACCTGTATTATTATTGCAGCGAAGGTAAAACTACTTTTTAAACATACACACAAACTACTGCGGCATGATTCATTATTAATCTCTAAAAATAAAATGAGGAAAATATAAAAACGAATTAGATAATTTAAAATGTGTACAGGTACTTAATTTCTGTGGAAATAAATCTAAACACTACTCAGTACATATCACCACCACACCAAACACTTTATTGTTGCACTCGACGCGCGTTTCGCTAAAAATGTTAGCTTCATCAGGAGCGATGATTGACTAAAGCTAAACTACAGATCTACCCTATTTATACTTAGCCTAACTCTTGAATTACTCAAGCGGAACTAATGGCATAGGCGAGGCCATCAGTTCCGGTCAAGTAATCACTGGAGGGGACTATAAGGAATAGGCCGTCTGTCTTTATTTAAACTACTTTTACATTTTATACCATAATTTCCATACTTTCGCATGCGCGCAACAATCTCCTATCAGATACATTTTAAATTAATCTTAGATTATCTAATATTACAATATGATCAGTTTCAAGGGCATGTTCGGTAATGCTAGACTTTTTGTTCTACTGTATTTTAAGTGTGCTAAATCGTGTATTAATTGACCTTTTAGTTTGCCCAACATACTTTTTGTCACAATCATTACAACAAATTTCATAAATTCCACTTTTCTCACAATTAGGAATCTTATCTTAAAATATTCCTCAGATTGTCTGATGACTTATAAACTAAGATGAGGCCTACCTTATTAAATATCTTTTTGAGTCCCCTACTATATTTCGGATTATATGGTATGGAAACATACTTGGAGTTATTTTTTTCACGTGTAAAAAATGTGGAATTCTGAATATTTAACCTGAACTTAATGTCTATTTATTAGTTTGTTTACTAAGTCATCGTCATAACCATTAACTCTAGTTATATTTACGATTCCTTTCATTATTGAAGTTTACTCTATTCAGAGGAAAAGTGACCAAACGATGAACTAAAAAATGTAATGCGGCTAATTTGTGTTGTTTGCAATGAAATGAATCATTAGAAATATATCTACCTGTTACTGTGTCTTTTCTATAGATATCAAATTCTAATCTATTATTATTTTTAATAATTAAAATATCTAGAAAAGGCAGTTGTGCTTTGTTCTCAACTTCGTAAGTGAATTTAATGGAATCATACCGGCTATTTAATTTGAAAACAAAATCATCAATATTTGTTTTCTTTGTATCAAAAATCGTGAAAATATCATCCACATACCTATCTATACTTTTTATATATTAGTGAATCAAACAGAAACCTATAGTGCAGATTTTGTTAAACAACTAACGAGCCAGAGCGCCCGGTTTATATTGCCTTTTAGAAGTTATTTTAATAGACTAACCACTTTCTAGCAACAGTTTACTTTGTATTTTAAGCGGTGCTTTTAAGTATATTGATAATAACTAAATATCTATGGGAGAAAACAGAAAATATGAATCAAATTTTCAAAAAATTGTAAAAAAGTCGTTGTATGAGTCTGTTTAAATACTTGCTTTCACTGAGAGAAATATCAGATAGAAGTTTCACACTTTGATTCTTGGGGCAAGTCTGTTATTTTTTGTGTATATTAAGTGGATCGAAAAAATACACCGTCATTATTATAAAAATCCTATTTAGTCATGAGTAATAGGTTTAATTGAAAATTCGATGCAAAATTTTGGTAAGTTAGGAGTAAATCGATACATATTTGGAGGTCTGTCACTTGTTTATTATTATCGAAAATAGAATTAATGAGATCGATGCATACCCATGTCAAGTACCTAAACTATGATGCGTAGGCTGAAAAGGTCTTGTCCTGACACATAGATGTCGCCCTTTTCAAAAAAGCCATATGATTTTTAGGAAGTACCAACCTTCAAACGATACGTGTCAAAATTTCATGACATTTTGACAATTAGAATGCCCATATAGTGTAACCGTTCACGAAAATAACTCCTGCGTGTAAGAAGAAACAGTGTTACCTATATTTTCAGCCAATCAAAAAAGTCCAAAGCCAACTCTAAAAGAATTACGTAAGAAAACTCTAATCAAATAAGTAGTTGAATAATTTGGAAAAGGTATGTATATGTATATATATACATGTATATACCGGTGTATTCATAAGTTTTTGCCGGTTTCACTAAGAGATGGCACCAGCGAACAGTACGCAGTATATGAATTTGATAGATACGTCAGTTTATTCGTCTGACATTAACCTAACCAACATACACAAGTTGAGTCCGCCAAACATTAGCGTCTGTATTGTATAGCTCAGTGATCATGTCGACTTTTGTGCCTGAAAAAGAACATTTGCTTTTCTTATTTAATCAAAAGAAAAAATGCTGCGGAAAGTCATCGTTTGCTGGTAGAAACATATGATGTACACGCTCCATCGATTAGAACATGTGAGACATGGTTTCGACAATTTAAACGTGGTAATTTCAATGTGAAAGACAGTGCGCGCTCTGGTAAACCACAAAAGTACGAAAACGAGGAATTGCAGGCGTTACTGGATGATCAACCAACTCAAACACAACAGCAATTGGCAAAAGCATTAAATCGAATTTCGTATGTTAATTAAACACTGTTTTTTGATGGAAAAAAATACCGTTCAAGTAAAGCAATGGCTTAATAAGTGTTACGGAGACTTTGCCCCTGGAAAATTATTCATCATTTACTGGTATACTGAATTTAAACGCGGTGGTACAGATACCAATGATGCTAAATGCTCTGGATGCCCAAATGAGGTGGATACACCGGAAAACATCAAGAATATCTACAAAATTGTTTTGGATGACCGTAAAGTGAAATTCCGTGAGATAGCTGACACCCGAACGATATTAAAAGAACGTGTTGTTGGTAATACACGTATTTTACATGAACATTTGGGCATGAGAAAGCTCTGTTCGAAATGGGTACGTCGTTTGCTCACAGTGGACCAAAAACAACGTGTTGATGATTCTGAGCGCTATTTGGACCTGTTTAAGCTCAATAAAATACGATATGTGACAATAGATGAAACATGGATCCTCCATTACACACCGGAATCAAATCGGTAGTCAGCTGAGTGGATAATAGCCGGTGAAAGCCGCCCGAAGCGACCAAAAACACAACAGTCGGCTGGGAAGGTTTTGGCCTCTGTATTTTGGGATGCGCATGGAATAATTTTTATCGACTATGCTGAGAAGCGAAAAACCATCAATAGCGAACATTATATTAAATTATTGGTCATTTGAAGGCAGAAATCGCAAAATAAACAGCCCCCAATGGACAAGAAAAAAGTGCTCTTTTATCAACACAATGCACCGTGTCACAAGTCAACAGTTACGATGGCAAAATTGCATGAATTGAAGTTCGAATTGCTTCCTCATCCACCGTATCCTCCAGATTTGGCCCCCAGCGACTATTATTTATTCGCAGACCTCAAAAAAATGCTCGCGTGAAAGAGATTTGGCTCCAATGAAGAAGTTATCGCCGAAACTGAGGCCTATTTTGAAGGCAAAGGCAAGAAAGGTATAGAAATGCTGGAAAAGCGTTGGACTGGTTGTATCGCTCTTGCAGGAGACTATATTGATGAATAAAGTCGAATTTTAAGTAGCTAGACCAAAAACTTTTCAGCCTACGTATTATTTCATTAAAGAAATTGTATTTTATAATAAAAAATTGAAGTCGATTAGGCAGGCAGTTGACTTGCATACCCAGAATTATGTATTTTAAATTATACAAGATATCAAAAGAGTTTCTATAAACAAAAATATTCAGCAGAAAGTAAATTATAAAAAAATACCTACCTCGCTAAGAGATATACAGTATTTTAAGAATACACTAAGTATTCGTAAAAACATCACCCCTTTTTACATATATTTGCGTTTCAGGATCGTAGGTTCATTAAAACTAGTACCCAATTTTTGTCGTGTGGCTATCCATTTCTTTGGATGTTGGTATGATAATTTTTGAACGAGCCTGGTTTTGGTTGATATAGGGAACAATTTAAGAATAATTGTGTACGTAGTTAAGAAGGTGGAAGAGAGTTTTAAAAATTGCTTCGAATATATCATGCTATACGTTTTTTCGGGGTTCTAGGTATCCAGGAATGTGAAAATATTGTTATATGGCATTATTTCCGTTTTAACAGACACAGTATGTAGAGGAAAATGTTATTTGTAAATATCTATAAATCCTTTTTACTTATCAACTTTTTTTTTGTAAATAATATCTTAGCATATAATGTCTATTATTTACAGTATCTAGATATAATGTAATGTTACAGTGTCTAGATGTAATGTAATATTACAGTATCTATATGTAATGCTACTCGTTATTGCGAAAAAGTAAAATGCATTAATAAATATTTGAATATTTTTTAGATTGATGTTAAAGTCATTTACACACTTCTAACTTTTTTACATCTTACATCGGTCTTACATGTACATAATCTTGATGTGAGAGTATTCTTCTAATGTATAACATATTATAAATACATTTTAATCAGTTGAGGTTAATTCTGTCACCTAAATCAATTGATTTATAAATCTGACAAATAAAGTAAAACAAAAATCTGGTATATTCATTAACAATGACCTACAACGTGTTTTTTTTTTTTAATTTTTTTGACACTCTTAATTTTCGGATGTTCAGAAAGTCCTGTAATTCTAAGAAATGAATTTTTGCCTTTTCTCTCTAAATTTATTCTAAACATTCATTTATAAAACGGAAAAAAAAAAAAAAGTCCGTTCATAACTCTGGGAAATATTTCACACCAAATTTAGGAGATAAAATTGTTATTAAAGTTTTATATTTATTAAAAAATATATAAAACTTGTTATTCTAAAAGCCGTAGCATCCTTCTCGTAAATAAGTAAAATATAACACATTTTTATTATTATTCCATATCATAGCATAAAGTGTTTTTATTTAAAGTAATTGGATTTCTTTATACAGATGTAGATACTGCCTTCAGAATATGAAAGAACGTACATTTTTAATTTATTTTTAGTTTTAAATTAAAATGAAAGTTTAATCATAGCTTTTTTTGCCAGCTTTTGAATTAGGGTAGATATAGCTTTCCGACAGTCATTTTTATTTTTTTGATATTTTATACATAGATATATTTATAAAAATAGTATATTTTATATTTGGGAAAAAGAGAGCAAAAAATTCATTTCTTCGAATGATTTTCTTCCGAAATTATTTTAAACTGTCCATAATTCTATTGTAAACTATCACTGACATATTATTAGTTTTTTTTTCGGAAAATGTATCTAATGCTATATTATATTTATTAATAAAACGTGCATATTCATATATGTATATGAGGTTCTACATATTGTGATGAACATATTTGATTTTAGTAAAATTTATTTCTAGAAAACGGCTATGTTGGGAATATGGAATCTTCACTCTCTCTCTATGCTCAGTAGTTCTTTTAAATTCAGAGAAATTTTTTTATTCTTTTTAAATAAATCATTAATAAGTGATGAGAAATCAAAATTGGAATTGGCTGGTTATGTTTTGTTTACTTAGGTCAAATAAAGCCATTTTCTGCTTTCTTTTTCGAGAAAAATGTGAATTTTACCGATAATAAAATTCATGCTGTCATTACAAGTAACTACCAAAGTTGAATTTTAATTAATCTGTGTATTAAAAACTTTTCCCTATAATGCGAACTTCTTAAAGAACACTAAATAAACCTTTATTTAGCCACACTGATATTAAGCAATGACAAGCAATACAGACAACTAGACGTTTAATATTTAACAGCAACTTAATCTTAAACATCTTTAGTGAATTGAGTTACATGTTTGGTACAAGTCAGGATCTATGTATGTTCAAAAATTTTCATTACTTTTATTACTAATATTTTATTGCTAATCTTACATAACTCCATCACTCTTCTTGATGAAGCTAACATGGTAGGCGAAACGCGCGTCGATTGCAAAAATAAAGTGCTTGGTTTAGTAGTAATATATACTATGTAAAAAATATAAAGGGCACAAAGTCTGTATTTTGTATTTATTTTTAGTCGTTTTATTTTAAAGATACGCATTGTACCTAATATTTTCTCAGTATATTCAGTAGAGGTACTGGTGGAAGCAAATCGTTATTTGTAAACAATATATTAGTTTTTGAAAAGTCAGATGCTACCTTTAAATATGTATAACAATATCTAATTATATTAGGTATCATATCATCGTTTTTCATTTTAAATAAATTCTGAGGATTAACATTAATTATAAATAATATTTAAAAATAAAAGTCCAACCCTATGTCTAAAAGCAAAAACACGACATATTTTTTTTTTTTTTTTTTTTATTGGTCTAGCACACGTGCTGCAGGGAAGTCCCTAAAGCGCTCCAGGAGCGGCACGAGTGCGGAAAAAAAAAAAAAACAAAAAAAAAAAAGCGATTCACGTTGTTCTTGAATCGCTGTTTTAGTATAACTCATGCGTTGCCTTGACTTTCCCGCCTTGGTGGGTGTCGGTTTACTCGCCGGCACAACACTTTTGGCAGGTCCACAATCCTTTCCCGTCTTCATTTAAACCTATCGATTCCTATTATTATATAAAGTTGGAATAAGTGCATATTTCACCAGGGAGTCAGCCTATATATGAATTGTATTAGGTATTTTACGAACACTTATTTCAGTGAGCTCATTTTTTTTTTTTTTTATGGGTCTAGCACACGTGCTACAGGGAAGTCCCTAAAGCGCTACAGGAGCGACACGTGTGCGGAGAAAGCGATTTACGTTGTTCTTAAATCGATGTAAATTGTACTCGGTGGGAAACACAGTCCTGGGCAAATTATTCCAATGGGTTGATGTTCTCCATATAAATGACTGCTTGAAAAGCATTGTACGAGGAGTAACAAGCTGAACCTCATACGGATGTGAAGTATTAGCGTGACGTGTACTTCTAACATGCACCGCTCTGGGAGGAATTAAGCGGGCCACATCCTTCGAACACTTTCCATGAAAATACTTGTAGAATAGGCTCAAGTCGCCAACCGTTCTTCGATGTTCCAGCGAATCAAGGCGACCTGTCAGTTCCGGGTCTCCAATCAGACGAACAGCTCTTCTCTGAATAGAATCCAACAAATGCAGTGTATGTTTGGGAGCGGAGCCCCAAACATGAGAGCAGTATTCCATAGTTGGTCGAATTTGAGCTTTGTAAAGAATTAACAGTTGTTGTGAAGTGTAAAGCTTTCTGGTTCGAAATAATATTCCCAACTTCTGAGAAGCTCTCCTTGCTATGCCTGCAACATGTTCATGCCAGGACATATTTGCTCCCCAACAATTTGAGTGACGATGTTAGGGGAATGGAGTGCCCCGACATAACTATGTCGGGTTCAGTAACGTTTTTTTTAGAAAAAAAACTGCCGCCTGGGTTTTTGTAGCGTTAAATTCCACTTGGTTACTGTCACCCCAAGATAGAATTTCTTCCAGGTCTTTGTTAAGTTGAATGACTTCCTGCTGTCTGCGGATATTCGTCTGAGTAGCCGATGTCCGAGCGTTCAAAGTGAATGAAGAGATAAGTGTACTGTCATCTGCAAAGCTGTTGATTGGATTCTCGGTCTTTTCCAGCAGATCGTTAATATAAATGAGAAAGAGAGTAGGAGACAGTATGGAGCCTTGGGGTACACCGGCGTTGATAGTGAAGGTGTTAGAAAGAAATCCGTCGACTGCCACTCGCAAAGAACGCTCTCTGAGGAAACATGAGAGCCACAAACAGAACTTTTCAGACATACCATAGAACGTAGCTTAGCCAACAGCCCATCGTGCCAAACACGGTCGAATGCCTTGGATATGTCAAGAGCAACCGCTCGAGATTCTCCAAAGTGTTCAATTGCGTTGTTCCAAACATATGTTACATAAGTCAGGAGATCTCCTGTTGATCTATTTTTACGAAAGCCATATTGGTGATCGCTAATAATGTTGAATCCTTCAAGATATTTTAGAAGATGCTGATTGATAGCCTTTTCCATGACTTTCGATATTATTGAAAGCAGTGCGATTGGTCGGTAGTTATTTGGCAAGGTCTTCTTGCCTTTTTTGGGGTATTGGCTGAACTGTGGCACATTTCCAGCAGGAAGGAAATATTCCCTTTCTGTAAGATAGGTTGAAAAGTCTACAGAAAACTGGTGTTAGTTCCCTCGCACAGTTTTTGAGAACTATGGCAGGTATTCCGTCAGCACCAGAAGCCTTTTTGGTGTCTAGCTTCATCAAAATACGTTTTATGATACGCTGCCTGAAGACAATATCGGGCATCCTTGACTGCACTATGGGAATATTAGGTGGTGTTTTTCCATGGAAATCGACAGTAGAATGTGAAGCAAAGAATTCAGCCAACAAGTTCGCTTTCTCAACAGGTGTCTTTGCAATAGAATTATCTGGCCGTGTGAGTGTGAGAGATTGTGGCCGTCATTAGGGGAATAGGCAGAAATAACATGTCTTACTTGAAATAGCGTTTACTTGTTTTAAAACAAAAGAGAATCAAGTGTTTGTACTTAGGGTATGTATTATTCTGTGTCAAATACCTTATTTTCAGTTCTTAACAAGATTTATTTTACCTGGTCTTAAATCAACTTAAAAAAAAGCTGGGATAAAAACCTGAAACAAAATTTTTTCAGGGGTCTTAAATTAAAGTAAGGAGAAATTCATAAAAGGAAAAATGTAAAAAACAAAGCAACAAAGCCGAAGTAATACCAAAAAAAAGGTTTAATACTAAGTTTATATTATTGTTTTTTCTCTATCTGTAATTTTGTGGTCAAATAACCTTACGTAAAATTTTTATTTCTATTACTTTTCATGAACAACATCATTTTGGACAACTCTGTTCATTTATCAGGCCGAACGTCCTATGTCAGGAAAAACAAATGATAAATCACTCTCGTTTATGCCAAGAAAATGTTAAATAATTTGCTATATTTCAATTTCAGCCGACTTCCTGAAAATGTGTCCAGAAGGTCCAGGAAGAATGGACACGGGAAGTGATCTGAACGAATGCGAGTTAATGCCTAACGTTTGCGAGGGTGGAGAGTGTGTCAACACTGACGGATCTTTCCGTTGTGACTGTTTCAACTGGCTACACACTGGATGAGACTGGAAAGAAATGTATTGACGAAAACGAATGCGTGACAAACCCGATTATTTGTGGGAATGGTACTTGTTCGAATATGGTTGGAGGTTTTGAGTGTAGTTGTAATGATGGTTTTGCTTCGGGGCCAGTGCAGGTTATAATTTTTTATTAGTTCAGTAGTATAAAATAAAATTAAATGTAAGTGTGCAGTTCCTATGTAAAATTTTTAAGGTAACATCGATTGATTATTATTCATTACGCAAAGATAACAACGAGAAATATCAAAGAAAATAATAATTTGTGACGTTCAAATCGTTTTGCCTTAAAGGTCGACATCGTAATGCACGCAAACAACATACTATTAAAATAATATTTAATTCGTAAAATAAAGGGTGAAAAATATATTTTTGCAATCAATTTTTTAAAAAAGTCATATAAAATTAAATGGCGAAATTAAAGACAAAACCTTAGCAAGTACCCAATGTATGTTGAGAAAATATCCTAGAATATGAAATTACATTGAATTGAATTAGTTTAAAAGGTACGTAGTAGCAATTACAGCACTTACAAAAATAATCTATAATATAAGAACTGGCGAGAAGAGAGAACGAAAACCCGGAGAAAATTTACAAATTTAATATGTACTATTATACCAGGTGTATGCATAAGTTTTTGCCGGTTTTTGTGGTAAAGAAAACACGTAATTTTCAAGGGAAATTCATTTTTTATTTATTCAAAATATTGGCCATTGGCTTCTGCACACTTTGCCCATCTTCAGGTAAATTATGAATACCATGCCAGAAAAACTGCTTGTCTTTTGCGGCAATCCGTTCGTCGAACCATTTTCCAATTTCTTCGAAATTGCTGAAGTGCTGCACTGCAAGCGCGTGCCCCCTTGATGCGAAGAGGTGATAGTCAGATGGCGCCAGGTCGTGAGAGTACGGCGGGTGCAGAAGGATGTCCCATCCAAGCGATTTCAAGGTGTCTTTCTCTGGTTTTGCTGTGTGAGACGGCGCATTGTCGTGTAACAAAATCACTTTGCCATGTCTTCTGGCTTATTCCGGTCGTCTTTCGATCAATGCGTGATTTAAATTAATCATTTGTTGGCGATAGTGTTGTGCATTAACGGTTTCGCCGGGCTTCAAGAGTTCATAATACAATATACCGCTCTGGTCCAACCAGACACAAAGCATGGTCTTCTTGTCGAAGCCATTTAACCTTGGTATTGAAGGACCGGCTTCGTCAGGTGACAGCCACGTTTTTTTCCGCTTCGGGTTTTCAAAATAAATCCATTTTTCGTCACCCGTCACAATTCGGTGCTGAAATGATTTTCTTTCGTGGCGTTGAAGCAGCATTTCACAAGTGACTTTACAATTTTCCATTTGCCGTTCATTCAAATCGTGTGGGACCCATTTACCGAGTTTATTGATCTTCCCCATTATTCGTAAATGTCTGCTGATTGTTTCTTGTGACACATTTAATGGTTTTGCCAATTGCTGTTGTGTTTGAGTTGGGTCATCATTCAGTAACGCCTGCAATTCCTCGTCTTCGTACTTTTGTGGCCTACCAGAGCGCGCACTGTCTTTCACATTGAAATCACCACGTTTAAATTGTCGAAACCATGTCTCACATGTTCTAATCGATGGAGCATGTTCATCATATGTTTCTACCAGCAAACGATGACTATCCGCAGCATTTTTCTTTTGATTAAATAAGAAAAGCAATGCATACATGATCACTGAACGGTACAATACAGACGCTAATGTTTGGCGGACTCAACTTGTGTATGTTGGTTAGGTTAATGTCAGACGAACAAACTAACGTATCTATGAAATTCATACACTGCGTACTGTTCGCTGGTGCCATCTCTTAGTGAAACCGGCAAAAACTTAGGCATACACCTGGTAAAACAGAAGACACAATTTTAAATCAAATCAGTAATATGTTTATAAGTGATAAATTAAGATTTAACATTTGTCACGTAACTTGGCTGCCATGTGTCATCAAGTTTGATTACAATGTATAATTCTTTTACCTATTATCTCTAAAATATATATTAATCTATTTTTTGTCAACTGGTAATTCGGAATTATTTCCTGTCAATTTGGATCTTGAAGAAGAAATATAAATAAAACTAAAATTAAAAAAAAAAATTGGAATGAGAGGTAAACCGTGCAAAAGAATATCTTATCTTAATATAAAAACTACTTACCTGTAATAGAAATTATAATAAGATAAAAAAATGTTTGCACTTATTTGTTTCCTTGTAATTTCGGACTTACTTGTTTGTCTGCAAATATCTTGTTACTCTTATATATATATATATATATATATATATATATATATATATATATATATATATATATATATATATATATATATATATATATATATATATATATATATATATATATATATATATATATATATATATATATATATATATATATATATATATATATATATATATATATATATATATATATATATATATATATATATATATATATATATATATATATATATATATATATTTGTTGGACGTGGTTTTGGGATAGAATATGTTTCGAACAGTTCGGTAAACGTTGGCTATCATCCCGATTATTTAAGTTGTTGGGCCTCTTTTCTATTTCTATGGCTTTTTTGATTACCCTAGTGGATAGGTTATCACTTTTTTGTAGGGTTCTGTTTTGTCAAAATCCAATTTGTGTCCGGTATTGTGCATGTTATGCTAGAGAATAGGTGGTGGATTTTTGTTTTACGGCGTTTTTGTGCTCGTCTCTTCTGGCGCTAATTTTTCTGTTTGTTTGGCCTATGTATGAAAGATCGCAGACCTGACACGGAATTTCATATACACCTTGGTCTTCTAAGGCTATAATGTCTTTTGGTGTAGGTAGAATATCTTTAATTTTTTGATTCGTTGTGTAAATGGTCTCAATTTGGTGTTTTCCTAGAAATCTTCCTATTTTGTGTGTGCCTTTTATATATGGGAGAAATGCTTTTGTAGTATATGTCTTTCTTTCCAGTTTGTGTTGTTTATTTAGGGCACGCCGGATCGTGTTTTGGCTGTATCCATTTGAAAGTGAAACGTTTCGAAGGAGCTTGGTTTCTTGTTGCAAATATTCCTTGTCTGTTAGGGTTTCTGATCGGTGAGCTAAGGATTTGGCATCGGAGAAGAGTTGGGCTGGGTGATGATGTGAGCTGGCATTTAAGTATCTGTTTGTATGTGTCGGTTTTCTATATATATATATATATATATATATATATATATATATATATATATATATATATATATATATATATATATATATATATATATATATATATATATATATATATATATATATATATATATATATATATATATATATATATATATATATATATATATATATATATATATATATATATATATATATATATATATATATATATATATATATATATATATATATATATATATATATAGTTTTTACTGTGACTGATATTCATAAAATATTCCGTTAACGAGAAAGATAATTTCTATCAAGACTTAAGAAGAGTAATGGCAAAAACAAAAAGCCACCAAGAAGAAGTAATACCGGGAGATTTCAATGGAAGAATTGGATCCAAACAAAAAGACAATGTAATAGGCTAACATGGAGAAAATATTATCAATCAATCGGGAGAATTACTAATAGAATACTGTAATGAGCATCACCTAAAAATATTAAATGGCTTCTACGCACAGAGGAACATACATAAATACACATGGGAAAGACCGACACTAGGACAGAGATCAATTATTGATTATTTTATTATAAAACAAAGATCAGCTATGAAGATTCAAGACTGTCGAGTAAAACGAGGACCTAATTGTAGGTTTGACCACTACATGCTTGAATTATTATTTGGCCTTTTAAAACCAACTTTGACAGAACAGCGCAGGAAGAGACAGCAGAGTATAAACAAAATGTAGAAGAAGAAAAATACAAATTATACCTGTTGTCAGAACCTAGTATTAGAACACTATATGGAAATCGATTAAAGAATGAACTTAAAACTTATGAGCAAGTGAAAATATATATATATATATATATATATATATATATATATATATATATATATATATATATATATATATATATATATATATATATATATATATATATATATATATATATATATATATATAATATATATATATAGAAAATGAATATACCAAGTCCTTGATAGGAAGTACTCCATAGTGCTGCTTATCAAGCACTTAGAACAATATATAGGAAGAAAAAGAAACAAGAACCTTTTTGGATGACAGAAGAGATAGAAGGACTAATAGCAGAAAAGAAGAAACTATATAACTCGCGAAAGAAGAGAGGAATACAAAGAAAAAGTAAAGAGCTAAGAAGAAGAATCAAAGAAATAAAAAATCCAGTATTGGGATCAGAAATGTATTCAGATTGAAGGTATGATAGGAGGATCTCGATCTACAGAATTCTGGAAGACAGTCAAAGGGTTGAAGACAAACGATATACAACAAGGCGGTCAATTAATAAGTATGAGTGAATGGGAAAACCATTATGAAGAGTTACTGACAGAAAACCGCAACGAATACGAGGAGTTACAAGATACAATAGAAGAAAGGGAGGACGACAACCTACTAATAACAGAAGAAGAAACCAAAAAGCATATTATGACCATGAAAAATTCAAGATCACCATGACCAGGTAATATACCTGTAGAGCTAGTGAAATATGGAGGAAAAAAAATTATAACCCGAATAACGAAGGTAATAAACCAATGTTTTAGAGCAGTATCGATCCCCCAGAAACAGATCCTCCAGGAGTGGAAAAAAACCTATATAACACCGATTTTTAAAAAGGGAAATAGAAAAGACCCTACTTGCTACAGAGGCATTAGTGTTACTGGTAGTATCAGTAGGTTGTTTGGAAAAATACTTTAGAAAAATGTAAGAGCAAATGTTGGCTACAGCATAGGTAAAGATCAGAGTGGCTTTGTACCGGGTCACTTCTGTATCGACAATCTCTTTACACTACAACAAATATTAGAAAAAAAGATTTCAACGGGAGGGGAAATACACCTCGCTTTCATTTATCTTGAAAAATCATATGATTCTATATCACAAAGTAAACTTTGGAAAACCTGAACTAAACATAAATACCCATCTGAGGGCTATCATAAAAGAATTTTATAACAACAATATATCCTATCAAAAAGAGGGAAACAATTATCAACACCGATATTAATAACCAAAGGACTCCGCCAAGGATGTAGTCTATCACCAATCCTATTTAATCTCTACGTATAATTAGCATTGAGGGAATGGAAAAGAATTGGTATACCAATAAATGAAAAGTATTTCTTTACACTAAGTTTTGTGGATGATCAAGTACTTATGGCGTAGGATTCATTCGATCTGTAATTTATGCTGAAGAGACTCTACACCGAATATCAGAATTGGGGATTGCAAGTAAGCCTACAGAAAACAGAGTATCTGGTAGTCAATAGTGAGACACAATTTTAAGTTGTCATAAATGATAATACACTTGTAAAACAAGTTGAAAAATACCTTGGAGCCATTGGAGATCGAAAAGGGATAGGAGAAGGAGGAATAAAACACAGAATTCAAAATAGCAGAAAAGTAATAGGCTGTCTCAACTCCCTGTGGTGGGATAAAAACATATCCAAAAAGACAAAGTAAATAGTAGGCCAATCAATGGTGGAGTTAGTTCTCTGTTGTGAGATCTGGGTGACAAGCGCAGAAATGAAGCGCATATTACAAGCAGTAGAAATGGATTATCTGATTCATAGTGCCGGGATATCTAAGTTTCAACACATATCCAATGGTGAAAGAAGACGACAGATGAAGGCAGAAGAGACAGTTGTTGATAGAATTGAGATGCGCGGTTTATGCTGGTTTGGACATTTAATGTGAATGCCGGAAAATAGATGGCCACAGAGAATATTTCGCTGGCAACCTCTAAGGAAAAAGAAGCGAGGGCGACCAAGACGTTCCTGGAATGAAGGCATGAGGAAAGCAATGAAAAAACAAAACTTGAACGAAAGCATAACTCAGGACAGAGAGGATTGGAGAAAGGGTTTGAGTAGGTAGCACTTGGCTGAATAATGATAATGTTACATGTATTGTAATTATCTAGCTCAATATGTATATAAATTGAATTGAGAATATACTTTTTTCAAGTCAGTTAAAAAAGTCGTCGGTAGTTCTGCAAAAATTGCTACGAGAAAAATTTTACAGGAGGTAATGAGCCATAATATGGCAGTATATGTGGGTTTAATATTATTGTCTGCAGAAATAAAAATGTAAAATAGTGTAAAGTTATATTTAGCTGAAATCCGCTACTAAAGTACTAGTACTTAGCTTATTGTTTGCAGTTAATACGAGTAGTATTTTTAACGAGTCATAATTGGCCCAAACGCTCGTCTCGGGATGATGCGATAAATGGTTGAGCAATATTTAGTATCCGAAATTTAGGTTCATATTATTTTTATTTTATTTCTTCATTTAGGGTTAACGACTTATATGTGGCACTCCCTACCGGTTATTTTAGTAATTATGTTTATGAGAATGCCATTCAACTAAAAACTCTTCTGTCAATTTGTGGCTTGCATTTACACAGCTCCTGCAAATGGCATAATTATGCTTTTACTATTATATGTGGCACTTCCTACTGGTTATTTTAGTAATTATGTTTATGAGAATGCCATTCAACTAAAAACTGTTTTGTTAATTTGTGGCTTGCATTTACACAGCTTCTGCAAATGTCATAATTATGTACTATTAAGTTTAAGTCAGCCGGTAATAAAACTTGCTGGTCTATCTTTACATGCTGTCTTATGACTAAAGTTAAATATCTCAAGTGATATATTAAATCAGATATCCATAAGAATATTTGATTTAGCCGTAAAAAATAACATTTGAGCAATAAGGGCATTGTGCAAGGTTTTTTTTTCCTCGGCCATATTTAGACATAGATATGTAAATGACCTTTTTTGTTTATTTTTTTAACTTATGAAAATAGATCAATAAACTAGCAAATCGACCGAAAATAGGCAATAAACAATACACTACAATACAGCTCAATTAATATTAATATTAATTGTACTGCTGAACTTGTTAAGGTTATTCGAGCTGTAGTGGTTAAAAAGTTTTTATTCTTGAACTAAATGAGACAACTAAATAATAAAACGTCACAGTTTAGATTTTATTTCAAATTTTAATTTTACTGTTGTTTATTGTTAATTTATCTTTGACATATCCTTCAACAAAAGTTGGAGAACCACTTCCTCCCTGATATTTTAAATTAGATTTATTATCCCCTTTATTGGCAAGAACTGTGGCTAACGTTCTCCGAAATCAGTGACTAGTATAGGCCTCCGAATTTGATAATTTCAGTTTATTAGTCTAGGCATTCTTCTAATTAAATTAATTCCAACAATTTGCATATTTTGTTTTGATATTTTAAAAACAAACGTTGGATAGGCGTATTCGTAGTAGGTTTGGATGACGAGCCGCATATTTGCGATAAAGCTGGATATAATCTAATTTGGAAACTGCAAAAATGCTTTGTACGTTAATTTTTGTATCAAAATCTTTCAGAATTAAAACATCATTTTAGTAAATTCTTTATGACGACAAGTACCCGAAATACAAGTAGTCACAGCAATTTTAAACATTGAAAAATGTTACCAATATGCATTAAATAATATATTAATTAAAATTTAAATAAATAGATTCCATTACATGCCTCTATTATAAACTGTCTACTCTTTTTAAGTAGAAATATCTTCGAACAGAGTGTCTAACCACCATTTTTTTTTCAAATATGGGGCCAATTGGATAAACTATCAAATATTCACTTAACAATTTCTTGAACTTTCCAAAATATGACAGTAAAATATTTTTAGATACTTTTCTTGCTTTATTTAACTGTGTTGGGAATGTGGTATCTTTGGCACAATGATACTACTCAGTATATGTCATGATTGACATCAATTATCGCTCCTGATGAAACTAACATGGTTAGCGAAACGCGAGCCGAGTATAAAAATAAAGTGTTTGGTGTAGTTTTGATATATATTGAGTAGTTATTTATATCACACCATTTCTGACATGTATTTTCATATTGCTGCCTGAATTTGCCCAATAGAAGATTTAAAATGATGGAATTTCCTGTATCTGCTATATTTGATGGTATGCCACTAATCTCACCATCTGAAAAATTTCTATTATTTTACAATCAAGAATATATGGTACTAATTTTAACATTCTGGAGCACATATCACTTTAGAATCTGCTTATCACACTATGGAAACAATATAGTTTGATACTTTATTATTTCTATAGTTGCGATCATAAATTGCTTTAATTTAAAATAACATTTTAGCTCTGTTTTGAAATTAATTCACTGTCTCTTATAACATTTATATTAAAATAAAATCAAATCAATCTTTTTGGCGTCCTAGAATTACGATGCCTAGATAAAAAGTTTCATTTTCGAAACATACGAGTATATATTTTTTCAAATCTTAATAATTGTAAAACATTTTTCTTTTAGACTTGTTACAAATAATGTAATATTTTTGAATAGTGTCTGCTTATAAATAATTTATTAAAGAGTATTTTCAAAAATGTATATTGTGTCTCATTATATATTTTTCTACATTTTCCTAGGTTTGTGAAGACATCAATGAATGCCAAGAACTAGGTAATCAGTGTGCATTTAGGTGTCACAACGTTCCCGGTTCCTTTAGATGTATTTGTCCCTATGGATATGCTTTAGCTCCTGATGGAAGGCATTGCCAAGGTAATTTTCATTTTGCTTTTTACCTCTTTTCATAACATATAAAGTCTAAAGAAAAATTTAATGCAAAGAGAAGTTTCTTTTAAACCAGAACTTTAAATTTCGAGTAAGTAAATATAAGGTTCGGACATTGCTGAACCGGAAAAGATAGAGTTGTCGCTTTAAAAACAGATTAACTGCTACCTTTGAAACTATTTTTCAACATAAAATTTGAAGTGAATTATTCCGTACACGTAACCATAAGGACATACTAAACTTTTGGTTAAAAACGAATTCTTACTATTTTAGTGCAATCCTGCAAATCATCAGAGATACAAAAACAAACAGTGAAAATCTTAGACAGTTGGGTGCTTACTAAAACAATAAGAGAGAGAGAGAGAAAACAGATATTTGTAAACAAAAACTAATTCTGTCTATTTAATTTTTATTATTTTTAGCTAATTTTTTATTTTGTATTGAAGTTTAGGGTCCTTAGATCACGGAAAACATAGTCCTTTCACAGACAATCTTTCTCTTGGTACAATAACTCTTAAACGAAATGAGATAATGATTTCAAATTGGGTACACATAAAACATACGAGTAAGTAGGAATTGATCATCTAGTTTTTGAGCTGTATCGCTTTCAGCGAAGGGGTTATCAAGGATGGGGGTCAATAAATATTGACTATTTTCAACACTATTATGAGAATTTTCTTGGGATAATGAACAAATTATAAGTAAAAATATTGATAGTAAAACATATGAGCTAAAGGGGAGGGAGTTAGAGGGGTTGCAGAATCCATATCGTGTCATATGTCCTTTTTGGAACTTTTGGAATGTGAAAATTGTGTTGGTATTTTATAATCCTAAATTATGTATGGTCAAACATGTAAAGCGTTAAAAGGGTGTTAGGAGATTTGGTTGGGTTGCTTCGTACATGTCGCGTTATATATCATTTTCAGGACTTTTGGAGTCTATATATCTGAAATCTGAGTTATATTTTTCATTATTATTAAATTTTATAGAAATATGTGGAAAAAAAATTAGATATTTCAATTTGATACATCCATGAAGTCCGCCGTCTACCTAATTTCTTTTCTGTGAAAAACTTATATTAAAAAGGAGGGGTGGAAGTTGAAAAATTTTGTAAAGTTTTAATAGAATAGTAATAATTTTTCCTCCTATTTGTTATGAATGAACAAATTTTGAGTACAAACAACAAAATAATCAAATATATAAACGTGAAGGAGAGGTTCCGCTCTTAGCATAAACATTATGTATGATGTAGTTTTATTTGATGACGATATAGTAGAATACGAAGGTAAAGTACCAGCAAATAATTTAGTTAGTGCTGAAACTAAATGACTTCTTAGTCGACAAAAATTGTTTTGTAGTCTGGTGAATGAACTAAATATTTTGGTACTAAGTTTTATTAATGTAGTTAGTACTTATCTTTCATTGGGATTTAACGTGGTAGACGTTAAACTACGAGTACAAAGGTTTGAGCTACTTTTGGTCGACCTGTCTGCTTAATGACGATGGCGTTTTTGCAACTAACTTCGATGTTAAAAATCATTATCAATTTATCCCGTAATGATACTGGATTTACTAATCGGTTTATATGGTGATATACTAGTAAATGGTTATAAAGGAATAGATAGAATTTGATTACAAGTAATTTTATAAAAATAATAGCATATTTCCCCTTTTCAGTTCTTTTTGGTTGGGAAAATTTTTTATACATAACTCTTTTCAGTGACGTAGATAAGTGATATAAATAAATTGGGACGTGGGGGTAGTTTCTAACATTTTGTTATTAATGTCTTACCATACAGACTCATTTTCTTTTTAAAAATATAATTTAGTAATGATTACCCTTTAGGGAGGAAGACAAATTCTGTATTTATTATACAATTCATATTTGCAAGTGAAGTAAGGGGTAAACAACCTAACCAGCTTTTTTTTCAAAATGACTTTACAATGTTATTGATGACCTAATTCGCTAGCTTTTTTTTAGTCGCTTTTGAAACTCCTATAGTTCTCAACACCACCATATTTACTTCACCCAATCGAGAGACACTGTGTTTAGTTGTTGAAGGTAAATCGCCAAAGCGCTACAGGAGCTACATGTGTGGGAAAGAAGCGATTCACGTTGGTCTTGAATCGCTGTAAATTGTACTCGATGGGAAACACAGTCCTGGGTAAATCGTTCCAAAGGGATGTCGTTCTCCATATAAAAGCAGAGCCCCAAACACGGGAGCAGTATTCCATCGTTGGTCTAATTTGAGCTTTGTACAGAATTAGCAGTTGTTGTGGAGTGTAGCTTTCTAGTTTGGAATGATATTACCAGCTTTTGAGAAGCTTTCTTTGCTATGCTTGCAACATGTTCGTGCCAATACATTTTTGCTCCCAAATTAGCGCCCAGCAGATTGAGTGACGATGCTAGAGGAATGGAGTGCTCCAACATAACCGTGTCGGGTTCGGCAACGTTATCTTTTTTAGAAAAAACTGCCGCCTGGGTTTTTGGAGTGGTAAGTTCTACTTGGATAATGTCACCCCAAGATATAATTGCTTCCAGGTCTTTCTTAAATTGAACAACTTCCTGATGCGGATATTGGCATAAGTAGTCGATATTCGAGCATTCAAAGTTAAAAAGGAAATAAGCGTACTGTCAACTCCAAAGTTGTAGATTGGATTCCTTGTCTTTTCCAGCAGATCGTTGATGTAGATGAGAAGGAAAGTAGGAGAACTATGTGGCCTTTGGAGCATACCGGTGTTGATAGTGAAGGTGTTAGAGAGAGAAATCCGTCGTCTGCCACTCGTAGAGAACGTTCTCTGAGGAAACACTAGAGCCGTAAACAGGACTTTTCACACATAATATAAGAGCATAGCTTAGCCAGCAATCCATTGGCCTAAACATGTAAAAGAATTTGATGAACCTCAATCAAATATCATACTTCGTTCTAAAACTTAAATGACTGTTGGAGGGGAAAAGAAAGAAAGAAATTTCATTTTAATAGATTCTCCGATCAGACGAAAAATCGTAGTTGTTGGGATTAAACCGTGTCAAATCGGAGAAGTTTTTCGACTTTTGACCTACAATTTCGTGATACTTTTCTCCATACTTTTCAAGATTAGAATACTGAATTAGAAGATTCTCTGATCAAAGGTGCCGTAAATTAATTTATAATATTATATATAGGACAATTAATTTTTAATATATTCCTGTAGTGATAACATATATCATTTTACCTATTATCCGCAATTTCATACTAGTTCTGTCATCTTAAATAATTTTACCCATTTTCATCACTCAATTTGCTAGGCGTTAATTTGGAAGCAGGTCTAATGTCATGGCATGATCATGTTACAAAGAATTATCGAAGATCCAAAAATTTAAAATCAAGTTCTTGCCTGCCCCAAATATTCCAGGTCCTTTTAGCCTTTTAGTCCATTAGTCAAAATTTCACTAAATCCATTATGTCGCTACTCACACGGCCAGATAATAGTAATGCAACACATACTGAGGAAGCCAATAGGGTTAGCTGAACTCTTTGCTTCACATTCGATCGTCGATTTCCAAGAAAAAAATGCAGTCAGAGATGCGCGATATTGTCTTCAGACAATGTGTCATAAAACCTATGTTATTGAAGCTAGACAGCAAAAAAGCTTCTGGCTTTGATGGAATATCACCTCAAAAAATACGTTTTTGTAAGCAAACGTCAACAGGAGTTCTTCTAACTTACGTCACAAATATTTGCCATTGAACATTTTGGAGAATCTCGAGCGGTTGCAATTGATATATCCAAGGCATTCGACGTTGTTTGACATGACGGATTGTTGGGTACAGCTACACTTTCATGGTATATCTGGGAGGTTTTGTTTATAACTCTCGTGTTTTCTCAGAAAGCGTTCTTTGCGACTGGTGGTCGAGGGATTTCTTTGTAACACCTTCACTATTAACACCGCTGTGCTCCAAAGCTCTATACTGTCTCGTACTCTCTTTCTGATTTAAATTAACCAGTTCTGGGAAAAGCCCAGGAATCCAATCTACAGCTTTGCAGATGAGAGCTACTCATGTAAATATTCACAGAGAGCGTAGTCGTTCAACTTAACAAAGAACTATCTTGAGATTATAGTAGACAAGTAAAATTTAACGTTACAGAAACCCAGGCTGCAGTTTTTTTTAAATAGCGGAATCCGTCATAGGTTTATCGGAACCCTTAATTTCTCTAGCATCGTCACTCGATTTGCTGGGTGTGAACAAATATGTCTTGGCTTGAACATGTACGCATAGTACGGAGAGCTTCTCAAAAGTTGGGAATATTATTTCGAATTAGAAAGCTTTACACTCCATAACTGTTAATTCCGTACACACCTCAAATTTGATCTACGTTGGAATACTGCTCCCATATTTGGGACTCTGCTCTATGGATGTAGCCTGCTTAATTCCTCTCAGAGCGGTGCATGCTAGAAATACACGTCGTGCTAATACTTCACATCCGTATGAGGTCCAGCTCATACAAACCCTTTCAAGCATTCTTTTATATGGAGAATTGAAACCCTTTAGAATGATTTGCTCAGGACTGTGTTTCCCACCGAGTATAATTTACAGCGGTTCAAGACTAACGTAAATCGCTTTTTCTGCATACACGTGGCGCTTTAGGCGCATTCCCTAGAGTGCGTGTGCTACGCACACAAAAAAAAAATATAACAAGGAAAGTTTATTAAAAGCTTCAAATATTATTTTGTGCAGAAAGTGTGTGCTCCACAACATGTTTTGATAAAAAATAAAAAAGTTCAAGTTCAACCATTTATGGAATACTGTTTCTACGATTGAGGCCTTGCTTCAAAATATACTTTGCATTTGTTAGATTCTATCCAGTAAAGCGCGTCGCATAAAAGTATTTGATGGATATACCTTGCCTGATTCCTCCCAGAGTGGTGCATGCGAGGAATACACAACGCGCTAGCACATGACTTTCGTATGCTGTTTATCACTCCTAGTTTCACTGATTCCAAGAGCTCTTCTATACCAAGGGGCCTGACCCTAAGGAGTAAATTGACAATGGCTGTATTTTCCACCGAGTACAACTTGTAACAATTTGATAACAACTTTAGTGGTCATGCTGCTCTTGTAGCCATTTAGAAATTTTCACGCGGTGCGCATGCTGTGCCTACAAGAACATACTTTGTAAGAAACTTTTAGGTTTGCTGATAGATATTATAGTTAGTAAAATGATTAAACACTTCCGGATTATAAATAGAAAGAAGAATCAAAATGTTAATTTTTGCTTTTCTTGTAAACATCTTTGTTTAAACAAAGTGTAAAATCATATTGGAATAAACAATGTACCACTGAAATTTCTATCCAATTAAAACTTTCTCTGTTCGATATAATGCCATTAGCAGATTACAAATATCCATCTGCTGACATTTTTGTTTACTTAGCGCTTTATTCATAGTTTGCCCTACTCCATACATTACATAACAGTACAGAGATTCTGCCAATACATTTTAGTTTCTATGTATTTTGTAGAAGTTTAAATTAAACAGCCACATTAATACTTATAAAGGGTATGGTTTAATACTCACGAGTGTATCACTTTTATTCATATTTGTTACAAAAATGACAATTAACGTGTAAGTGGTCCAAAGAACGGTTTATGTATTTAACAGGATAGCTCCGTGTGTTTAAAAAAATAATTTTATTGACATATCGGTATATAAAATATAAAATATAAAAAATTAAATGAATAAAATAGGATAACAACCTTAAACCAACATAATATAATAAAACTAGATTGGACTCGAAATCCACCTAACTTGTTTCATACATTAGATAATTTTAATACAGGAAAGTGGCTAATTATCTAATAGAGTTGAATTATCAAAGGACATTTATAATTCTAATCCAAGGAATCAAAATATTCGTAGTTTAGAAATACCAGTGCATCAAACCGAGAAATATAAATCTTCATTTCAATACATTTGTCTACTAACTTGTAACAGTATACTATCTAATCTAAAAAATTTATATATGTATATATATATATATATATATATATATATATATATATATATATATATGTATATATATATATATATATATATATATATATATATATATATATATATATATATATATATATATATATATACATATACAGTCAGTCCAGAAAGTCTCTATACACTCCCTGCTTTCTATACTATGATATTTTTCTGTTATGTTTAACTAATTAATTGGAACTATAAGAAAACACGTTTAAATTAATATTTGAAACTTAACCAATGAGGATTAGTATTAAAAACAATGGAACATTTTATTTAGAAGTTGTTATAAAAATGTAAACAAAATTAATATCAAAAATCTCCATACACTCAAGAACTGCATTGAAAAAAACACGTTATAATCAGCGGCATTTTATCAAGCTATCTGTTGCTCGCTAAACTGAAAACAAATGAATAATTTTCTGCTATACTTTATAATCTGTTACTTGTTGCTATTAATTTTGCAGTGGGTTTTCAAAGTAGTATTAAAAATGAGCGAAAGAAATTGTGAAATTCCATTTGAGGTTCTAAAGATCATAATTGATTTGTGAAAAGATGGAAAATCGTACAGAAACATAGGGAAAATTGTTAAAAAGTCGCATGTTACTGTTCAGTACAGTGTAAACGAGTATAAATCAACGGATTTCTATAAAATTCCACCACATTCCGATCGTCCCAAGAAATTGACTCCACGTAAAGAGGCCAGTATTGTTAGCCAAATAATTATAGATCCCAAGAAAAGTACACTAAAATTAAAAGAAGCACGGGAAATATTTTCGAAAAATGTTTGTTCACAAACAGTGAGAAATTATTTACACAGGGCAGGCTATAAGGGGTGTGCAGCCAGGAAGAAGCCATTAATTTCGGAAGCTAATCGTAAAAAGCGGTTAGCTTTTGCTAGGGAATATGTTACTAAACCTCCTGGAAATCCATAATCTTTAGTGTTGAAACTAAAATTAACCTTTTTGGGTCTGATGGCAGAGAACATTTGTTCCATGGTGAGACAAGGATGTGGCAGTGTTCTGTTTTGGGGATGCATGTCCGCTGGAGGGGTTGGAAATTTACATTTTATTAATGGTACCATGGATTAGTATGTTTATCTGAAAATTTGGAGAGACAAGCCAAGGGTCCAAAAATTATCACTAGAAAAAAGAGACATTTTCCAACAGGACAATGATCCGAAACATACCGCAAACTTGGTGTGAGAATGGATGGTCCATAATGTGCGACAGCAGCTTCATAAACCTCCGCAATCACCCGATCTTAACTCCATCGAGCATTTATGGGAGAAACTTAAACGGCGCGTTCGCAAACATAATGTTTCAAATAAATAAGAACTCAAAAACAAAATATTGAACGAATGGGAGAACATGCCAGCAGAAGTTACTATTACATCCCATTAAATATTAGTTTAAACGAAGTTCTTATTTTCCAATAAACTCCATCAAACTATTATTTGTAATTATTAAGTGTATGGAGACTTTTTTGACATTAACTTTGTTTATATTTTTATAACAATGATGTAACTTCTAAATAAAATGTCCCGTAGTTGTTTTTAATACTATTTCTCGTTGGTAAAGTTTTAAATATTAATTTAAACATGTTTTCTCACAGTTTCAATTAATTAGGTAAACATAACAGAAAAATAGTATAGAAAGAAGGTGGTGTATAGAGACTTTTTGGGCTGACTGTATATAAATAAATAAATAAATAAATATATATATATATATATATATATATATATATATATATATATATATATATATATATATATATATATATATATATATATATATATATATATATATATATATATATATATATATATATATATATATATATATATATATATATATATATATATATATATATATATATATATATATATATATATATATATATATATATATATATACATATATATATATATATATATATATATATATATATATATATATATATATATATATATATATATATAGGTTGTCCCAAAAACAGCTCATAACTCACCAGAATATGTAAATATGATCTTAGTGAAAAATCGTCAGATTTCTAGATATTGACTCTTTTATGAATTTCTCGAAAATCTACACCGTGTCGTTTATCGAGTGCCACAACTAAAAATTTCCGTATTCCAAGTTTCTAATTATTGTTACGGAATCCTAAATAACCCTGTTGTTGATAGTTTAAATAAAACTAATTTTGTTAAGCCTGTGTGAAAAAAAACATTTTTGCAAGTATCATGAGCAGGGGTGTGCTGGGATAAAAATTGAAACGGGATTAGCCCTAAATGCTACCCCCTCCTCTTATAATTTTTTTGACTGTGATACACATTATATGTATTTATTAGTTTATATTTATGATCGTTATATTTGTTATTATTATCATATATTTATTATATTGTATTTTATATTTTTATTATATATTTTAATTTACAACAGTTTCAAATTTCAAAAGCTTATTTCTGATTTTCGAATTAAAAGTTTTCGCTTTTGAAATGATATTCAGACTAACGGCTACATTCACGAAAACAGCTTTAGATTGGATGTCAATGCTAGACTACTCAACCGCGTTCTTCCATGTCTGAAAATTTCCAAATACTTTTGACAAAGCATCATGTTTGGAAGACCATCTCGTTTGTCCAATAAGGCTTAATTTGACCTGAGAATTTCTTTTTTCATATTCAAGCATTCTTTTATACGATTCTTTAAAGAAAACAACTAATTCTTGTAGTATTCCAAATAATGATATGGCCGTACATTGAGCAGTATCAGATATAATTAAATTTAATACGTGTGCATGACACAAAGTGTGTACATGTTTAGAATTGATTTGTTTCAAATGTGCCAAAACTCCATTATATAGACCATGCATGCAATTTTTCATATCAAGAAAGACGTTTGCAATAAATGACATAATTCTTGATAGAAATGACTCTTTTCACAGCGATAAGACGTTCAACTACTTCATTATATACATATATGAATCTGACAATGAAAACACACTGGTGCTTGAAACCATCATTACGGAAAAGTTCTGTTGCATAGAAATGATAAAAAACCACCGTGTCCATAAGAAACACGAGATTTTCCGAAAGCCCTTTTTCATAACTGCAGACTTTTAGCTGACTTTTCAAGATGTTCATTCAAAGTATGATCGGCGTTTCTAGGGGGTCGTCCTCTTCCAGTCTCTCGTGGCAGCTCACACATAATAAATTATATTTATATATGAATAACTCTAGATTTACGTAGCATTATGAATCTCTAAATTCGAATATTACCTGGATATATGAATAATTTTTTTGGTTCTTGCCAACATAAATTTTGCATACACTTTGTAAGTTTTTAAGGATGGCACCCCGGGAAAAGTCATGAGTAAAAACATTTTAATTAGCTAACTGTGGCTCTTTATGCTCTAAAATAAACCATTTTTCACTAAGGTCATATATACATATTCTAGTGAGTTATGATCTGGCCTATCAGCCCTCGAAGGGAATACGTACAGAAATTTGAAAATATATTTATTTCTAAAAATGGTGCACATTAAAAAAAAAAATGGTAATTTTTACCTAAAAATTTCCCGAAAAATACTAAAAAAGGAAGTTTAAAACTTATCGCAAAATATAAATATATGTGTATTTATATATATATATATATATATATATATATATATATATATATATATATATATATATATATATATATATATATATATATATATATATATATATATATATATATATATATATATATATATATATATATATATATATATATATATATATATATATATATATATATATATATATATATATATATATATATATATATATATATATATATATATATATATATATATATATATATATATATATATATATATATATATATATATATATACGAGGCTGGTTTGAAAAGTCTGTGCAAAAATAAAAACTACTTATGCGTTTGGGGTAAACCTTTTTTATTTTTCGACATAGTCTCCTTTTAGGCTTATACACTTCGTCCAACGATGTTCTAGTTTGTTGATCCCTTCCGAATAATAGGATTTGTCCAAGTCTGCAAAATATCCATTAGTGTCTGCAATCACCTCCTCGTTTAAATAAAATCTTTGACCCGCCAGCCACTTCTTCAAATTGGGGAACAAATAGTAGTCCGAGGGAGCCAAGTCTGGAGAATAGGGGGGATATGAAACGAGTTGGAATCCTATTTCCATTAATTTTGCGACCACAACTGCTGAGGTGTGTGCTGGTGCGTTGTCGTGATGGAAAAGGACTTTCTTGTGGGCCAATCGCGGGCGTTTTTCTTGCAGCTCGGTTTTCAAACGGTCCAATAACGATGAATAATATTCACCTGTAATAATTTTACCCTTTTCCAGATAGTCGATGAGGATTATCCCTTGCGAATCCCAAAAGACAGTCGCCATAACCTTTCGGGCCGAAGGAACGGTCTTCGCCTTTTTTGGTGCAGATTCCCCCTTGGTAACCCATTGTTTAGATTGTTGTTTGGTCTCAGGAGTATAGTAATGTATTCATGTTTCATCCACAGTAACGAAACGACGCTTAAAGTTCTCCGGATTCTTCTGGAACAGCTGCAAACCATCCTTGTAACACTTCACACGATTCCGTTTTTGGTCAAGCGTGAGCAATCGCGGCACCCATCTTGCGGATAGCTTTTTCATGTCCATATGCAAAATATTATGTACCCGTTCAGTCGAGATGCCCACAGCACTAGCAATCTCACGCAAATTAACTCTTCTGTCATCCATCAGAATCAATAATTTCTGGAGTCGTAACCTCCACAGCGTCCAGAACGTTGCGTCACTTGTGCCCATATGGCCAGTCCGAAAATTTTGAAACCACTTATAAACTGTTCTAATCGAAGGTGCAGAGTCACCATAATATTTATCAAGCTTCTCTTTAGTCTCCTGAGGCGTTTTGCCTTTCATAAAGTAATGTTTAATCACCACGAAATTCTTTTTCGTCTATTTCTTCAAAATCACTCGACTTCCTTGATTCACACGAATGCCAAACATAAAGAAATAGACCAATATGGCTGAAACTTGGTGTGCGTTCATTCAAGAGATGCTACTAACTAAACATGACCTCGATATGCGCCGGTGGTGCCATCTCTCGGACTTTGCACGGACTTTTCAAACCAGCCTCGTATATATATATATATATATATATATATATATATATATTATATATATATATATATATATATATATATATATATATATATATACATATATATATATATATATATATATATATATATATATATATATATATAATATATATATATATATATATATATATATATATATATATATATATATATATATATATATATATATATATATATATATATATATACAATCAACAAACCAATCAAGTTTATACATATATATATATATATATATATATATATATATATATATTTCTTCAAAATCACTCGACTTCCTTGATTCACACGAATGCCAAACACAAAGAAATAGACCAATATGGCTGAAACTTGGTGTGCGTTCATTCAAGAGATGCTATATACGCGCCGGTGGTGCCATATTTGCACGGACTTTTCAAAACCAGCCTCGTATATATATATATATATATATATATATATATATATATATATGTATATATATATATATACATACATATATATATATATATATATATATATATATATATATATATATGTATATATATATATATATATATATATATATATATATATATATATATATATATATATATATATATATATATATATATATATATATATATATATATATATATATATATATATATATATATATATATATATATATATATATATATATATATATATATATATATATATATATATATATATATATATATATATATATATATATATATATATATATATATATATATATATATATATATATATATATATATATATATATATATACATATATACATATATATATATATATATATATATATATATATATATATATATATATATATATATATATATATATATATATATATATATATATATATATATATATATATATATATATATATATATATATATATATATATATAATATATTATATATATATATATATATATATATATATATATATATATATATATATATATATATATATATATATATATATATATATATATATATATATATATATATATATATATATATATATATATATATATATATATATATATATATATATACATGTATATATATATATATATATATATATATATATATATATATATATATATATATATATATATATATATATATATATATATATATGGTATGGTGTCTCAAAAACCTACGTATTTCATTCGAGGGCTGATAACTCACCAGAATATGTATATATGACCTTAGTGACAATTTTCTTTTTTTAAATATGAAGAGTCGAAGTTAGCTAAGTAAAATGTCTTTACTCATGATACTTGTAAAAATGTTTTTTTTCCCATGAATTAGCACTTACGAGTATTTTGGTGATTTCTTGGGTTGGAATTATAAATTTATAAATTTTATGTGAACTGTATTAAAATTATCAAATGTGTGAAACAAGTTAGGTGGATTTCGACTCTAATCTAGTTTTATCATGGTATGTTGATGGTGACGGTGAGTTTTAAAAATTACTCTTTCTAAATTTTAATGAGGCTACAAAATACATATAAACTAAAATCTATAGGCAGAATCTCTGTACTGTAATATCTGGAGTACGGTAAACTATGGACAAAGCGCCAAGTAAACAATGTCAGCAAATGGATATTTAATAATCTGCTAATAGAATTAAATCGAGTGGAGCAAATTTAATTGGGCAGAAATTTTAGTTGTACATTATTTATTTCAATATATTTTTACACTTTATTTAAAGTCTACAAGAAAAAAATTCAATGACATTTTAAATTTGCTTTATATTTGAAATCTATCCAGATCATTTTACTAACTATAATATTTATCAGCAAACCTAAAAATCTTACAAAGTATATTTTTATATACACAGCATACGCACCGTAAGGAAATTCCTAAATTGCTTCAAGAGCAGCACGATCCTTCCAGTTGCTGTTGAATCGTTGTAAGTTGTACTCGGTGGAAAATACAGCCATTGTCAGTTTATTCCTTAGAGAAAAGGCTCTTCGCATAAAAAAGCCTTTAAAGTCGGTGAAACTAAGAATGAGAAATAGCATATGGAAGTGAAGTGTATTAGCACTCGTTATTGGATAGAATTTAACAAATGCAAAGTATGTTTTAACGCAAAGCCTCAATCCTGGAAACAGTATTCCATAAAAGGTTGAATTTGAACTTTTTTATTTTTTAACAAAACATGTTGTTGAGTACACGCTTTCTTTTATAAAATATTATTTTAAGCTTTTGAGAATCTTTCCTTGCAATATCTTTGTGGGTATAGCACATTTACTCTAGGGAAACCCCTAAAGCACTACAGGACCCACGCGTATACAGAAAAAGCGATTGACGTTAGTTATGAATCACTATAAATTATACTCGGTGGGAAACACAGTTTTGAGCAAATCACTCCAAAGAGATGCAGTTCTCCATACAAAAGAATGTTGTGGAGTGTAAAGCTTTCTAGTTCGAAATAATATTGCTAGCTTTTGAAAAGCTCTCCTTGTTATGCATGCAACAAGTTCATGCTAAGGCATATTTGCTCACACCCAATAAATCGAGTGACGATGCTAGACGAATTGAGTGTTCTGATATAAGTAGGTAGGGTTCCGCAACGCTAATTTTTTACAAAAACTGCTGCCTGTTGATGTTTGCTTACAAAAGCGCATTTTTTGAGTACTATTGTAGGTATTCCATCAGTGTCAGAAGCTTTTTTGGTATCTAACTTTATTAAAATATGTTTTATGACACATTGTCTGAAGACAATATCGGGCATCCTTGACTGCATTTTTCGAAATCTACAGTCGAATGTGAAACAAGCAAGCAGTTTACCCTGTTGGCTCCCTTAGCAGGTTATGCATTACTATTAGCTGGCCCTGTGAGTGATGGATAACGGATTTAGTAATATTTTGACTAATGGATCTAGCCACCGGCCAAAAGGAATTGGAATTAATATATTTTGTTATTAATTTTTTGATCGTCAATAATTTCTTGCCATGACATTAGGCCTGCTTCCAAATTAACGCCTAGTAAATTAAGTAATCAAAATGGGTAAAATTATTTAAGACAAGAGAACTAGTATTAAATTTGGAATAATAGGTAAAATGATATATGTTAACGATGCAAAAATATATTAAATATTAATTGTACTATATATTATATTATAAATTAATTTTCGATCCCTGTTACTAATTGACTAGAGAGAGAATTTCCAAATGTATGGAAAGAAGTACCATGCAATTGTAGGCGACACGTCGGAGAATTTCACCGATTTGGCACAGTTTAATCCCAAAAACTACTACTTTTCATCTGATCAGAGAATCTATTCAAATTCAATTTTGTCCTTTCGTTTCCTCTCCAAAAGTCATTTTAAAGTTAAAAACGAGGTATGATATTTGATTTTAGAATAAATATATTAAGCTTAATCTATAATCAAATTCTTTTATATATTATTTTTATTAAAATTGGAAGTTATGAAAAAAAAATACTTCAGATCACTTTATTCGAAGCAACCTCTCTCACTTCCTTCCTAACCACTATTACCCCTTATATGTTTGCCTGAGAATATGTCCATAAACCAATCAGAAATAATGAAAAATTCCCATATTACTATTGCAATTATACAAAATTTATGAATCCCCCCTTCATCCTTTTATCTTGAAGTCATATCGTACAAAATTTATATATTTCATTACTGTTTAGAGTATTATATGCGTACCAAATTTGTAATCGAGATCTGCCAATCGATAGAACAATTGAAATTGGAGAATACAGTTTTTCGTGACTAGAGAACCTGAAACATGAGGTAATGCAAAAATCTCAGATTGCATTTTTTTCACGAATATAATTTTTTACTTAGTAAAAAAAAACTTTTGCCTGTCGCCTTAAATTCTATTTAGTTCTAGTCACCTTATGACAATTTTTGTACCAGTTTGTCGTCAAGTTATTTCACTTTCTGCTTAACAGTAGATGTTTGAGCGAGGAAAAATAAATAAATAAGCCTTCAATCAAAGCTTTATATTAAATAGTTGGTTCTTTCCAGCAGATGATATCGTATATTTGTTTCAAATTAATATAAATTAGAAAGTAAGTAGGAGGCAGTATGAAACTTTGGTATACATTGGCGTTGACAGTAAAGCTCTAAACAACATTTTTTCAAAATTTTGATCAGTTCTTTTCGAGATAAGGTGGGGGGACAGCGATTTTTCTCTTTTTTTTTTAAAAATAATTCAAAGGAAAGTGTGCGCAAGTACGTGTATTACATTATATATATATGGTATATCTATATCTTTTACTCGTGTTTTGATAAGCTTTTATTTGACACCACACTCGACCTAGAAAAAAAAAATTTTTTTCACTTCCGATTTCACCCTCCAAAATTAACCCCTTAAGGCAAAATTTAACTTTCAAAACTGGGGAGGCTATTAATTCCTATATTATTACCAAATTTCAACTTTCTATGACAAATAGTTTCGGAGAAAATAGGGTGGGACAGACAGTCGGACAGACAGTCAGACAGTCAGGCAGACAGGCACCGAAGTTATCTTATAAGTGTTCCGTACGGAACACTAAAAAGCCTTTCGGCGCTTTTTTTAAAGCAAAAAAACTATTTTTTACTAATTAAAAACAAAATCCGCTGAGGCTAGTTTATATTATTCTCGTATTAAAACAAACCCGATATTATATTAAAAATTATTATGTCTTTTGTAAACTTCTATGAAAAAAAGAAAAAATAAATATTGTGTAACCAATGCTAAAAGCGACATGCTATTCAGCTTAAAGTAAAAATAAGAAAACCAGGATGGTTTATATTTATAAAATACGTATGTTATCGGTTGAAAAAGTAAAATATCGTCAATAGTCAAAAATCCTTCTTCCACTCATCAACTTCTGCGCCGCCTGCAAGCTAAATAAATACTGATTTAGTTTCTTACGCTATACTAGTAGAATAATGTAACATTTGTTTATTTGGTCCTAAGGACACAGGATGATCATTTTTATACGCCCGGTATTGATTTATGGAAAATTGTTGGATATTTATTTTTTAAATGTAGAATGGTATAGTGCATGTCAAGGAGTATATTGTCGTATTCGACATTTCGTAGTGAAAACGATTCTGGAGGCCGCGACGCCAAACAACTTTTTTCCACCGACATACCTTTTATAAAACGTTGTTTTAACATTTTTTTCCTTAAACTATTTTTTCTAATTTGTTTTGCAAAAAAGTTAAGCAGTGAGAACCCTCTAAAATATTATTTTTTGGTCACTGCGGTTGCCATGAATCGTACGCCACATTTGGCGGTTTTCCAACAATTTATCTAGTAGGCGGCTGTCACACTTTAAGAGTAATTATAATAATATTAGTTACTATGCTGTTGAGGCTTTTCCTTTAATAAAATATCTTTGAACAATAAAAAACAAGAATACATTATTTTTATTTAAACCACAAAAAAAACTATATAACTTTTTAAATATTTATGAAATTAAATGTTTGAAACTTAAAAAATAAAAAAAAAAACATCAAAAGAACTTTTTTCTAAATGACTTCTTTCTTCTATCATCATTTTTTTCCATTATTTTCATTAACTCTTGACAAGTGGCTTTGTAAATAACTTCTCCAGATATACTATTGCACGCATCTCATATCTTTGCCTTAAGTGCTCAATATCATTTGTCGTAATTTTGTACACAATATCTTTAAGAGTCCCCCACAAGAAAAAATCTAACGGTGTGACGTCTGGTGATTAAGGTTCCCGTTGAATAACTGGGCTGCAAACCCCTATCCATCTTCGTTGAAACCGTTCATTTAAATACTCTCTAACAGCAGCAGTATGAGGTGGTTCTTCGTCGTGCTGATACCACATATGCCTTCTTGAAATAAGGGGAACATTTTCTAATAAAACAGTTAGTGTTCCCTCAAAAAAGTATGGTCTAACATATCTCAATTATCCCACACCATACATTAACGCCATAATGGCCTTGATTCTGAAAATAACGTTCTTCGTCATATTTAATCATCATTTCTGCTACAAAACTCAGTCGTCAGATACATTTAATTGCCTGCTTGCTTTTCTGATTGGACTATACGGATGGTTTTGAAAACATTGCATAATTTCGACTACTTTTTCATCTCTTAATACAGTTTTTTCCTTTAGAAATACCTTTCTGTCCAGAAAATGCATCCATATTGCTCCTCAAATTTCGTTCTAATCGACAAAACACAGAGTGATGCGGGATATACCTGTTGGGGTGACGTTCGCGATATAGTCTAACGGCTTCCCGAGAATTTCTTCTTGCTTCTCCATAAATATGAATTATATCTACTTTTTCAGTGAGGGAAATCACTTCAACTAGAAGCTATTAACACACTGTTTATTTAGTTTAACTCTATTGAATTGAATAGGTGTGCAAACAGTTGTCTACTAAATAAATTGTTCGAAAACCACCAAACGTGGCAACCGCGATGACCAAAAAATAATATTTTACAGAGTTTTTGCTGCATAACTTTTTGCAAAACAAATAAAAAAAAAACAGTTTAAAAATGTTGAAAAAAGTTAGGACTATCTAATACTGTTTTACAAAAGGTACGTCGATGAAAAAAAAAATGTTGTTTGGCGTTGCGGCGTCGAGCGTCGTCTTCACTACCAAATATTAAATACGTCAGTATACTCCTTGAAATGCACTATATCATTCGTTACAAGGTGTTGAACATTCATCCTGAGGATGCAACGCATTTATTAAAAGCTTTGTGTGAGTTCAATAGCTTGCTTGTAAACTTTTCAGTTGGTTTTATGCTTCGAAAGATATTATTTTATTATTTAAAAATTCTTATTGATATTACGGAAAATGTTATTTTGATACGCACAATAAATAAATACAAACATATGTAGAGTATTGTTTATAGTATCCTACGTAAAATTTACAGGTAATTTTCTCAATACCTAAATAATGTATCGTGCAAAATTATTACTTTTTGTTAGCATAAATATAAAATTAAACTTTACTTTGCGTTATAAATAACATACATTATTCCATTTATGTCGTATGTTATCAATCAACCTTTACATGATTGATAACAATAAATTTTTTCTTTTCACACTTCCCTTTTATATTTCAGAATAAAGCATCAATTAACTTGTGAGCATAAGGAAATAAATCAGTGATTGGCGGGAGTTGATGGGTGGAAGGGGTATTTTTAACTATTGATTTTATACTTTTTCAAACGGTAATGACGTACATTTTAATACAAACGATTATAGTTATGGTTTCCTTATTTTTACTTTGCGCTGAAACGACGCAATTGCTTACTTTTAGTTTGGTAGGTTCTACTGCAGATTGATTTTCATAAAAAAGAAAACTTGAAATTTTTTTCTCGTTTTTATTTCAAAGTTTAAGGTCTAATTTACACTTCTATAAAATAACCGGTCAAGTACAAGTTGAACTTGCACAATTAGTGTTCCGTACGTTAATTGCTTTTAAAATAAAAAATTTTGTTACGGTGGTATAAAATGATCAGTGACTTCACAAAACACACCTCAAATGAATTTTCAACAAAGTTTGTTTCCAATCTTTACTAAAAACTGATGACCTTGAAATTTTTCTTTTTTTATATACCAGATAAATTATTAAAGGTAATGCACTCGTGATAATTTTCGTTCAATCTATACCCCGTGGAGAATATAGATTTTTGATCAGTACTTTTCGAGATAAGGTAGGGGGACAACTATTTTTCGCGATTTTTTAAAAATAATACAAAGAAAAGTGTGCGCAAGTATTACATTATATATATAAATTTTTTACTCGTGTTTTCACAAGCTTTCATTTGACACCACACTCGATAATTTAGTAAAAAAAAATTTTTTTCCCTTCCGATTTCACCCCTCAAAACTAACCCCTTAAGTCAAAATTTAACTTTCAAAACTACACGGCTCTGATGAAGCCATCAATTCCCATATTAGTACCAAATTTCAACTTTCTATGTCAAATAGTTTCGGAGAAAATCGGGTGTGACAGGCAGACAGACAGACAGACACCGAAGTGATCTTATAAGTGTTCCGTACGCAACACTAAAAAGAATTTTTTTAAACATTATTTAACACATACGCACTCGAATTTAAAAATCGTATCGACAAGTTACCGCAATATGTTTGCGATTTTATTATATTCTTAAATTAGTTTGTGAATGGGTTAAACATTTTTTTTTATAGAAGTTTACATCAGACAAAACAATTTCGGGATTGTTTTAACACGAAAATCATATAAACTAGCCTCAGCGGAATCTATTCATTTTTTTCCAATTAGAATAAATATTAAAAAATGATTTTTTTGCTTTGAAAAAATGCACAAGCGGATTTTATTCTGTAATGGCTTGAAATGTTTCTAATACCTACTAAAATTAATATCCGTCGAAATTTTGAATCTACACCATATTTCTATTCGATTCGGGTCCAGGATACCGTGTATAGTCGTGTATGTTATTCCGTGTGTTAAAATTAGGTTTGTTGTCGGAACCGTATAGTAGATAAGTTCACATACCCATATGAAAAAGCCAGGTTAGAATTTTTAATTGAACAAAATTATTTCTCATATCTCTTCACAGTATATTATTTGATAATTTCTTTCATGTGATTTCAAAATTGCAATTCCATTTTAATTTTAAATTGAAACATATGCCCAAATATTTTAAATTGTGATTATTTTGAAAATGTCCATATTTGCAATTAACTTATTTTGGTACTGGTTTTTATTTATGGAATCAGTATCGGCTGCAAAAAAACATAAATTTGTATTTTCATTATTGACTCTCGAATTATTTATGTAAATTAAAAAGAGAATTGTTCCCGAAATAGACAAGGCTCTATATTACCATTTAAAATAATTTTTACGTCAGAACATTTCCTCCTCCTCAGTCTTTATCTTCCTGTCGGGATATGGTGGCAAATGTTGTATTATGATTTAACTCTTTTCAGTCTTGTCAGTCTTGTGCTTTTGTAATTAGTGTGTGCATGGATTTGGTTGTCATATTGGTCATTTAGTTCATCCATCCCGTCGGTGAGAGGCCGCGTGGTCTCTTGCCTTCAATTTTACTTTTTATCACCAATTTCTGTTAACTGGAAGTTTCCTCATTATATGTCCAAAGTCCCTTAACATGCGAAGATGGATTTTACTAAGTAAATTATTTTTGATTTTTAGTTCTTTATTTATTGATTTATTAGCACGGTGGACAGTCCATGGAATGTTCAACTTCTTTGTCCGGCAATATATCTCTGTGAAGAACACCTATTATTAAAGAAAATATTTGATTGATTAAATTGACAGTTTCACTAGACTGAATATATTAACAGACTGTCATTCTCAGAGCGTGAAATCGCAGCATTTAGTATTCAGTTATTTATAATAATGGCTAATTGATGTTGCCAGCTGAACAACTACAACTAGCATTCGGATAAAAACGACTAGTGATAAATACTCCTTAAAACGTTGTGTGTAAAAGCAAATACATATAATGGAAGCCCGAGACGAAACTTAAATCTGTTTCTTTGTATTTTCCTCGGCTATTATCGTATTATTAGGGAAACAATAGCCCTGTGGTGTGCTATAAAATCAGTGGTAAAAGAGCCGTAAATGAATTTTCAGATTAAAACTTTATTCGGGACTTCTTTCGGATTGTATTTTGAGCCTTTATACTTTTCGAATGAAAAACGTCAACAGCATAGTTCATTTTTGAGTTTCAATATCATTTCTGATTTTTTACTGTTACAAAAAAACTTATAGTGTTTTAGATAATGAAACGAAATTTGATAGTATAATAGTGAACGTATCGATTCCAGATAGAACAGTAACTCATAATCTCATTTCTATGAGAAAAGTAACACCCTTTTTAGTGTTCCGCACGGAACACTTATAAGATCACTTCGGTGTCTGTCCGTCTGTCACACCCGATTTTTTCCGAAACTATTTGACATAGAAAGTTGAAATTTGGCACTAATATAGGAATTAATGGCCTCATCAGAGCCGGGGAGTATTGAAAGTTAATTTTTAACTTAAGAGGTTAGTTTTGGGTAGTGAAATCGGAAGTGAAAAGAAAGTATTACCAGGTCATCGAGTGAGGTGTCAAATGAAAGCTTGTTCAAAAATATATATTATGTAAGACTTGCGCACACTTTTCTTTGTATTATTTTTAAAAAATTGCGAAAAATCGCTGTCGTCTCCGTATCTCGAAAAGTAATTCTGGAATATTCTCCACAGGGTGTAGATTGAACAAAATTTATCACGAGTGCATTACTTTTAATAATTTATCTGGTATGTAAAAAAAAGTCAAGAATTTTCATCAGTTTATAGTAAAGATCGGAAAAAAACTTTGTTGAAAACTCATTTGGGGTGTATTTTGTAAAGTCACTAATCATTTTATACTTTCATAACAAAATTTTTTATTTTAAAAGCAATCAACGTACTGAACATTAATTGCGCAAGTCCAACTTGCACTTGGCTGGTTATTTTTATTTGAAATAGAACACATTATATATTACAAGATCCTTGAATTTTATGGAAATTGAAATTTTTTAGAACATATATTAAAAGTTTCTGACATAATGACATCTGAAAGTTAGCCATATTTTACTATTGGAGAGAATAGAAAATTAGTTTTTGAAGTAATTTTTATAAACAATAGAAATTTTGAAATTCTACAAAAAAAATGGTACTTGTTCTTAACTTTAAATAAGCATTGCATTAAACTGGTTGAATTTATAAAGTCAATAATATTATTACCTATTGTTGGTTTTTTACCATCTAACTAATTTCAAAGAAACCGATCTCTCAATAAATTGATAAGTTATAAATTATTATTATCCTAATTAATTTTACATATAATCTAATTTAAATTAAAAATATTAAAAAAGAACAATCAGAGCAATACATAGGCAATACTCTATTGTCTAATGAAACGAATAAAATTTTTGTTTTTGTTGTTTCAGTTTTATTTCACTAATAGAAATTGTTAGAATTAAAGAATTACGATTTAATTAAAGGCGAATTTCTTAATTAAAAATTTATTTAGAAGATGATTTGTACAACATAATGAGTTAAACAATTAATTATCGAAAGTAATGTTACCGACTTTCTAAATTTAACTACATTTTTAATTTGTGAAGTTTATAACAACTGCAACTTCAACAGATACCATGCCAGAATTATTATAAACATTAACTTCGTTTTTGGTTCAGTCGACTGATTTTCAGAAACTATTGACATTTGTTATAGAGTATGTTACTAAAAAAGATGTTTAGAATTTTTTCTAGAATTTAAAAAATTAATAATAGGTAAACTATTTTATTTAACGTAAAACAGTAGCTTTGGGTGAAGCCGAAAATAACATTGTTCTGCGATTCGGAACGTGCAACTTTTTAGACCGTCCAAAATTTTATTTCTTAGGAAGTCGGGAATGTTTCCCCGAGGGAACAGTTTAATTCATGGATAATATAGGAGAAAATATAAGTTATGTGTTTCATCATTTTTAAAAATTGTTTATTTTATTTATAGAACACGCAGTTTGATCTGTCGAGACCCTCATCAGTTCTGAAGGTTAGACAATCCTCGACAAAACAGAACGAGGAGAGATATTCTGATAAATATTTTATTTAATAACGTTTGCTTAGTGCTCATTTTTTAAATATTTTAAATTTCTCAGTTTTTGAGTTAGATTTTCTAAAAAGATCTAAAACTTTGACCCAAACTAGTTATCATTGAATTTAAAATTTATTTTCACCCAGTTGACGTTTGTTGTTAAGCTTCGAAATGGTAAATGTAACCACAGATACATTTTTATAAGAAACCTATCGACCCGTCCCGGCTTCGCACGAGAGTTGTTGTTATGTTACTGTTTAACTCTTCGTTATAATTTAGTGTAGACAAAAATAGCATGTCTAAAATATTTTTTTAAGATATTTTAAAATATTTTTTGGTACACCACCATAAGTGTCTCTTCCCCGGATGGCCTACTAAATAGTCCTCGTGAAAAATTCCATCCATTAGTGAAAACCGAAATAAAATCCGTTCAAGAGTTACTAAGAAAGGTAGACAGGCAGACTGACATATAAATAGACGTGGCGGCGGACGTCGTTTTGTACTATGTATTGATATTTAGTGCCAAAAAGTTATTTTTAGCATACCTCACATTGTCTTTTAGGTCAGCCGACCCTCATTGTCAGAATTAGGACTTTTTGGTCTAGTCTAGCCTACCCCTAGTCATCATCATCATCATCATTATCTTCTTCACTACAATAATAATTACTTTTTAGCTTACCCTCTTCTACCTTAAGCCAGCTCTCTTCTAACCCCATATAATTCCCTTTTCAACATCTTTTAAACAAAAAAAGAATACATAAGGACTTTTTGGTCTGACCATCGTTACCCTCTCCTACTCTCATATAAGGCCTTTCTCAATTATTTTTTGGCAACCTTTTTAACAAAAAACACACGATATTAGGCCATTTTTATCAACTTTTTATAAAAAAAAACAACTTCATTAATGCCTTTTTCACATCCAGATAGGCACACATTAACCCTCTTCTAATGCCTTTTTACCCATCTTTTTATCAAAAACAACCACCAATGCCTTTTAGATAATTTTTCTATCAAAAAAAAAACTGCTAACTTTATTAACGCGTTTTTTACATCTAACTTACACCCATTACACATTAAAAATAACCAAGACAATTCTAACAATAAACTTTATCATCATAATAAAGACTTTTTAACCGACTCTAACACACCCCTCATCACCATAAACCAACCCCTCATCGCTATTTTCATCAACGCCCGTTTGACCTACAGCCAACACCACACACACACACACACACACACACACACACACGACGAGGATGAACACCTGCAGCCGAAAAGATACTACTTCACATAGAGTTGGCAAAACTGTCTTGCCCTTTGGACATCTGATCTAGCTCCATTACACACTAACAATTCCCTAGACAAACAAAAACCTAGTTCTTCACACAGAATTGGCAATACTGCGTTACCCTTACGCATGCGCATATAAACTGGTGGTGGATTTAAATTACGCAGCAATCTTATAGGTGCCCCTACTTTTAAAAACATTCCTCTGAATGAATTAAAGATACTTTTTATGTTTGTTAAATCACTAAACGAAGAACGCATTTGATTTAATAAGGATTTATATTTTGCTATCTAAATTACTCTCTTTAATTGAAGTATTTTAACAGGTCTATTTTTATTACTTTTATTTCGATGATTTGGGTTAACCTTGGTAGATATATTCTGTCGTGGACTTTTTTGTAGAACTATTTGAGGCGAGCGATATTACCTTACATTGTTGTCTCGCAGGTACCACTCCGCTAATTTATTATTTTTTTCCGACTTCGTCGACATTTATCGCCATAGGCCGGTTGATTTTGAAAAAATATCCACAAACTGTACACCTAAACCTTCCTCGTGAAACATTCTATTCATTAATGAAAACCAAAATAAAATCCGTTGAGCAATTACTGAGAAAATAGTAACAGACAGATAGGCAGACAAACAGACAAGCAGACAGGCAGACAGATGTATTGATTTTAAATATAAATTGAGAAGCATATTTTAAGAATTTATTTTTAATCGATGTGTTATGTAAAATCGTGTGTGTCTACTTATCCAGTTTTCTAGTTTTTAGTCCTGATGATAGTCATAATGCAGTATACTGAAACGAGCTAGCTAAATTCCATTTTGCTACTTAAAACTGTTTGGATATGGTGCCGTTGATAGAATTTAATGAGAACCATATTTCATTAGCTAAAATATCGACAATTTTCGATATAACTGATATTAATGCCAAATTGTAATACTTGCCGGAATTATGTTTTACTAATTAACATTTTATTTCTAGATGTAGACGAGTGCAATACTCCAGCCAATAATTGTAGGTTCATGTGCAAAAACTTGGTTGGTTCCTTTATGTGCATATGTCCAGAAGGTTATAGTCAAGTTGGATATGCCGACGATTGCAGGGATATTAACGAATGTGAGACGGAACCGGATTTGTGCGAAAATGGTCGATGTATTAACTTGCAGGGATCATTTAGATGCGATTGTTATGATGGATTTGAACATAGTGAAGATGGAAAAAGATGTATTGGTAAGTAGGTATTGTTTACCGTATTACAAAAATTAATTGGTTTCACAATTTCACGATTTGAAAAGTGTAATTTTTTCGAATTTTGACAGGTTGCAATGTTTAAATGATTAAATTTAAAGCCACTTCGGTGATAATACAGTACAACAAATTATTATTTTTTTTTTCTGAGTCTGGGGTCGTGTAGGGTGCTTCTAATAGCATTACGTCTGGTACCACAGATTTTCGCCATTGAAATTGCAAGGAAACACGGGTCTGAGTAGAATTTAAATACAACATAAAAACACTACCGGTACCGTAATTTTAATGCAGTGGTAAAGGTTACCGACAATCTTCGGCAGATGAACCACCTAGTGTCTCTTCTTGTTATTAATTTCCAAACACTAAACAATTCTATATTCATTACACTACTGCTTGTGTAACGCGTAACATGTCTCCTTACAAGATTGTGAGTACTATACTATTAGAATTTGCAAAATCGCGAAGATAGGGAGAAGAAGGTTCAGATCGTTGCTATATTAGGAGGTCTGTGCTCTTCTTATGCTCTTTAACTACATGATATTCATGTTAATTCTTACGACCGCTGTTGGCGAAAGCGGTTACCTGTCACTGTCATGGGTGGAGCCATAAATGCTGCCGTATCATCGCTGCCGAATACTAGCTACTACCCAGCCGAGCCTAGCTGGTGAGATCCAGTGAATCGAAACACTGTCTGTTATTTTTGATGTCCACGGAATTTTGATACAGCAGTATCATATGTTTATATAAAAGCTCAAAAGTTATTATATAGGATGTTTTCGCATACAATTGTACTATACATTTTCAGGGATTTTTATTCTTTAAGACTAGAATCCCAAAAGAGCCTAAAGAGGTCTAAACCAATCAATTTTGGGTCTCGTCTTTTTTTTATCCAGAACGACTTTTAAATGGTGAGAGTGAAAGGTTTATCTGTGAATAGCCACTCTTTGGTAATTAATTATTTTTAGACGGATTTTTAGTAGGAAAAGATTGGGTTTTTTTCGGGAAGCTCTCCCCTTCCTTAGTTTTTGATGTGTAATGGTGACAAATTTTTATAATCCGAGAAAGTTTTTTTCTTTGGAAAGCTCTCTTTGGACTAACTTATCTTTTCCAAGTTTTACTATAAGGAAACGATTTTCTCTTGAGAGGGATCTGTACTCGTCTGTCGCCTAATCTCTGGTAAAGTAGGGATTCGAAAATTGAAGCTCACGGCTGTATTTGTATTCTACTGTAGTCTGTATCTCTATACATGATAGTAGGTGGCTTGGCCCCATAGTAGTGTTATCAACTCATCTATATCGTAATTAATTAAAGTACAAAAATGTATCGCTTTACCACCACATCCAAGAAAATATCAGCTAAGGATATTTAGGTTTGATTGGAAAACTATTGCCTAATCAAGCTGACGTAATTCAATATGAGGGAGCTAAGATTATAAAACACGACCAACCACTCAAGCAAAACCCTCACTTAGCTAAAAAAATGCATTAAAACAACAAAACAAGAACGTATTACTACAACAGATATATATACATTGCTAACATACAAGAATATTTAAAGCAATTCAACAGGGAAAATCGGGAGACGAATTACGAACATAATCAACATTGTTAGTCTAACATTTAAACAAAAAAAAAACCCTTATATGGGTCAATTCTAAGAAAAAAATCTATACTTATCAGTTGCATGCTAATTCTAGATCCAAATTACAAGCAAAAATATGCCACTGCCAGCGACGCGACGAGACTATACCGGTCACTTTCCTTTATAGAAATCTGTTTTTAAAATAACTTATGCATACAAAAGCTACTCCCTATCGCTGTCTACAACACGTTGGCTGCTATTCAGATGTTTTGAATATACTCTTATTTCTAAACTGTCGAGAATCGATTTAATTCTGTATTTTTGTTAAAGACGACACACTTATTTGTTATTTTTTCTATCGTAAATATAGAGGAAATTTAACTCGGTTTTTTGACGTTAACAAGATTTCATTTTTATTAGTATTGTTTTGGTTGTACATATGATTAAATATTTTAAATTGTTCAAGTGCTTTCCTAGTTTTGTCTAAGAGTAACAAAATTCTTAATAGTTTTTTTCTTTGGGCATAGCACAGGTGTGCAAGAAATCCCTAAGTTACAGGAGCTACTTGTATGCTGGAAAAGTGATTCACATTGGTCTTGCATCGCTGTAAATTGTACTCGGTGGGAAACAGTCCTGGGCAAGTCATTTCAAAGGAATAATGTTCTTCATATAAAAGAGTAGTTGAAAAGGCGTGTACGGGGAGTGACAAGCTGAACCTCATAAGGATGTATTGTCGTGTATTCCTAACATGCACCGCTCTGGGAGGAACTAAGCGGGATACATCCATCGAACACTTTTCATGAAAATACTTGTAAAAGAGACTCAAGTCACCAACTATTCTTTGATGTTCCAAGGTATCAGGGGCTCTGTTAAGTTCTGGGTCACCGATCAGGCGAACACAATCCAACAAATGCAGTTTGGGAACAGACCCCAACCAGGGAAACGGTGTATCATTGTCGATCGAATTTGAGCTATGTACAAAATTAACAATTGTTGTGGAGTGTACAACTTCTAAATTCTACTTGATTACTGCCACTCCATGATAGAATTTCTTCTAGGTGTTTGTTAGTTGAACGACTTCTTTCTGCGGATATATGTATAAGTAGCCAAAATTCAGGTGTTCAAGTGAATGAAGTCATAAGCATACTGTCGTCTGTAAAGCTGTAGGTTGGATTTCTGGTCATTTCGAGCTGATCGTTAATGTGAATAAGAAAGAGAGTAACAGACAGTATGGCGCCTTGGAGCACACCGGTGTTGATAGTGAAGGTATTAGAAAAAAAAACCCTTGACTATTACTCGTAAAGAACGCTACCTGAGAAAACGCGAGAGCCATAAACAAAACCTTTCAGACATACCATAAGAGTATAGCTTAGTCATCAATCCGTCATGCCAAACACGGTCGAATGCCTTGGCTATATCAAGCGCAACCGCTGGAGACTCCTAAAATATTCAATTGCGTTTTTCCAGATATGTGTTACATAAGTTAGAAGATCTCCTGTTGATCTTTGCTTACGAAAGCCATCTGGATGGCCCCTAATAATATTAAGCAGGAAGGAAATATTCCTTTTCTGTAGGATAGGTTGAAAAGTTTACAGAAAACTAGTGTTAGTTTGCTCCTACATTTTTGGAGTACTCTGGCACGTATTCCATTAGCGCCAGAAGCTTCCAGCTTCGTTAAAATATGTTTTATGAGAGGCTATCTAAAGACAGTATCGGGAATCCTGTACTATGAGACTAGTTGCTATATTTAGGTAATCATAACTATCAGGTTTATTTATATTTAATATCAAATCAAATAAATTTGATATTTTTTTAATACTTGATTTGCAAACAGACAAATAAACCTGCAAATAAAAAAAATATTATAGAAACAGTAAGATTAATAAAAGGCACATTTAATAACTCATAACATAATGAAAATCGGTTACATACATATGGTTAACATACAAATAGATTTCTTTTACTTATCAGAGAAAACTGACGTCTTAATTTTTCGTGCAAACGAAAAATACGACACGTGCTCGTCAGAGTTCGGCCGCTACTAGCATACAGTACCAGTGGTATATAAACAGCCAATTCATAGGATTCTATAGTGTACAGAATGTGATTATTAACATCTATTTTTATTTAAATTAACTCATTACTGGCAAATATTGTTTAAATAAAACATCTATTTTTATTTAAACTAACTCATTACTGGCAAATATTGTTTGAATAAGGTCTTGTGTAATAAATAATAACATCCTCCTCAACTCTGTTTACACTGTATGCTTAAATTATTGATTGCCGGACAGGTGCATTATGGCCGTATCCCCAGCTGCCACGTATATGAATAAATATATCAAATATTTTAAAATGCATTTTGTATAAAACAGATAAAACTTTAATAACTTTTGAAATTAACTCTAAAAATAACTTTAAAACCCAGAAAGAATATAAAATTTAGTATATTAGACTAGTTAAAAATTCTCCGTAATGTAGGAAATCCTTTTAATGTATAAAGTTCCGAAGTTATGTTTTATTAATTTTAAAAAATGGACTTTTACATGTCAGAGATATTAAAAGAAATTACTTGTGCTATCTATATACTTATGCAACTGGTCCAGGACGAGCGATAATGTATTCAGGTGATATATTTATTCATTCGTTTGTATTCATATTGGCACATAAAGGCTTTAACGATTTTTTTTGCATTCGAATACAGTAATACCCCGCTTAGCGCGACCCCGTTACGCGCGGTTTCACTATAACGCGAATTTCAAATTTCGCGCTCATGTAGTCATTAACTTCTCTATGGTCGCGGGGGGATCCCCGCTTTCTCTGAATATTCTCTTTGAAGAATTGGGAATTCCCTGTCCTTCGACTTTGTTCTATGGGGATTTCCTCGTTCGTTTCGTGTGTTCATTTGTTCCGTAATGTTAGTTCGGTCGGCTGGCAGTTTTGTTTTAATATTTATTGGAGATACATACATACATAATTTAACCCTACGTTAAAAATGCCGCCTGTAAAGAAAAAAGAGCGTAAAAGCGTCACTTTGGAATTGAAGATGAAAGTGTTAAGAAGAATGGAAAATGGAGGCAAAGCAACAATTGTTGGGAGAGATTTTGGACTCTCGGAATCGACTGTGAGAACGATTTATAAAAATCGGGAAAAAATTAAAATCTCCAGCGAAGGTTCAACACCTATAAGTGCAACAAAACTTTCTCGTTCGAGATCATCTATCTTAGAAAGAATGGAGAAATTACTGTCAGTCTGGATCGAAGATTTGAATAAGAAGAACACACCACTAAGTCAAGATCTCATATGCACAAAAGCAAAATCTTTGTATGAGATGCTGAAAACAAAAGAAGGAGAAGGGAGTGCCACTCCGACTTTTGCTGCCAGCAGAGGCTGGTTCCATCGGTTCAAGCAGCGTTCTAATCTTCACAATATCCACATAACAGGCGAGGCGGCCAGCGCGGACATTCAAGCTGCAGCTGAGTTTCCAGACAAGTTTCAAGACTTCGTTAGACGAGAGAAAATTCCTGCTTGTCTCATCTTCAATTTTGATGAGACCGCACTTTACTGGAAAAAAATGCCATCTCGAACATTCATTTCTAAGGAAGAACGTCAAGCCAGTGGTTTCAAAGCTGCGAAAGATCGACTAACACTTCTGCTGGGTGGTAATGCCACTGGTGATTTCAAACTGAAACCTTTACTAGTGTACCATTCAGAAACACCCCGTGCAATGCGAGGCACAGACAAGACAAGTCTACCAGTTGTGTGGCGATCAAACAGAAAGGCGTGGGTTACACGGGAAATTTTTCAAGAATGGTATTCTAATAGTTTTTGCCCATCAGTCAAATCATACTGTGACAGAAATGGGCTTGAACCTAAAGTTATATTACTCTTAGACAATGCCCCAGGACATCCAACCTCACTTGATACGCCCAGAGACTTAAAAGTGTACGTAAAGTTCCTTCCACCAAACACTACGTCAATATTACAACCTATGGACCAGGGAGCAATAGCAAACTTCAAAGCTTATTACCATCGCCGCACTTTTAGCCAACTAATTCATGAAACTGACGGGGAAGGAAGACAGTCTATGCGAGAGTGGTGGAAGTCATACAACATTATGAAGTCTATTCACAACATAGAAGAGGCTTGGAAGGAAGTTAAAATGAGTTGTATGAATGGGGTGTGGCGTAATCTTTGGCCAGATGTAGTGGAAGCACCTAGAAGAATTGTCCAGATGCAGAGACAAGTGCTTGAAGACATTGCTGCAATGATTGAGGGGTCTGAACTTGAAGATGTCACGGTAGAAGATCTCGTAGAACTTGTAGCAACGCACGACGATCCTATTAGCAATGAAGATCTGATCGAGTTACAGAATAATCCTATCTACGATGAGGAAGAACAAGTAGAAGAGAAAGTTTTATCTTCAGGGGAAATACAAAATGCACTTTCAAAAATTTATTCAGGTTTGGACATATTGCAGAGTATAGACAATAATGATGACCGTGTCTTGACCGTGTGTCAAACAATTAAAAACAGTGTTGGGTGTTATGAACGTATTTTACAAGAACGTAAACAAAACGTTACCCAAAAGACAATAGATGTATTTTTCCGTAAAAAATAAGAGTATGTATTGCATAAAGTGTTCTTAGAATTAAAGTGATTGATTAAAATGATTTGTATTTTTTTGTATTAAATTTTGACTATGTTTAATCATAAACCTCGATATACGCGAATTTCAGTTAACGCGATTTTTTTCGGAACGTATCCCTCGCGTAAAGCGGGGTATTACTGTATATCGAATAAGATAAAACTTTAAAAAATGCAACGTGGTTTATCTAGTACTTCAATCTCAAACACACAGTTTCTAAATAAATATCGAACACGACTTACTTACGTTAATAAATAATTTAATTATTCAGAGCTACGATTTAATATTTCAAAGAATAGATACTTAATGATAAGATATTAATCACAAAAAAAGTCGAATAGGGGAAGGGCTTTTAATATTATTGGTAATCATAAAACATGCCCTGAAAATGATTATTTTATTATCTCACGTAAGAATGGCGGCCCGTGGCTCTGTGGTGTAGTACTTGCTCGGGTTCCAATCCCGGCACGTAGGTATACTGATTTATTTAAGTATATATGGCCCGGCCACGTACATATGTAGGTAGTAGTTGTTTGCAGAAATGCAATAACGTCCGTGGCAGTACTACCGCATTGTCTAAAAGGTGCCGTGAAATACAAACATGTATGTTTCGGTACTTGCACAACGTTGACGGGTATTACTACATCCCCGTCGATATTCTCAGGATATGAAAAAGAGTAAAATCTTTACCCAGGCGGGGAGGAGAACGATAAAAAGAAACAGAAAGAAATGTCATAATACTAGTGAAACAATAAATAAATTACCGAGCCCACCGTTTTCACTCCTTATTTTGGAAATAAATTGACTCAAAATTTATAGGTTCTTATCTTATTTCAAGTTTTACATTAGAGCTTCACATTGAGGCGCCATTTTATAGCGTCTCTTTTGTGGTGCTATTTTGCTCCTTATGTATATCTTAATTTTTGAGAATGGATTGAGCGGATATTAATACTGAAATATCAAAAATTAGATATATGAGCTAGCTCGTTTTGTTTGGAGAGATTATGGATAAGAGATAATTTTTGTACGTCTTTTGAAAATAGTCTTTATAGTTGTTTAAAGCTTGGTTGTAATGTTTATTTATTTTTTTTTGGACACCATTCATTTTAAAATAAAAGGAATCTAATTTCAGCTCAAAAAATGAAAAAAAACTGAAGAGTTATTCAGTTGTTAAAATAAGATTAAATGTATTACAACCTGTGCGTCCTGAAAGAAAGAGCGGGTAGTTCAGCAAAAGGCTGCATTAATACAGGGAAAAATATATTGACAAAATAAGAATCCTTGCAGATATTACACTCATAAAATTACATTAACTAAATAAAAACCCCTTAGGCTATGAGAGTGTATACACTTAAACTAGAGTTCTATGAATTACTGATCCTAAGTGTAAAAAAAATAAAGGACTTTAGAAAAACACGATCTAAAAGTTTGTAAAATTAACTCCGCGGTTTACACGTGTTGAGTAGTCGTTGGAAACACACTTGTAGACAGGAAGTGAGATATTTAAGCTGGTGTACTGCCGACTTACTGATTGGTTTCTCCTCGTGGGTTTTCCATAAGCTGCTTGGCCTCTCCTGGTGAGATTCTCATCAAAAATAATGTCTCAGCCACTGCTCTCCTATTCTTTTTTGGGTAGCTAATCACTTTTTGACCCGAGATACCTGAGGATGAGCAGGATATTTTAAGAACGAAGAAGGCCTTAAACTTAAGAGTTAGAAATGACACCCACTTTGTGATAAAAAAACTGCTACTCACTATTGCATCACGGAGAAAAATAAGCTGGAGGAAAAAAGCCACTACGGCATACTCGACGAAAAAGTTTCTTAAAAATTCCATATGGCAGTTTATATATCTTTTGCCCCTTTTTAAAGTGACGTCTTTAAAATGGCTCACTTCCGGGACGCAAAATTAATGCAAACTAAATAAGTTAGGTCAGCAACACGTTATGCACGGTTGAGTTACACTGTTCAAAAATTTAAATCACTATTTTAAGTTACACTGCTCAAAAATTGAAATCACTGCCTAATCAAATATAAAAATGTAATAAAAAAATAAATTAAGAAAGAAAAACAGTGTCGTAACATGATCTTAAAATCTAAGAAAAAATGAATGTTACAACATATGTACAGAATTTGGCGTTGGGATATAAATTCGTTCGAGAATTAGCTTTTTAATAGATACAGATAGACCGTCGCAAACGCAGGATTGTGTTTGTCGTGATTTAGGAACCATAAAACCTGAAGAAATACAAAAATTGGGAGGATGATTTTTTTTTATGAATACAATACTTCCTGTAGCCAGGGGAATAACAGAGGTGCGCTTAATGATATAATTTTCTGTAAAAAAAAGTGTTTTTTTTCGCCTTGTATTAAGTGCAGTTTTAAGCTGGAACTTTTTGTTAGTTGCAATATATTGTTAAAACCTACAAATAAAAATTCAAACCAAGCAACTGTAAAAATTTTTTGTTGAAAAACAAAATCCAATGATTTATTATTAACCGAAAAAATCTTTTACGGGATAGTGAGTGAGGTATCAAGTTAAACAAAATCAAATTTCAGAAATAGTTTGTAATGAATTATCTTTAAATTTGTTGCAATTTGACATAAAAATATTTTTAATTTAAATTTATCAAAATGAAATATTTAACTTATAATTTTGAGTAAAATTTATTGTTATTATGTACATAATATTTTATATATATATATATATATATATATATATATATATATATATATATATATATATATATAACACGTAGGCTGAAAAGTTTTTGGTCTAGCTACTTAAAACATATTTTTTTTTTTGCAAAATTCGACTTTATTCATCAATATAGTCTCCTTCAAAAGCGATACAATCAGTCCAACGCTTTTCTAACGCTTTTTCTAACATTTCTGTACCTTTCTTCTTCATTGGAGTCAAATTTCTTTCCCGCGAGAATTTTTTTGAAGATTGCGAATATATAATAGTCGCTGGGGACCAAATCTGGAAAAGACGGTGGATGAGGACGCAATTCGAATTTCAATTCATGCAATTTTGCTATTATAACCATTGACTTGTGACACGGTGTCTTGATGAAAGAGCACTTTTTTCATTTGGGGCCATTTCTTTACGATTTCTACCTTCAAACACACCAATAATTTTGGTAATATTCGCTATTGATGGTTTTTCCCTTTTCAGCATAGTCGATGATAATTATTTTATGGGCATCCCAAAATACAGATGCCAAAACCTTGTCAGCCAACTGTTGTGTCTTTGGTCGCCTTGGACGGCTTTCACCGGCTGCTGTCCACTCAGCTGTCTGCTGATAAGATTTCGGTGTGTAGTGGTGGATCCATGTTTCATCCATTGTCGCATATCGCATGAAAAAATCCTTTTTATTGTGCTAAACAGGTACAAATGGTGCTCAGAATCATCAATACTTTATTGTTTTTGGTCGACTGTGAGCAAAAGCGGTACCCATTTCGAATAGAGCTTTCTCATGCTCAATTGTTCATGCAAAATATGACCAACACGTTCTTTTGATATCCTTAGGGTGTCAGTTATCTCACACAATTTCACTTTACGGTTATCCAAAACAATTTTGTGGATTTTTTTGATCTTTTCTGGTGTAACCATTTCATTTGGGCATCCAAAGCGTTCACCATCATTTGTATTTGTACGGCCGTGTTTAAATTCAGCATACCAGTAAGCAATGAGTGCTTTTCTAGGAGCAGAGTTCGTGTAACACTTATCAACCCATTGCTTTGCTTGAACGGTATTTTTTCCCATGAAAAATCTGTGCTTAATCAACATACGAAATTCGATTTTTTCCATTGTTTTGAAAATATCAAAAGTAGTGTCACTAAAACCACTGTAACTTTAACCTAATCGTCGAAATGTCATGAAATTTTGACACGTATCGGTTGAAGGTTGGTACTTTCTAAAAATCATATCGATTTTTTGAAAAGGGCGACATCTGTGTGTTAGACCAAGCACTTTTCAGCCTACGTGTTCTATATATGTAAATATGTATTTAAACTAATAGGTGTACTTTGAATGTAGTTAGTGTCAGAAAAAAATAAACTGGGACACTAGTAGCAAAATCAATGGTGTAACTGGGACACTAGTAACGTGTGTTGCCTCCTCTTCTTCGGATGACAGCGTTTATGCGCCTAGACATGCTTCTAATTAAATTTTGGATAAAATCTTGAGGAATTTGCTCCCATTCTGTGATAACTGCATTTTCAAGTTCCCTCAGGTTTCTAGGTGCAGGTATATGACTTTTCACATTTTTCTTAAGGTGATCCCATACATATTCTATCGGTTCAGATCCGGCTTTTTGGTGGCCATTGCATAATCGGTATATCAACTTGATTAAGATAATCGAGTACCTCCCTAGCCACGTGAGGTCGAGCGTTGTCTTGCATAAACAGGAAATTGGGCCCCACAAAATGACCGAAAGGCATCACATGTTCTATTACAATATTCCCAAGATAGTAATCAGCATTCATGGATCTCGGACAGGAACTAACTCTGTAGTTAGTGTCAGACTAACAGACAGCGTGTTTAATATTTTCTGCTTTTGCCTACTTTATGCCTACATCTTAATTTATTTTAGACCTATAAATAAATTTTTTTTTGCAGATCGAAGAGAAGGATATTGTTACCGCAACAAAGAATGTTCAACTAAATTCGTACAGTCTCTTAAAAAAGCTACTAAAGCTGATTGTTGTTGTTCCATGGGAGAAGCATGGGGACCACAGTGTGAGGCATGTCCGACTAGGTTCTCTCTGGAATATCAAGAGCTCTGCTTGGATAGTGGATTTTTAATTACTGGGGAAGGTAAGTTATGTACTAATAAAATATTTCTGTTTTTTTATGAATACTGAATACAATATTTTAATATACTGAAATGACTGACTGACTCTTGGGAACAAATGGAGATATAAATAATAATTTATTGGAAAATGGTCCACAAAGTGATAAAATAAGACCATCCCTAAATTGCATGATATTTTTATTCTATGTTATTTTCATGCAATATCATACTCTTCATCCTCGTTAAAACCTACACAAAAACCGTTTATAGAGAAATACATTACAAAAATTTGATAAATACGAATACAATATATAAATACAAAATTAAAAATAATACAAATTTCTATCATATACAATAATATTTTTAAAGTCCTCTTTATGATATATCCTGTATATATTTTTCCTGACTAGCCCATGTACCCTATAACCTAACCTGGAACCTACTTTATATTCATGTAAAATACTGTGAGTATTCGTTCACCTGTTGTATGATGCTAATAAAGACAAACTGATAAACAGAAAACTTTATAGTAAGCCTTGTATATTTTATTAACTATACAAATGGAGGTTTAGTAAAGAAGTTTCGTTTTTCTAACAAAATGCCTTTTCTAAGAGTGTTCTACAATTTCGGTATCTCGTGTTTCTCTCGGATCGAAAAATCGAAGATTCTAAACTAAAAATAGTTTGGTAAATTATAACGTCTATATTTGATGGTTATAATTTAAAACAGATCAGTTATGTTTTAAACAATACACAGAGGCATAAAAATGTATTATAAAAAAATGTATTATTATGACCTGTGTCTGTTTAAATTTCTTTATGATACTGTTTCTTTTAACTTTTAAATCAGAAAATAATAGCATCAAGTCTTTTCTTGTAAATTATTCAGTTGTTGCCACTGAAAATCAAAAAATGCAAATTTAGTTAATTGGTATTATTTTTTATATTACATTTTCTGTAATTAATATTAACTTTATTTTTCATTATCTACATCAGGTAGAGGTATAAAAGCTACAAAGTTCTTTATTTTTCTACTGTAGCTAGAAATTTGTTACAAATAAAGTAAAAAATGCACTAATGAGAAGCAAGAGTTTGTGTTTTTCTTATACAGAGGCTTAGAACAAACATGTCTCGAACGAACTTAAATGTAATAAAAATACTAGGTCGTTTGTCTGTTTTTTAAACTTTATTAGTAATTTATTTTTTACGCATATGTAATCTATTTATTAAACCGTCTGTACATTTGGTATGTGTAAACATAAATTAAAGAAATATGTTCTATAGACTATTCACTCAAATGGCGCCTACTCACTAGAAATTTAAAATCCTAGAAGGCGCAACAACTTTAAAAGCGCCTACTTCATTAGCTTTCTTCCTTCTTTCTTCAGCTGTTTTTATCCTTTGGACATAGGTCTCTCTCATGTGCTTCCATATGCCCCTGTTTTCAACAATTTTATACCAATTGAGACCTGCTGATCTTTTAATATCGTCACACCAACGTTGTTGAGGTCTGCCCGTACCTCTTTTTCCGGTTTCAATTTGGTCACTGTTTTGCTCCAGTTATCGATATTTCTGGCCACATAGCCAACCCATTTCCACTTAAGAGAAGACATCCTTTCAATTATGTCGTGGTCTCCTGTTTTTTTCCTGATCCAATCGTTTGGTTTGCAGTCTCTAAGCGATATACCTAGGATTTTCCTTTCAATTGCTCTCTGGTGTACTTGCAATGTTCTAATAACTTTCCGTGTCAGAACTCAAACTCCTCCGCTTCTGTTGTTACTCTGCAACTAGGGATGCTTCTGCTGCCCCAGATGCCCACTATTTTGGTTGCCTAAAACTTACATCGATTTGTATGGTTTTATAAGAAATCATAACATAATTCTTTAGTATATTATAAGAACTTACTATAAAGCGTGGACAAGTGCCAAAAAGTTAATAAAATATGCTTTAAATTTTTGGAAACGGCACTAAATTTCTTGAAAATTTATAACTATGGTTAAAATTTTTAGTTGTTTGCCAGTTTATTAATTATTAAGACGATATGAACTGCAGCATCTGTAAGATAATACCTTAAACAACTGAAGATTGTTCTTGTCTATACTGATATTTTTTTCTACTCACCTTAACCATTCAACAACAGAGATAAGTGATTGTCACCGATTTTATTGAAACTTAGTATATAGCAGACAGTATAGCAAGTGATAAATATTGACATTAGCATTGAAATTTTTGGATAAATTTGGCGAACTATCTTTTGAACCTCCAATCATAATATTGGAAAATTAATTTGTTTTTTTTTTGTTGGCCACGATTCATCTTAAATTCGGGATGCAAATTAACTTTTTAAATATCCATAAAACAGTGAATTGTCTATATAGGGTGCCCCATATGTATGGAATAATAATTCCACAGCATTTAATAATTACTGTATCAAAAAACTGTTTAAATAAAAGTTATAGGGTGTTATACGGCGCACATGCTGACGCTAACAATAAAATGTTTTGAGTTAGAAGAAATTATGGCATCTGGAGTTTTTTTTTTAAATGGAAAGCCCTGTATATTATTTTATTTTCGAGTCTTACTAAAAATTCTAGATATTATTTGTCTGACATACCATATGTCTAAATTGAACCGTTTTGGAATTATTGTCATTTGAAATTTAAAATAAAAAAAATACAAAAAAAAAAATATTATTTTAAAGTAACAATTGTTCAAAATGACTACCGTTAACACCGAGGCAATGACCCAATCTGTCATAAACAGCCTGAACAGAGTTTTGCAGAGAATCCGGGGTGATCTGTGCTACTTCATATTGAATTGTTTGTTGTATATCTTCTACAGTTTCAGGTGGACTTCAGTAAACTTTGATTTTCCAATGACCCTATAAAAAAAATCGAGTGGCGTAAGGTCGGGTCTTCTTGCAGGCCATTCTACAGCACCTCTTCTGCTTATCCATCGATTAGGAAAAATCACATCCAAATATCTACAAGCATTGATTTCATAGTGAGGAAGTGTTCCATCCTGTTGATACCACAGATTCCTGTTAGGAGTATTCAAATTATTTTCATTGGGAAAAAGACCTGCACAAGTTGGAATAACTTACTCTTAGAGTAACTGTAAATATCATTCTCAAAGACCACAAAAGATAAACGTATGGGCAAGGATTTGTGGACGTCATATCACTGGTCCCTTTTTTATCGATGGAAATTTAACAGAACAGCGGTATTTAAAGTTACTCCAAGAGCAAGTTATTTCAACTTGTGCAGATCTTTTTCGCGATAAAAATAATTTGGATACCCCTAACAGGAATCTGTAGTATCAACATGATATAGCACCTCCTCACTATGAAATCAATGTTTGTAGATATTTGGATGCGATTTTTCCTAATTTATGAATAGGCAGAAAAGGTGCTGAAGAATGGGCTGCAAGGAGTCCCGACCTTATGCCATTTTTTTATGGGGTAATTTGAAAACCTAAGTTTACCGAAGTCGACCTGAAACTGTAGAAGATTTACAACAAATAATTCAATAGATCACCCTGGATTTTTTGCAAAACCCTGTTCAGGCTGTTTGTGACAGATGCTGTTAACGGTAGACATTTTGAGCAATTGTTACCTTAAAAATATGCCTAGAGTATTTATTAGTATTTTTTTTGTCTTTTTCTATTTTAAATTTCAAATGACAATAATTCCAAAACAGTTCAATTTAGACATATGGTATGTTAGACAAATAATATCTAGAATTTTTAGTAGGACTCAAAAATAAAATAATATACAGGGCTTTCCATTAAAAAAAAATCAAGATGGCGTAATTTCTTTGACCTGATAGTTCAAAACATTTTATTGTCAACTCATGTGCGCTGTATAACACCCTATAACTTTTATTTAAACATTTTTTGATACACTGATTAATAAATGTCGTGGAATCATTATTCCATACATATGGGGCACCCTGTATAGCCAAAATAATTCAATTCAAAAATAGCTAACCTTCCACCTGGGAGAAAGAACAAACACTCAACAAATAACATTTAAGGTCAATCTTTAATCTTTATTTGTATTAGTAGATTAAAATTATGTAACTTCTATTTTCCTGTACTCTACGTGTATACCAAATTCCATTAAAATCGTTGAGAACTAGTTCCATCGGTCCTTTAAATACGAGGCGTGTTTTCAAATTAAGGGCCGATCGGTTATAACATAGATAGCCACTGGCAATACTGATTAGTCCGCACATGTGTATTAACTTTAACTAATCTGATGAGAATGTAACCGCAGTATTGTCGTCAGTTCATTGTTTTTTTTTTTTTTAAATTTTTACTTGGGTAGTTCTGACATACAGTCAGTCCCATTTATTGTTATTTGTCTTTGCGTGACAGTGTGGGATAATAAGTATACTAGTAACGCGTCCCGACAGTTATGAAGTTCGATCAGTGATTGAATTTCTGATTACAAGAGGGTATAATACTGTTGAAATCTATTGTCAATTGAGTGAAACTGATGAGTATAAAACAGCAAGTGAATAAAAAGTGACGTAATAGTGGTGTGAGTTTAGGAAAGGCCGTTCAAATATACACAAATAAAACAGCTCAAAAATTGGGATAGGAGATTTTAGATCATGAGCTTATAGTTTCGAACTCGCACTCAGTGTCTACCATCACTCCTTACACCTTAAAAATTGGCTTGTATTTTAACTATTCGGGGCGACTGAGGAATCGAAAACCTCATTGCAAAATTGGGTCAAATCCCCCTTGTTTCATGATATCAAAACTGTTGGGAACGGAATTGTGACTATATAGAAAAATAAAGTAATTATATATGTATTTAAAACCATAAATCAAATCGTTCTCATTTTATTACCGACTTTTAAACTGCGCCTTGTATATCGGAATGAAGCAGCTGCAAAAGAAAGCGAACTAAAATTTGTAACATGTTTTTCTTGCAACAAAATCAAAACCAATTGAGAAAAGTCATACTATACAGCTAATACAGTTGTAATAATATTTTTCTAACTTGACTTAATATTGGTGTAGTCGTGATTTTACGAGTAAATACTGGAGTTGACATATTCAGCGCTGGTAATTATAAGCAAATGGAGGACAGCTAGTAAAGGTTGACAAGATCTGGTTAAATTGTAATACAATAATAGCGAATTTTCCGTAATTCTATCGATATTTGAGCATTTCTATCATTAAATTTGGATTTATTATCTGGGTATTATTTGTGTTTCAATACCAGAATAAACTTTAAAATTGCAAAAAAAATCATTGTTATTGCAACAGTAGTGTAGGCAGTGTTGATTTTATGAAAAAATTCTTTGAGTTTTGTATTTGGTTAAGTGTTTTTGTTTTAAAATTATAAAAACTCAGTAAAAATCCAGAATCCACAAGCGTAAACAACCTGATTACTTGGTATGTAACTCCGAATAATGGCTACTTTTCAATGAAAGTAAAAAATAAACCAGATTTTCAAGTTTTCCTCTTACATAACTTTTTTTGAAATATAAATCTTCCTTAAATTACTCGTTGAAGTTGTTTTCTTTTCTCTCTTCGTATAAACTAAATTTTGGGGGAAACCTATTTAGAAGTAAATTGAAATTAATATTTCTAAATGAAATGAAACGAATTATTTTGATATTTGTCACTTATTTTTTATTTATCTGTTACTGCAGTTTCGTAGGTTTTCTATATTGTCAAAATAATTCGTTTCATTTCATTTAGAAATTTAAAATGTACTGTCAAAAAGTAACGGACACCTCAATTATACATTTGAAATTAGTATATCTTCTTATTGTTTACTTTGATATTATTTTGATCATTTTATACCAAATTTTATATTTTCTAACGTATATTTTTTCAGATATTAACGAATGTGAAACGATTCCTGATCTCTGTAGAAACGGACAGTGTATCAATACTTTAGGATCGTACAGATGTATCTGCAATAAAGGCTATAAAGCAGATTCATCGGGATTGTATTGCTTGGGTAAATATTTTTTATTTAATATATTTTTTATAGTTATGTTAATGAATTCATGTATATTATATTCAACAAACAGCAGAGTAGAGTAACGAAAACATGTTGTTATAGACACAATGAGTCAGTGAAAAATTTTTGAGAAAACTAATTTCTAAACGCAGAATTTTTTATTTTAAATTTAAACTGTCTAGCATTCGAGATTTTCAACATACAAGTTTCTAAACAATGAAACACAACATTCTTGAATATTTTAATCTACGAACTTTTATATGACGTACACAGGGATTCCTTTAAAAGGGTACAAATGAAATCTCGCGCAAATTTACGTCAAAAATCATCTAACGTCTATTTGAAATTAGGTTATTGTATTTTCTAGTAACGAATTGGTCAAATTTAGAGTGTTGTCAGACTTTTAAAATTTAAAAAATTAATTGGTTTTTGTAATATCATTAAAGGTCCTAAAAAAGTAGATAATATATATATTTATCCACAAAATGTTTTTTTTTTGTTTGTAAGTACCCACAAAAAAACTGTATTTTGGACAAGGAAAACATGTATTCTAATGTTCTGAAACTTACCTTATCACCAGAATGTTCAAATGTCCTCAAAATTTTTTTTCTGTGACTTGAGTGTCTGAAAGTAAGTTAAGAAAATAAATGCATAAAAATAGTTGACTCTTCTAATCAAAACCGAGAGAGAGTAAATATTTTTTGATCCGATTATTATATATGTATGTATTTTGATGTTCTGAATCCGAATTAGAAGTTTATTTTGTCCTATGACATCAGTATTTTACTATAACCTCAAAAAAACCGATCAAGAATCACAACATTTGAGCATTCAGGTAGGTTTTAGAACATCAGAGTCCATGTCTTTGTTCAGGAAAAACATCTTTTTAGGGACCTGTGTAATTAACAGTTTAGTATAAATTATTTGTTTTAATGTTACAATTATTAAATTTAAGTAGTAACACCGTTACGGTATTTAAAGTGGTGTGTACTCTAAAACCGCAGGTGGCCATTTAGTTTTCCAGTTTTCTTTGGACTTTTAATGGAGGTAGAGTAGGCAACTTTTTGTATATCATCATGTGCTAAAGGTTGAACAGGGTTACAATTTAATTTAAATTTTCTGCGTGTTCTTATCGCGCGTATTATAATTTAAAACTGATGACTGATTTGACAGGAAACGATTCTATAAGTAGCATATTTGGTATTAATTGTGTTTGGTACAAATTGAATTAATTACTGGTTGTTTTACTTAAAATTATCTAAATTTTTCTGTGGTTCTTTGGTTAAGAGAATTTTGGTTAGTTATGGTCGGTTAGCTTAGGCTACTTCGGAAAATTCCAGTTAATTAATTTTCTTATGTCTGAACTAATCTGCGCTAACCTCTGTCGGTGACAAGTTAAGCTCCACCTAACTTAGAATGAAAAGTTAGTTTAACTAACTCTAAATTACACTATAATTAAATTAATACAATAATAATATTATAGAATTCAAATATTACACTGGTTAACACTGATATTTTTTCCTGAAATTTGATATGTATTATAGGGTATACCTGAGGCACTGATTACGGAAAAAAATACTGGTTTAATGCTATCAGCTCTACTTTTTAGTGTTCCGTATGGAACACTTATAAGATCACTTCGGTGTCTGTCCGTCTGTCTGTCCGTCTGTCTGTCCGTCTGTCACACCCGATTTTCTCCGAAACCATTTGTCATAGAAACTTGAAATTTGGTAGTAATATAGGAATTGATGGCCTCATCAGAGCCATGTAGTTTTGAAAGTTAAATTTTGACTTAAGGGGTTAGTTTTGGGGGGTGAAATCGGAAGTGAAAAAAAAAAAAATTTTTTACTAGGTAATCGAGTGTGGTGTCAAATGAAAGCTTGTGAAAACACGAGTAAAAAATATATATATATAATATAACACTTACGCGCACTTTTCTTTGTATTATTTTTAAAAAATCGCGAAAAATCGCTGTCCACCCGCCTTATCTCGGAAAGTACTTATCAAAAAATTTTGAAAAAATTCTGGAATTTTCTCCACGGGGTGTAGATTGAACGAAAATTATCACGAGTGGATTAACTGTAATAATTTATCTGGTATATAAAAAAAACAGAAATTTCAAGGTCATCAATTTTCAGTAAAGATTGGAAATAAACTTTGTTGAAAAACTTATTTGGGGTGTGTTTTGTGAAGTCACTGATCATTTTATATCACCGTAACATAAATTTTGACTTAAGGGATTCGTTTTGAGGGGTGAAATCGGAAGTGAAAAAAAAATTTTTTTTACTAGGTCATCGAGTGTGGTGTCAAATGGAAGCTTGTGAAAACATGAGTAAAAAATATATATATAATGTAATACTTGCGCACACTTTTCTTCGTATTACTTTTAAAAAATCGTGAAAAATCGCTGTCCCCTACCTTATCTCGAGAAGTACTGATTAAAAAATTTTGAAAAAATCCTGGAATATTCTCCAAGGGGTATAGATTGAACGAAAATTATCATTACCTTTAATAATTTATCTGGTATAGAAAAAAACCAAAATTTCAAGGTCATCAGTTTTTCAGTAAAGATTGGAAACAAACTTTGTTGAAAACTCATTTGGGGTGTGTTTTGTGAAGTCACTGATCATTTTATATCACCCTAACAAAATTTTTTATTTTAAAAACAATCAACGTACGGAACACTAATTGTGCAAGTTCAACTTGCACTTGACCGGTTTTTTATTTATACGAATTTGCAATTTTTTTCAAAAATTGAACAAAAATACATTTTTTCTATGTTTGACATAATTACACACTATGAAACGTTCTTTTGTACGATTTTCTTGAATGTACAGCTTGAGGAACATCTCCTTGTAAACTTCAATAGTAGTCAGCCATCATAGGGATGTCCCACCTTCCTTGATAACGCTCTTCCATTGTGCGTATATCTTGGTGAAATCTTTCACCCTGCTCTTCACTGAAATCGCCAAGATTTTCTGGGAATTGATCTAAATGAGAATGTAAGTAATGAATGATACTCATGCTGCGGCCCAGATCTTTCAAATTGGATAACATGCACTCAACTAACTCAGAATAGTTGTCGGACTTGTTGTGTCCGAGAAAATTTTTTAATCACCACAGCAAGCTATAGATTCGACTTAATTCATTGAATTCACAAAATTTGGGTCTTTCACAAGTTGTCTAATTTGTGGCCCATCAAAAATAGCCGCTTTCAATTGTTCTGTGCTTAATCCTGGAAACTTGCATGAAAGAAAAGCAAAACATTCGCTATTTTTGTTAAGGGATTTTACAGACTGTTTCATGATCCCAGTTTGATATGAAGTGGTGGCAGTATAATGCGATCTCGATTTACTAAGGGAAAATTAATAACATTTTTGGTACTAACCATCAGTTCCTCTCGTACTGGCCACTTTTCCCACAGACACATAAAACATGGGTGTTTCTTGTATCCACCTTGTTGTTGAGAAGAAAGTTAACCATCTTTAAGTCTACACAAATGAGCCAGTTGTAGTCTCGATACTTAATTTTTTCCATTAATGAAGAAATAGTTGTATACTCTTCTTTCATAGTAGTATAGTGTGCAATAGGTATAGAACCATGCTTGTTGCCGTTATGAAGTAGCACACACTTTAAGCTTCTCTTGCTACTCTTGCTATATAAAAAGACGCCAATCATTTGATTGGTATCGTTATGAACTCATTTTCTCCAAAATAGCTCTGACATCATTACAAAAACTAAATCATTTTCTTTAGAAAAATATGTTAACAAATTCTTTTCTCCGGTCCGATATAAAGTAATTCTGGTTCCTGGTGCAAGCAAATTCTTTTCTTGTAAACGAGATACCAAAATTTCAGAAGCTTCTTTGGACAAATTTAGATCCCTTACTAAGTCATTCAATTCCTTTTGATTAAAAGGTTGAGGATCTGATGAGTCACTACATGTGAAATCCGAATCAGTATTGCCTATTGTGTTGTCTTCAATTTCCATAAGATCTGGTTCTTCAGAGCATTTAGATAATGCTCCTTGTATCGCATTAGAGTATAGAAGAGGTCGTTGAGAGGAGGGTAAGTTAGGATATGACCATTTATTTCGACTTCCAGAATCTATGCCGTTAATATTTACGACGCAAGAATAGCAGTCGTGATGGTGATTTTGAGGTTTCTGCCAAATCATCGGTGTTTTCAATTTGATAGCACTTCTTTTTCCATTTGGCCATTGCCACAGACACACAATACAGTTCTGGCACACAATATGAGATACCCATTGTTTGTCTTGATTACACAATGTTATTTGAAAGTGGTTAAAATACGTAGTTTTAACGAAGTTCAAGATAGGTTTTCGATATTTTTCAAAGATGTATTCGCTACAAATATAGCAAAAACATTTTGGATTGTGTAAGCAACGTCTATGTGTCGAACCCGTATCTGAAATTTAAAAAAAATAATTATTCTGCTTGCGGGTGTCGTCTAAGTTAGGGTAGATCGAAAATATTAAAAACATGAGCTGTCAGAGAAAAACTAATATTGGATTCGAAATCAGAACACTACAATAAGCCCAAAACTGAAAAAAAAATTAGAGGAAAAAATCAAAAAAAAAAAAAAATTATTTGTCGACCAGTGTTATCTTCAGTCCTACTTAAATTAACCTGAGATTAGCTCAAACAAATTAGAAAAAAAACATACATTGGTTAGTTTAGATTACCTGAAGTAAGCGTAAGTTAGACTAATTAATTTATTAAATTAATTGTAGTTTAATTTAAACTAACTTAAATTAACTTCTCTATTTATTCAATTGGTTTCATTAGGTGAATTTTGGCTAGCCGCGGTTATGAACTAGTTTAGGTAATTCAGATAAGCGTAAATGATAATAATAAATTTATTAAATCAGTTGTAGTTCAGTATAAACTTACGTAAACTAATTTGAACCAAGCTCTCTATTAGTTTAGAGAGAAATTAGTTCAGGTGAGTTTAGGTAGTCCGAAATTAAACTCAAATTCAATTACGTTATTATTGTCTGAACTATCTTGCATTTTTTTGATAATTTTTATTTTTCGAAAATTTTGTTTTTAGAAATTTAGTTTTAAAAATTTGCTTTTTCGATAGGATTGTTTTATAATGTTTAATAATGTTTTCTAGATTTCTTTAAAGATCCACTATAATAATCATAAGAATAAAGGATTATATTAGTACGGAAATTTAATTAGAAAACTTTGGGGCGCACTATCGAATATATAAATATTAAACATCCAAATCAGTTTATTTCCTCAATTTGCATTGGAAGTATTACGAGCAGGTTAAATACTAATAGTATAATTTAACTTGCAGACATTAACGAATGTGAACATTCTCCTTGTCAGTACACGTGTCAAAACACAGAAGGCAGCTTCGTATGTTCATGTCCTGCCGGTTTCTTGTTAAATTCAGACAGCTTGACGTGCAGGGATCTCGATGAATGTGCGACAGGGCAACACTTGTGCCAACAAAATTGCATTAATACTCAAGGCAGTTACAAGTGTTCGTGCGACAAAGGATACACGCAGAATGGCGACAAATGTGAAGGTAAGACTTTCAAACTATAGATATGGTCTGTCTATAATATTTATTTTGAATGCAAAATATTTATTTTGAATGCAAAATGGTTGACAAGAAAGTCGCCTATGAACGCTAAAGTAAAAATTGACGTTTTTTGGCGCATTTTTATGTTCAAGTAACTTTTTAAATTCGCTTGTAAAATTGTAAGTGTAATTATGGACGATTGTACAGGGTGAGTCAACGATAGAGTAAAGTTCATTATCTCATTTGTTTCAAGAATGACGAAAAAATGTCAAATGTAATAGTTTTAGGGAATGTTTAGGGGTACGGTTTAAAAGTATTTTTGAGTATAGAGGGTACTTCAAAAAAATGTGGCCGATATAACATATGTTATGTTTTAAATGGAACATCCCATTTTCTAATTTATTTTTAAATTCTGCGTAAAATTTTATAAATTTTTTAATTAAGAATGTGACATTCCTAAACCCAGTAGTTTTTCTAAAATTTCAATTTTTTAAAAAAAATACTAGTTTTCAGTTTTCTAAAAAAATTGCCAGTAGCGCCATTGTTTCTGAAGCTGGAGTACTCATAATTCGTACGAGCGTTCTATAGAGATAAAAAAAAATATTTATGTAAATAAATTTGCGTTAGCTGCTACAGGGTGTTCAAAATAAATTTATACATTTCGACTACTTTAAATTGAAAAATCTCAAATTTTTTAAACGGTACAGCCTGCATATTATTTTTTTTTTGATAGATTTTACAAAACCCTCCAACTTTTATTAAGTATGTCATATACCTATTTCTAATAGTTTTCGATTTATTTTGAATTTTTCAATTTTTACCCTTGTTTCTAATATACTTATGCTATTGTGAAAACATAAACAAATAGTTAATAATAATTTTAATATACTTTAACTTATCTAATGATTAATTATTATGACGTAATAAATGTTCAAAAATATGCCCGTCTACTTGAATACACATGTTTAGTCGTTTTACTATATTTTCCTTCACTTTCCTTAGCATAAAGGGCGTTATTGTCCTGCACGCATTCCGTATCCTATTTTCCATATCTACTGATATTGTAGGGGGATTCACGTATACACGATCTTTAATGTAGCCCCCACAAAAGAAGTCTAAAGGTGTTAAGTCACATGATCGAGGGGGCCACTGAATGAATCCATCCCTATCGATCCATTTTTGTGGGTAACGATCGTTTAAAAATTCCCGAACTTCTCGGTGGTAATAAGCAGGAGCTCCATCTTGTTGAATCCACATTTGTTTCCTTTGAAAGTTATCAACTTTTTCAAGAAGCTGGGGTAATTTGTTTTAGCAAAAATTTAGATATCTAGGCCCGTTAAGCGGTTTGCGGAAAAAATATGGACCAATAATTCGAAAATTTAATATTACACACCAAGGGACCAATGATTTTGGTTTTGAACTTCCCGGACCCAAAATGGATTAAGTGTTGAATAATAGTACATGTTATAGCTGTTAGCTGCTCCATTACTGCGAAAAGTAGTTTCATCAAAAAACATTACTTTGGATAAAAAATTTGGATCGGCCTCTATTGCTCCATTCATGGTGGTACACAAGTTTATTCGTTCAAAATCACGGTCTTGAAGTTTTTAGTGAAATTCCATATGAAAGGGATGTTGTGTTCTCTCGTGATAAGATAAGTCAGCTTGGTGACTGCTGCTGACTTGGGGATTATCTTCAACATGCAGTAAAATCTCCATTTTTTTTCCTCATTGGTAGCATTTTGGTTTACTACTTTTCGTTTCGTATACTCAACGCTACCACTACCACCAAACCGTTCTATTAAGCACTGAAAAGATTTTCTAGATGGTATACGTCTGTTAGAGTACTTCGCTCCGTAAAACCTTACCGCCAAGAGACAATTTTTTTTCCGCCTCGCCCAGTATATAAACCATATCAATTAATTAATTTTTAGGAAAATCCATAATTATTACCTTCATACGTCACTTACTACAACAAATTAAACTATTTTTACTTGCTTAATAGACATGTCAAAATTTGACAATGCCTACATTTTTATTTTGTCTTGGCAACTATGTTGTTATAGCGTAAGTGTATTAAAAAAATGTTAAAAATTGAAAAACTCAAAATAAATCGAAAACTATTACAAATAGGTATATGACATACTTAATAAAGGTTTTGTAAAATCTATCAGAAAAAATAATAATGTACAGGGTGTGTCATTTAAAAAATTTGAGATTTTTCAATTTAAAATAGTCGAAATGTATAAATTTATTTTGAACACTCTATAGCATCTAACTCAAATTTCTTTACATGTATCCTTTTTTCATCTTTATAGAACGCTTGTACCAAATATGAGTATTCCATCTTCAGAAAAAATGGCGCTACTGGCAAATTTTTACAAAACTGAAAACTAGTATTTTTAGTGTTCCGTACGGAACACTTATAAGATCACTTCGGTGTCTGTCTGTCTGTCTGTCTGTCGGTCTGTCTGTCTGTCTGTCTGTCTGTCTGTCTGTCTGTCTGTCACACCCGATTTTCTCCGAAACTATTTGACATAGAAAGGTGAAATTTGGTAATAATATAGGAATTGATGGCCTCATCAGAGCCATGTAGTTTTGAGAATTAAATCTTGACTTAAGGGGTTAGTTTTAGGGGGTGAAGTCGGAAGTGAAAAAAAAAATTTTTTTACTAGCTCATCGAGTGTGGTGTCAAATGAAAGCTTGTGAAAACACGAGTAAAAAATATATATATAATATTATACTTGCGCGCACTTTTCTTTGTATTATTTTTAAAAATTCGCGAAAAATCGCTGTCCCGGGCCTTATCTCGAAAAGTACTTACCAAAAAATTTCGAAAAAATTCTGGAATATTCTCCACGGGGTGTAGATTGAACGAAAATTATCACGAGTGCATTACCTTTAATAATTTATATGGTACATAAAAAAAAACAAAAATTTCAAGGTCATCAGATTTCAATAAAGATTGGAAACAAACTTTGTTTAAAACTCATTTGGGGTGTGTTTTGTGAAGTCACTGATCATTTTATACCACCGTAACATAAATTTTGACTTAAGGGGTTCGTTTTGAGGGGTGAAATCGGAAGTGAAAAATTTTTTTTTACTAGGTCATCGAGTGTGGTGTCAAATGAAAGCTTGTGAAAACACGAGTAAAAAATATATATATATATAATGTAATACTTGCGCACACTTTTCTTCGTATTACTTTTAAAAAATCGCTGTCCCCTACCTTATCTCGAAAAGTACTGATCAAAAAATTTTGAAAAAATTCTGGAATATTCTCCACGGGGTATAGATTGAACGAAAATTATCACGAGTGCATTACACCTTTACTAATTTATTTGGTATATAAAAAAAACAAAATTTCAAAGTCACCAGTTTTCAGTAAAGATTGGAAACAAACTTTGTTGAAAACTCATTTGGGGTGTGTTTTGTGAAGTCACTGATCATTTTATACCACCCTAATAAAAAATTTTATTTTAAAAACAATCTACGTACGGAACACTAATTGTGCAAGTTCAACTTGCACTTGACCGGTTTTTTTTTTTTTTAAGATTGAAATATTAGAAAAACTACTAGGTTTAAGTATATAACATTATTAATAAAAAAGTTATAAAATTTTACGCAGAATTTAAAAATATATTAGAAAATGTTCCATTTAAAGAAAAACATATGTTATATCGGTCACACTTTTTTGAAGTACCCTGTATGTTCAAAAATAATTTTAAACCGCGCACCTTAACATTCCCTAAAACTATTGTATTTAACATTTTTTCGTCATTCCCGAAACAAATGAGATAATGAACTTTACTCTATCATTCATCACCCTGTACAAACTAGCGTGACGCCAAGAAATAGGTCAGTTACTCAGTTTGGCAGTAAAAAATACGCTAATAAACGCAAAAAATTATCGCTTAAGAGTTCATAACATAGTTAAAATTAAACTGCAGTCTCTTCTAGTGGAATTATGTAAAGCACTCTTAAAAATTAAGCAGTCGTATTTTCTGTGGATTTATCTGAAAACAAAATAAATTCAGCTATACTTATATTATTATGCTGTTCTATTGCGTTTTGTAATTGCTTCTTGTATTATGTTGGAACACTGGGCGGATATTACCGAAGAAGATAAAAGCTACGAAAATGGAACATGAACATTGGCACCTGGAACATACAGTGTGAGTTAACGATAGAGTAAAGGTCATTATCTCATTTGTTTCGGTAATGACGAAAAAATGTTAAATACAATAGTTTTAGAGAATGTTAAGGTACACAGTTTAAAATTATTTTTGAGTATACAGGGTAATTCAAAAAAGTGTGGCAGATATAACATATGTTTTTTTTAAACGGAAAATTCTATTTTCTAATATATTTTTAAATTCTGCGTAAAATTTTATAACTTTTTTATTAATAATGTTATATACCTAAACCTAGTAGTTTTTCTAATATTTCAATTTTTTTAAAAAAAATACTAGTAAAAAATTGCTTTCTTAAGGTGGAATACTCATAATTGGTACGAGCGTACTATAGAGATTAAAATATATATATATATATATATATATATATATATATATATATATATATATAAAATATATATATATGTAAAGAAATTTGAGTTACATGCTACAGGGTGTTCAAAATAAATTTATGCATTTCGACTAATTTAAATTGAAAAATCTCAAATTTTTTTAATGGCACACCCTGTATATTATTATTTTTCTGACAGATTTGACAAAACCCTCCAACTTTTATTATGTCGTATACCTATTTCTAATTGTTTTCGATTTGTTTTGAATTTTTCAATTTTTTGTCCTTTGCTATAACATCATATTTGCCAAGACAAAACAAAAATGTAGGCATTGTCAAGTTTTGACATGTCTATTAAGCAAGTAAAAATAGTTTGATTTGTTGCAGTAAGTGACGTATAAAGGTAATAGTTATCGATTTTCTTAAAAATGAATTAATTGATATGGTTTATTTACTGGGCGAGGCTGGAAAAAATTGTTTTTTGGCAGTAAGGCTTTACAGAGCGAAGTACCCTAATAAACGTATACCATCTAGAAAATCTTTTCATTGCTTAATGGAACGGTTTGATGGCAGTGGTAGCGTTGAGTATACGAAACGGAAAGTAGTAAACCAGAATGCAACCAATGAGGAAAAAGAAATGGAAATTTTACTTCATGTTCAGGATAATCTCCAGGTCAGCAGCCGTCAACTGGCTGGCTTATCTAACACATCCCAACCTACGGCTAATCGCACCACGAGAAAATACAAGTATCATCCCTTTCATATAGAACTACACCAAGAAATTTAAGATGGTGATTTTGAACGACGAGTAAACTTTTGTACCACCATGAATTGAGCAATAGACGCCGATCCAAATTTTTTTATCCGAAATAATGTTTTCTTCTTAAGCTACTTTTCGCAGTAATGGAGCAGTTAACAGCCATAACATGCATTTTTATTCAATATTAATCCATTTTGGGTCCGGGAAGTTCAAAACCAAAACCATTTTGTATGGTGTGGAATATTAAATTTTCGAATTATTGGTCCGTATTTTTTCCGTGAACCGCTTAACGGGCCTAGATATCTAAATTTTTAGCAAAACGAATTACCCCAGCTTCTTGAAGAAGTTGATAACTTTGAAAGGGAACAAATATGGATTCAACAAGATGGAGCTCCTGCTCATTACCACCGGGAAGTTCGGGAATTTTTAAACAATCTTTACCCACAAAAATGGATCGGTAGGGATGGATTCATTTAGTGCCCCCCACGATTATGTGACTTAACACCTTTAGACTTCTTTTTGTTGGGCTACATTAAAGATCGTGTTTATGTGAATCCCCCTACAACACCAGTAGAGATGGAAATGGCGCTACTGGAATTTTTAACAAAACTGGAAACTAGTATTTTTTTTTTTTAAAAAATTGAAATATTAGAAAGACTACTAGGTTTAGGTATATAACATTACTAATAAAAAAGTTATAAAATTTTACGCAGAATTAAAAAATAAATTAGAAAATAGGATGTTCCATTTAAAAAAACATACGTTATATCGGCCACACTTTTTTGAAGTACCCTGTATACTCAAAAATAATTTTAAACTGTGCACTTTAACATTCAATAAAACTATTCTTAACATTTTTTCGTCATTCCTGAAACAAATGAGAAAATGAACTTTACTCTATCGTTGACTCACCCTGTACAAGGAATTGCAGGAAAAATGGAGGAAATCACTCAGGAACTACTCAACTTGGAAATGGACATGGTGGTACTAACGGAAACGAAGAAAAAAGGTAGTGGCGCAGAAAACCTAAACAACTATATTCATATTTTTAGGGGAGTGCAAAAACATGAAAGAGCGGAAAGAGGAGATTGATTGATTCTTGATTCACAACAACGTAAGATAAAAGACTTCGAAGCAATAAATGAAAATATGTTTAAAGTAAACCTTAATATAAATCAAAGATCAATAACAATCCTTGGGCTGCACGCAATCTCAGATGACATACCGGTGGCAAGCAAAGATGAATTTTTCGAACAAGTCAACGAAGAAATTATAAAGATAGGAAAATCAAGAGAATTAATTATACTCGGAGACCTGACTAGTAGAATGGGCCAGAAAAGTAACGATAACATAGTGGGTCCATTCGGAGAAACAAATAGGAATGACAACTGTGAAAGATTGATCGAAATATGCGAAAGTCATAGTTTAAAAAGATCAAATATATTCTATAAACATAGGGATATCCATATATATGTTATACGAGAAAGATGAAATCGATCAACGACCATGTAATAGTGAAACACACAACTACACTACAAGTATATGATGTAAGAGCCTATAGAGGGATAACGTGTGGATCAGATTACTATATAGTAAGGGCAAAAATAATATTCCCGTTTAGACTTAAGGGAAATAAAGACGAAAGTGAAGAAAATACACTGGAAAAACCAGGAAAAACAGCACCCACGCGATACAACCTTGAGACCCTGATAAGTGAGAGCACCCAGAACTTATATCAAAACAGATTGGACGGAAAGTTAGGCTCTATAACACAACAAGATACGGTAGCCAACGTATATAAGAACATTATAAATAGCATTGAGAACGCAGCCGAAGAGGCAATCGGATAAAAACAAGAAGCCACAGAAAAAAACTTTGGAACGACGAGATTGACGCATTAGGTACCCAGAAGAAACAACTCTACCAGAAATGGTTGAACACAAAATTACAAGAGGACAAAGACAAATACACACAGGCAAAGCGAATAACAAGAAGGAAAATAATAATAGCAAAGAAGGAAATGTGGGACAAGAAATGCACGTAGATTAATACATATTTGGGCGGTAAAAAATGCTCCGAGCCATGGAAATTCATTACAAATGTGAGAGCAACAGAAAAAACCGAGCAAGTATACAAACCATACCAACAAAAAAATGGATTGATTACTACGAAAAAGTGCTCATTGAAGATAGAGAAGAGTATACGAGAACTACCCCCACGGAGGTAGAAGTAGAGGGCGAACCGATTACCGTGGATGTTAACACACTCAGGAAGGCAGTGTAACAACTGAAAAATGGACGAGCAGCGGGCCCAGAAGGGATCCCAGCAGAACTGATCAAGCACCGATCGAATACCCTTTTCGAACAACTTACTTGGTGTGTAAACCAATACATAAATGGGGCCCCGGTACTAGCCGAGGAGAAAGAGGCATACATATCGTCTATCCATAAAAAAGGTAATAAACTAGATTGCTCGAATTACAGTGGCGAGTACCCTGAACTGAGTGTATGGTAGGGTTATCAGAGACCTAATTGAACAGGAGTACAGAGACAAAGAGGAAGAAGAGCAAGTTGGTATTCTGTTTAAAACAAGTAATAGAAAAAAGAACGAGCAATAACCAGGAGACCCACTTCATGTTTATAGATCTACACAAAGCATACGATACTGTACCTGTAAAGAAACTGTGGAAAACCTTGGACAAAACTAGTCTGAATTACACCATACTGAAAGCCCTCAAAAATTGGTATGAGGGCTCCAGGATAAAGATCGGCAATACTCTCTCAGAAATGTTCCCAATAAATAAAGGTTTACATCAGGGATGTTGTGTATCACCCACACTTTTCAAGATATATGTGGCTCAGGCTTTGCGCCAGTGGAAGAGAAAATGTAATGGAATGGGTATTACCCTAGGAGATACATGACTGTATACATTGCAATTCGCAGACGATCAGGTCCTCATAGCAAACGATAAAGAAGATGTGGAGTATATGACCCGAAAGATCCAGGAGGAGTATAAGAAATGGGGACTGGAGCTCAACACGGGAAAAACGAAATACCTACCGATAGGAGCGATACCATCCGACATACAACATCATATACAGAATATACATATCTCGGCTTGGAATTCGACACAACCGGGAATAATGATAGGGAAATAAAAAAGCGAATTGCACAAGCCCGAAGAACGATAGGCTGCTGGATATTATGAGAAAAGGCAGAAATATAATATATATGAAGCAATTATAAAGAGCAGCTTAATATATGGAGACATAGTAAAAGCAATCGAAAAAAACTGGAGGCAACCGAAATGGATGTGTTCAGATGTATACTGGGAATATCAAGAAGAGTTGGGGTTCGAAACGAAGATGTCAGGCAACGGATGGGAGTCGATGGATCACTGACGACGGACATTGAACAAGCACAATTAATATGGTATGGACACGTACAGAGGATGGCAGTCATTAGTCTACCTAAAGTTGCTATGCAATGGGTACCACCACAGCGCAAGAAGAGAGGAAAGCCCAAGAAGATATGAAAGGAGGGGATAACAAAAGCAATGAGTTCGAGGGATTTAAACGACCACCAATGGAACAACAGTAAAGAATGGAAGTTAGGCATCGGACAACGACGATAGACGTTTTGAAACCGATTTATCTATCTATTATGTTTTGTCATCATTTTATGAAAGAATTGTTTCTCAAAAAAAAGAATAGCAAAAACAACCTAATTCAAATAAATATTTAAATTAAATGTAGTTAATTTGTTCACCTAAAATTGATTTATATTATCTTGCTTGAGAGAATTTTTCTTTCTTTACGCGACGTTATACAGTTTAGCAATGGTAGCTTAGCAAAATTCATCCAGTTTAGTGTGTGGCGTGTAATTTTGAGATCTTTTGGTGATGTTTGACATGAATTTGTGGTGAAAATTGAAATATTTGAATGACTAGTATAACGAAAATATAATATAAAGATTAAACAGAAAGAAAAATAAACTCGCTATGTTATTTCTGAAAGCTACATTTTCAATTCGATTTTTGAAATTTTTCTGCGCTTTCACACTTCCTAGCAGAGTGCCTTTGGTGGTAAAATGAATTTGTTTCTTCTAGCAGCACTACTGACTGTTTGATCTATTGAAATTTTGTTTATATTTTGTTTACTAATTTGATTTAAGATTTGATTACTATCAACTAAAATTTAACTGATAATGTGAAGACTAAAATTATTTGGAAGTATTTTCTTAGTAACTTAAAGACTATCGTCTATTTCCGGGATTTCGTTTAAAACAGACATATCCATTTGAGATGAATCTTTCAAATTCATAAGCCTTTATAATAGATCCATCGGTAATACTTCTAGGGATTTCATTTAAAATAAGTCTTATTTTTATAATTCTTTACTCGAGAATAAAATGTCTGCGTTTTCCGAAAACTTCTTAGGTCCTATTTTATTTGTTAAGTGTCTCTCACCCACCATAAAGTACGGTGGAAATTGACGGCAAGTTTGATAATTCATCAGATGACTAAAATAATGCAACAATACCATCTATCCATAGCTAATAATAGGGAGTAAGAAAAAACCCTAATATTACTGTTCCATTATTATTCTTTCCTAGATATAACTTAATATGTACCCATCTCGGTTTTTATTGTCGTTGCAATCTGTGTAAGGAGCAAAAATAAAATACAAGAAGATATGTTTGCAAATTTTAGTTTGGTTAGAATTCGTATATAGAATATGTGTATTCGTATATAGTTTCCCAGACAAATTCAAGAGTTGTTCAACTTATTTTTTAAAGTAAGATGTTATTCTTATTACTCTGACTCTAAGAGTCTCACTGGTTCGACTGGCTAGGTACAATTGGCTCCCAACGGGTTATGAAACTCGATTTTGTTATACTAATAACAAAAACAGAGAGACTATAACATTAGTTGTGGTAAAAAAAGAGGTAGTAATAAAGTAGTTTACATGAAAGATTCTAGCAGAGTAACTAGAAATTATTACTTATATTAGTGTTTTAATAATATTTAGAAGTGAAGGATTTCTATAAAAAATATATGAATATTTTAGAGTGATTTTTCCATATTGTACGTTTAACGATCTGACTAACGTGAGTGGTGCTTACTGTTTTTACCGTAGGCAAAATAATGGTATCCCCGCAAATAGGGGACAAAAAAGATGAAACCATTAGTGTGAACATGACTCACGTAGTGTTACAGGTTAACAAAAATCTAAAAGAAGTTGTGGATAATGTCTTCTCCACAGCGTCTAGTAAATTAGAATTTATATTCAATTAAAATTTTTGCGACACGTGAAAGAACACCGTGTAGGTGGAACATCAACGGAGACAACAGTACCATCTAATCTGGGTGAGTTCGTTGAATTTAATTATAAAGATGGTAGAGTATATATTCCAACTGGGAAGGAAGTGAAAGTCTGAACCTATACTTTTATAGAGCGAAAAGTATACCCTGTATTTATGAACAAGCTGGCAAAATTCTTGTATGAAAAAACGTGACACAGAAAAAAATTTTTTTGCAACAAATTGCTTACGTGTGTCGGCACAGAATAGGTTGAAAATTAAGGAATTTGGATCATTTGAAATATATCAATCAGCTTTTTTAGAACATTTCTCGGGTATGGACAAGGAATCATATAAAATATGGAATATATGAGGTAAGATCAAGGGCTGACTATTTCTTAAAATAAAAAGGGTAAATATTTGCTATACCGGATATTTATTTTATATATAACATCTTCCTACTGATATTTAACGTAGAATTCACATCTTAGTACGATTAAGGACGTTGAAAAGTATTTAGAAAGAATATGTTTGACTTATGCAACTAGTTCTGGGATGCAAAAGAATAGGAGCCAGGTGGGTAGAGGTAATTTTATTAATAGAAATTACAGATTGGAAAATAAGTGGCCCAGGCCCAGAAACAATCTAAATAATAATGGCATTAAGCAGTCTGGTCCGCTGGCGTTTATAAAAATTTTTGTGATTTATTAGAAGAGAATTTTCTAAGTTACCAAACTTGCCTACTATATGCACTAATGCTAAAATAAAATTAATTCGGTAGCTTTTATGTATCCTGGCTCTCAAATAATAGATAAAGAAGATAAAATAAGAGAAATATTTAAAAGACATTTTATTAGAATCGCTGAATATTCCCATAATTCCTACAGGTTGTACCACTTTAAAGGATGCTTGGAGCCAAAACAGAGTGGAAGTTAGGAAACAGGTAATTGTGAACATTACGGTTGGTAACGTAATGTTTGATTGTTTTTTTATGGTGCAAATTTGACAAAAAATATAACTTTTGGTGGGGCTGGATGAATCATTTTAAGATTATTATAGATTTTGACAGGTCGAGGGGATATTTTCATTGGTGCGAGGAGCCAGTATCGTTCCAAGGCATTCAAGAACGATATGATGATAAACCGGTTGTAAACAAAGTTAAAATAGTTAACAAATAATTGAGGAGGCGTACAAGGCTGAAACTTTTCAAACGAATCTAAGCAAGAGCTTGTAAATGGTTATAAGCCCTTTATAGGAAACAATATCCTTTGACGTATGTTTATAAGAACAGTTAACATAGCACACAACAAGACTATATTACACCTATTGGCATCATCACGGGAATTAAGATTGGTTCTCGGGTGAGTTAGGGCCCAAATGACGAGACAGATTTCCGACCATCAAGCTAAGGTACGCTGATGCTGTGGCTTAGTTGGTAAAGTGTAGGGGCATATATTGGAATGCACGATTCGATTCTCACCGGCGCCGGCGGCACACAGCGTGAGAAAAGTTCCATTTTTTGGACAAAAATCTCTTGACGGTCGGCATTATATCTCATCTGAATAGTTTAAAAGGGAAAATACTCGTAAAATCTTGTACTTTAAGATAGTACTGCGGCGAAAAAGTTAAAATTAACAAAACCTATAAAAAAAGTCCCTAGAATACACATATTTGTGATTATAAGAAAAGAGTTATGAATAAAATAACTAAAACATGCAACCTTCATGTTAACAGATAAATTTCAATAAATTGTTTCAGAAAAAAGATTTGAAAGTTTAAATAATTTAAACGTTTAATGATGTACAGAACATTTTCAGATGTAAAAATTATATATCTAAAAATGTTCTGTATGTTATTAAACGTTTAGATTATTTAATAATAAACTTTCAATTTTTTTTTCTGAAATATTTTGTTGAAATTTATCTGTTAACATAAAGGTATATTGTTTTAGTTCTTTTGTTCATAACTCTTTTCTTATAATCACGAATAGGTGTGTTCTAGAGGTTATGTTAATTTTAACCTTCTTTACCACAGTACTGTCTTAAAGTACAATATTTTCCCGTTTGATTTATTCAGATCGGAGCAAATGCCGTCTATCAATAAATCTTTGTCCAAAAATGGCACTTTTCTCACACTGTGCGGCACCGAGAAACTTTTTAATTCTCTTGTGGTTATATCTTTACCTTCAAGTATTTTCCTGAATGCTTCGGTATCTTTGCCTGCCTTTAAAATACACATACACACACACTTAAACTGTCAGTTTGAAGAAATTATGTCATCTTAAATTTTTTTAAATGGAAAGCCCTGTATATTATTTTATTTTTGAGTCCTACTAAAAATTCTACATATTATTTGTCTAACATACCATATGTCTAAATTCCTGATTGGGAATTATTGATATTTGAAATTAAGGAGATCAAATTAAAAAAAAAAATTAAGCTGACTTGTGTCAAACATTTACTGTCAAGTAACGACTTGACGCGTCAAAAAATGATTTATTGACGAAAACGTTTATTGCTGCATTTTGCGAAACTGCAATTTGAGCGTAATATCATAATGGTACATTTAACATAAAGTGAAAGAATCACTTTGTTAATGATGGTTGGTTACGGAGACTGTAGGAGAACAGGAGGTGTGTGATCTCTTTAACCCATAATATCCGAATCGAGAACCTATTATCCAATCCATAGTTAGCAAAACATTAAAACGATTTGGAGAATTAGGTCATATTAAGGATCGTTCTAAATCTGGACCTTCAAAAGTTAAAACAAGCGATGATAAAAATTTAAATGTTTTATTGGAAATTACAGAAAATCCCTAAACAGTCACTCGTCAGCTTTGCCTTGACCACAACATGAGTAAAGGTACCTTAAGTCGTATAGTGAATGAAGAAAAATTGCATCCATACAGTGACAGAGAGGCACTTAAACCGCGCAAGATTTGGCACTACAGATCTGCTAAATGGGAAGATCTCATGGAATATTTTCGAACTTTCCCTTGGTTAGACGTTTGTTTTCGATCTGACGACCCATGTGACTGCGCCAGGGAGGCTTCCGATGTTATTTTGGCTGGTATGGAAGCTTATATTCCTTTTTCGAAAAAATGCCCTTCCAACGGCAAGCCTTGGTTTGACCGAAAATGTAAAGAAGCTGTTGCTTGCCGACAATGGCGTGTAAATCCTAACACCATAAATCGAAACACCTTTGTTCGTGCCAGGAACAGATGCGAAGAAATGATCGACCAAACCAAAGAGGGACACAATCAACGAATTAGAAACAAACTTCTCGCTTGTCCCAACAATTCCAGGTCCTTTTGGTTAGTCACTAAGGCAGTTAGTCAAGATTTCACCAGATCCACCATACCAACACTCACACGGCCAGATAATATTGCAACGGCACCTGTTGAAAACGCGAACTTGTTGGCTGAACTCTTTGCTTCACATTCTACTGTCGATTTCTAAGGAAAAACACTACCTAGTATTCCCATAGTGCAGTCAAGGATGCCAGATATTGTCTTCAGACAGCGTATCATTAAACATGTTTTAATGAAGCTAGACACCAAAAAAAGCTTCTACAGAAAGGGAATGTTTCCTTCCTGCTGGAAATGTGCCACTGATCAGCCGATACCTAAGAAAGGCAAGAAGACCTTGCCAAATAACTACCGACCAGTCGTACTGGCTATCAATCAGCATCTTCTGAAATATCTAGAAGCATTTAATATTATTAGCGATCACCAATATGGCTTTTGTAATCATAGATCAACAGGAGATCTTCTGACTTATGTAGCGCATGTTTGGAACAACTAAGCTAAAGCTCTTATGGTATGTCCGAAAAGTTCTGTTTGTGGCTCTCATGTTTCCTCTTTCTTTCTCATTTACAGCAGTAATGCTAAAAAAAGTTAACGTTGCTGAATCCGACATAGTTATGGCGGGGCACTCCATTCCTCTAACATCGTCACTCAATTTGTTGGGCGTTAATTTGAGAGCAAATATGTCCTGGCATGAACATGTCGTAGGCATAGCAAGGAGAGCTTCTCAAGAGTTGGGAATATTATTTCGAACCAGAAAGCTTTACACTCCACAACAACTGCTAATTCTTTATAAAGCTCAAATTCGACCAACTGCTCCCATGTTTGGGACACCGCTCCCAAACATACATTGCATCTGTTGGATTCTATTCAGAGAAGAGCTGTTCGTCTGACTGGAGACCCGGAACTGACGGGCGGCCTTGATTCGCTGGAACATCGAAGAGCGGTTGGCGACTTGAGCCTATTCTACAAGTATTTTCATGGAAAGTGTTCGAAGGATGTGGCCCGCTTAATTCCCCCCAGAGCGGTGCATGTTGGAAATACACGTCACGCTGATACTTCACATCCGTATGAGGTTCAGCTTGTTACTCCTCGTACAATGCTTTTAGAGCAGTCGTTTATGTGGAGAACATCATCCCTTTGGAATAATTTGCCTAGGACTGTGTTTCACTTCGAGAACAATTTACAGCGATTCAAGAATGATGTGAATCGCTTTTTCCGTACACGTGTCGCTCCTGTAGCACTTTAGGGACCTCCCTGCAGCACGTGTGCTAGACCCATAGAAAAAATATACAAACCAAGAATTATCTGAAGATGACTACGATCTGAATTGATTTGCGAGGTCGTGATGGAACGAATTAATAATGATCCTAACCTAATTCATAATATTATTTTTTTCTGACGAGGCCACATTTTCTCTTAACGGAAGAGTTAACAGGCATAACTGCCGGTACTTGTCTACTGAGAATCCCTACTGGATAATCGACAGTCATTCTCAAAGAGCATAAAAGATAAACGTGTGGGCAGGGATTTGTGGACGTCATATTATTGGTCCCTTTTTTATATATGGAAATCTTACAGGACAGCGTATTTACAGTTGCTCCAAGAGCAAGTTATTCCAACTTGTGCAGGTCTTTTTCTCGATGAAAATAATTTGGATACCCCTAACAGTAATCTCTGGTATCAACAGGACGAAGCACCTCCTCACTATGAAATCAATGTTCGTAGATATTTGGATTCGATTTTTCCTAATCGATGGATAGGCAAATGAGGTGCTGTACAATGGCCTGCAAGGACTCCCGACCTTACGCTACTCGATTTTTTTATAGGGTCATTTGAAAACCAAAGTTTACCGAAGTTGACCTGAAATTGTAGAAGATTTACGACAAAGAATTCAAATGAAGTAGCACAGATCACCCCGGATTCTCTGTAAAACTCTGTTCAGGCTGTTTATGACATATTGGGTCATTGCCTCGCTGTTAACGGCAGAAATTTTGAGCAACTGTTATCTTAAAAATAAATCTAGAGTATTTATTAATAGTTTTTTTTTTCTCTTTTTCTCTCTTTTAAATTCCAACTGACAATAACAGTTCAATTTAGACATGTGTTATGGACAAATCATATCTAGAATTTTTAGTAGGACTCAAAAAAAAATAGGGCTTTCCATTTAAAAAAAATCAAGATGGCGTAATTTCTTCGTACTGACAATTCAAAACATTTTATTGTCAACGTTAGCATGTGCGCCGTATAACACCCTATAACTTTTATTTAAACATTTTTTTGATACACCGATTAATAAATACTGTGGAATCATTATTCCATACATATGGGGCACCCTGTATATATATATATTTAACTAGCCGGGCCCGCAGCTCCGCTCGCGTGGACTTGATTCACTACTATCGTCACTGCTTATTCCTTATGTTACCCAACGTAATAAAATATCTCACAATATTTCCCCTTATCTCCCAATATTTCTCCTTATCTCCCATTATATCTACATAATTTCCATTATCTAGGATTATCTCTGCTCATCTCCTCCCATTATTTCTCCTTATGTCCCATTATTTCTCCTTATCTCCCATTATCTCACCTTATTTTCCAATTTCTAGGCTTATCTCGCAATATTTCTCCTTATCTCCCATTATTTCTCCTTATCTCCCATTATCTCACCATAACTCCCATTATCTATACTTATCTCTGCTTATCTCCCATTATTTCTCCTTACCTTCCATTATTTATACTTATCTCCCATTATCTCACCTTATCTCCCATTATCGGATCCGGCCTTTTTGGTGGCCATTGCATAATCGGTATATCAACTTGATTAAGATAATTGAGTACTTCCCTAGCCACGTGAGGTCGAGCGTTGTCTTACATAATCAGGAAATTGGGCCCCACAAAATGACCGAAAGGCATCACATGTTCTATTACAATATTCTCAAGATAGTAGTCAGCATTCATGGATCCCGTACGGACAGGAACTAACTCTGTGCGAGCATCAAAGCAGATGCCACCCCAGAACATAACAGAGCAACCGCCGAATGGAATCCTTGCAGAGATATTGCAAGGAGCAAACCTCTCTCCTGGTCTTCGCCATACTCGCTCACGACCATCTGGATGTTTTAGACTAACCTTAGTTTCATCTGTGAAGAAAAATTGTTTCCAATCATCCACAGACCAGTTTTCGTAATTTCGAGCAAAACGTAACCTGGCAACTCTGTTCTCTTTAGTAAGCAAGGGCGCAGTGGCTGGTCTCCTACTGTTTAATCCAGCTTCATTTAACCGTCTTCTAACTGTTTTAGAAGAAATTGTGACATTGCGAACAGCTTCGAGTTCATTTCTTATTATAGAACTAGTAACAGTCCTGTTTCTTAAAGCATATTGTCTTATAAAACGTTCATCTAGGTCGCTAGTACATCGTTTTCGCCCTTGCCCTAGCCTTCTAGAATAAGTTTCTACTTCATTCAAGCGTCTTACCATACGACTTATTGTGCAACATAACTCTGACAATATCCCTCGTCCAATAAAACTGAGGATCGCACTACCTCGTTTTCATTTAAATTCCTTGTTCGATTCATTTTTCTAATTCTTCGGGGTCAAAAATAAAACAGTCTACCACAAAAACGTATTGCTTTGAAAAAAGGAACAATTTATAAACTTACTTTTAAAGAAAATCTATAGCATTATTACAGAAAATTGTTTATCTTCTAAAAAATTCTTTAAAACTGTAAATCTAAACGAATTGTTTTTGATTTCTGTCATGAACAACGAAACAAAATATGCATAGCCTACTATTCAAATACTCAATAAACTTTAAAACTGACATAAGAAAAAGATAAATTAATTTTCAGATTGTTGCGTTAATTTTGTCCAGGAGTTTATATATATATATATATATATATATATATATATATATATATATATATATATATATATATATTAATACCGAAGTAAAACAATAGATGTTTTTTAGAATTCCACTATATTTATAAACCGTAACAATTGTTTCGACATACAATGTCTTCATCAGACGGATGATAACTTTAAGTTTAAAGTTATCATCCGTCTGATGAAGACATTGTATGTCGAAACAATTGTTACGGTTTATAAATATAGTGGAATTCTAAAAAAATCTATTGTTTTACTTCGGTATTAATTTACAATGAATTTCCATCAAGTAACGGCTACCTCAGTGAATAATATATATATATATATATATATATATATATATATATATATATATATATATATATATATATATATATATATATATATATATATATATATTAACATTCTTAAATTAGCTAGGTGAAATAAACTTTTATACCTTTTGAAACTTTACCATTTCCTATCCACCTTTCTTGTTACTAACTCTCAAGTCAAAGTGGCTATCGATTTAACAACTCTCCCACAATATACATTTCGATAATTTGAAAAGGTGAAGTGCACAGCACAATTCACTCCCTATGGATTATTTCAGCCGTAACATACATCTTAGGAAGGGATTTGTTAAAATCATTAGGGATTTGCTGAAAGTCAACAAGAAGAGAGCTTAGGTTAACCACACACAACCAGTAATTATGTTGAGATATTGGTAAAACAAACGATATTTATTGAGTTTGCTAGTCGTTATTTTAGTGAGGGCTCGTTAAGTCCAAACGGAGTTTACTTCTTGGCAAACTGTGCATAAGCGAGTGTTAATAATAATTTTGTTTTTTATTTGATTTTCGATTTAAAAATAAATATTGGTGTTACGTTAAAATAGGATTACTTTAGAAATTCTTTTTTCTTAATCTTAAGAAACAAAGAAAATATGTTAATTTGTAAACATAGAAATCAAATTATACTTACAAATGTCTGTATTTATAAAACTAACTTCCTCATTATGTCACGCTATAACTTAATTTGTACCTATTTTTAAGCTACGTGGGCCAGAATTAGAAAAACTATAAGGCAGTTTAACTGTAGAAAGTATTTTAGTCAGACTTTTTTAGGCAATTTAAGTAGCAATTTATGACTTAAAACCTCTTAAAATGGTTTCAATTCGAAGATGACGTTTTATTGTAAATAATTTACAGTTTATTCTGATATGATGCGTATTTTAAAAGAGTAATAGTGTTTTTACCCTAAGCATGGTAAAATATACTATACGTCGAGACTTGCCGAACTAATTGAACAACCTCGACGTGCGAATGATAGATCTTTCCAAGGCGTTTAATAAAATGTGTCACAAACTACTGGGCTTCCAACTTCTTTACTTCGGTTGCCAATTTCACATAAAAATGTTGGTCCAGTCATTCATACCGAACAGAAAACAGAGTCACGGTTGATGGAATGTCCTTAGAGAAGAAAGAGGAGGTCGGAGTTTAACAGTGCTTTCTATTGTCGATACTATTGTGGAATATCTGTACGTCTAATATCTCTAAGGTAGACCATATCAACCTGGAATGATATGTCGACGATATCGCCATTGCAATCGCATCAAGAATTAATCAGTCACCTTAAGGCACCATTGAATAAATTGTTGCATTAATATGATCATATGAGAATGAAATTCAGTCCTGCCAAAATTCAAGCGATTATCTTCTTCAAGTTAAATAAGATTACGGACATTTTATACGTGGAGGAAGTGAGCCTGTTTAGTGCAACAAGGTAAAGAATTGTGGTTCCAGTTATGAGAATTGCTGATCTGAAAGGAGCAATTTGCAGCAGTGACCGCTAAAAACCATAGTGTTATTTTCAAGTTCCTATTTACTACTGAATGTTACTATATATGTAAGACAATTGTCAGACTAGGGAATTTGGCGAAGGTTAAAACAGCTTTTCTTGGCAAAGGTAGCTATTATGAAAATCACATGACCCAAGAGGTTCAAAACGTGAGAGTTAGGTACTCACAATCTAAAATAATATCTCAAATAAAGAAGCCAGACTATTTAGAGGCCGATATCCTAACCAAAAAGAGATGATGTTACAGATTCTAATATGTTACATAAATAATATTTTAGAACCAAGATACATTTCTACATTTTCGACCTAATTTTTAATCACTGAAAATCCGAGTTCAGGAATCGATTTTTTCAATGTATTATAGATTTATCAAAAGTTTACGCTAGTTACATACAATCGGCAATTATATTGGGGTATTGGCAAAACAAACAGTGTTTAATGAATTAGTTGGTCATTATTTTTGCCAGAGATCGTTAAAACTAGAAGGGGTTGGCCTGTATCAGGCGGACTATGCACAAAATAATAAAGCTCAAAAAAATCATCCATTTTTGAGAACATTACTCATTAGCATGGTTCCGTTTTTAAAATAAATCAGAGTTTTACACTAAAATATATAATTATAATAAAAAAGAAGCCCAAAAAAAAACCTTTTACACCTAAAATACTGTCTGGATCGCTGTTGAAGACTATTAGGCTATTTTTAATAGTACTTGCATAATCCAGAGATAATGTTAAAATAATTTTTCGAAAATCGGTTTAATTAGCAAGTTAACTTAATAACATTTCAAAGTTATATGACTTACAAAATATGACTGAACTAAATAATATTTTTGTATTTATTGGTGGCTTTACGAACGAATATTCTTCCTTTATATAGATAATGCGGTTAGAAAAAGGAACTAACAAGAGGTAGATCCCTCCTGAATATAAAAATTCGCCATTTGCCACTATTTATTTTAAGAAACTTACAATTAACTTTAATATGATAAATACCATTTTAGAAACAAAATTTTGCCAGAAATAATATTTTCAGCATCGAGTAACTGTATTATTTAAATTGTTATCAAACGTAGATGCTTCTTATTTGCACTAATATGGTTTTAACTTGTACTTCTTTAAGGTTTCAAAAAATTACTTCACTTCTCATTAGTTGTTTCATTAAATTTGTTCATAAAACATGCAAACTCTTGAATATATTAAGAAATTTTCTAAATAGATACCGAGAATGTTCAGAATAAGAGAAACAAATAATAATGCCTTGATTTGAAGATTTGTTTCTTAGTTTATTTAAAATAAATATGAGTTTTATGCTTTAAATTGAATTATTAATATTAATTTTTAAAGCAATTTATTGATTATAAAAGAGAAATCTCAAAAGATAAATAAACATGTTTATTATTTTCTACAAAAGAAAATTGAATAGCTATGTAAGTTTTTATGTCATTTTCTGATGTATTGAACGCGATAAAAAATCAATTTTAGTATCAAACCGTAAATAACTGCCAAGAAAAAATATTGCCAGTTACTTTATTTTTCTTTTATCAATTTTCCAGTAAGAAGACTGTAAAAATGAAAAAAAAATTTTCCTGCTTCTATGATTTTAAATTTAACGTCTGACCATTCTCGACAATTGTTGTTATTGAATCCGTTATACAGGGTATTACTAATTCTATCACAAGAAATAAAAATTTGAACATGGTAGTGATTATACAGTTACGTAAGCTACCAAAGCGTATAGACATTACGCACAATTTGAAGGTTAACAGTTTTGAAAAATTTTGATATTTCCTAAAATATCCTCGAAAAACGTATTTATTTTTACTATTTTTTAACGTGTTGGTCTATTTTAAAAGTTATGTTAGGAAAAGTGGTATCTTTGGTACAATAACACTACTCAGTATATATTAGCACTATATCAAACACTTTATTTTCGCGCTAGATGTGCGTTTCGCTAACCATGTTAGTTTCATTAGAATTATGATTGACTAACAGACAATCATCGCTACTGATAAAGCTAATATGGTTAGCGAGTCGAGTTAAAAATAAAGTGTATGGAGTAGTGGGATATATACTGAGTAGTACTTTAAAATCTATTATTATTTTTAAAGTCCATCTAAGTCAAATAAAATGTGGAAGTGATTTGATAAGATGTTATCACAAAAGATTCGGAGACTAAAAAGTTTACATTTTAATGTTCAATAACTTTACTAGATAAAAATTGTGAAAGAGACTTTAAATTTTTTAGTTCCTATCTTTTCTGTTGCTTCAGTATGTTATTTATATATATATATATATATATATATATATATATATATATATATATATATATATATATATATATAGATTTTCAATAAGTTAATTTAAAGAGAGTTGAGGTTAGTCATATGAAACCAATAACTATTTCGAGATATTAATAAAATGAACAGTAACTTATTTATTGAGTTTACTGGTTACTATTTTTGCTTGTTCTTGAAAAACTATGGAGGAAATAAAAATAAATACTCCAGTCTGGTTTTCAAAATTTTAATTTTAATAAATGTGAATTATAGAGTGGTGCCGAATTAATATTAATTTTTGAAATAACTTTTGAACTTAAAACTTGAGAACGTATGTATAAATAACAAAACCTAAAATTAATAAATTTTCTTAATATTTAATTTGTTATACTCGATTAAAACTGCACATGTATATTTTTAGCTGAGGTTAGATATTGGATACATGCAACATTTGACAGTCTTCTTAAAATCCTACACCCTAATGTCCTTTTTTGTGACAAAAATTAATCATAATTTTTTTCTTTCTTTAGTACTACAAATAATATATTGGTAAATTCCGCCCAAAATATGGGAACATGAAAAAATTGTGTATATAATTATTATTATTATTATTATTACCTATTATTAATTAATTTATTATCATTATTACCAATGATGTTATATGTTTAATATTCTAAGGAGGAATGCTACACCAAATCAAAGTAAAGTAACAAAAATAAACAAATTTTCTCATTGGTTAAATATTTCTCGTTTAAAGCTGCTTGTTTGGGAGACATCAATTTTCTTACACATATTTATATTTTAATAGATTATTACTTAGTTGACTAATTCAGAACAAACACTTATTCTGAATGATTTAAAAAGCCAAACTGTTCTTAAAATCATACATAATAAATTTTATTTCAGATTGCAAAATTATAGACAGGGCTTGTTCCAATTAATAGTGTGAATTTTTTTTTGTTTAACAGTGTTTTAACATAGTACATCCATGATGACGATTATAGTCAATTATCGTTCCTGATGCAGCTAACCTTTCCGGTGTAAAATATCACATATAATCGTTCAGTGATACGAATAATCGTATGTGAGTGTCACAAGTTAAACGAGTGCAAGAAGTATTTTTCACTCCTGGTGTACTCTATACTTTTTCTACGACAGCATCTAGAGAATATACTAGTTTAATTTAGAAATGTATATCTAATTCTCCAATTTATTTATCGAACAGAAAAGCGGGTGTTTATTTGCTTAATCATAGACTAATTATAATGACATAAACAACGTGCACAAAATTTACGCAGGCTTTTAGTGAGTGTTACCATTTTTGATCACGCTATATAAATCCAATAATCTTCAAAAGTAGTAAATAGAGAGTTTTTATATACTTTTTATAGAATTAGTAATATTTTTTTACTAGGAAGAAACTTTAAAATATCAAGGTTATAATATACTAGCCGTGCCCGCGGCTTCGCTCGCGTGGACTTGATTCACTACTATCGTCACTGCTTATTCCTTATGTTACCTAACGTAATAAAATATCTGCCATTATTTCCCCTTATCTCTCATTATTTCTCCTTATCTCCCATTATCTCTACATAATTTCCATTATCTAGGCTTATCTCTGCTCATCTCCCATTATTTCTCCTTATCTCCCATTATTTCTCCTTATCTCCTATTATCTCACCTTATCTCCCATTATCTAGGCTTATCTCGACTTATCTCGCAGTATTCTCCTAATCTCCCATTATTTCTCCTTATCTCCCATTATCTCACCATAACTCCCATTATCTAGACTTATCTCTGCTTATCTCCCATTATTTCTCCTTATCTCCCATTATTTATACTTATCTCCCATTATCTAGGCTTATATCGAATTATATAGAACATATGTATAAATTTATAAAAAAAACACGTAAATCGGATAAGTGGTTCTCAAGTGATAAGTGCTCTAACAGAGAGACAGATAGAGAGACGTTGCATTATATATATATATATATATATATATATATATATATATATATATATATATATATATATATATATATATATATATATATATATATATATATATATATATATATTTATTACATTCTTTGCAACATGATATTGTTCCATATTTAATGGTTTAGGCAGTGTATTGCAAGGGAACGCGCTAACGGTAACCTTTTTTCCGACTTGATTCACTGCACTTTATTCTTTATGTTACCTAACGCAATAAAATATATCCTATAACCGGGCCAGAGAACATATGTATGTTTTAAAAAAAGCACATAAATCAGATAAGTGGTTCTCCAGTGATAAGCGCACTAACGGACAGACAGACAGGCAGAGAGATAGGCAGACAGAGAGATGTTGCATTTTATATATATTATAGATAGAAGATTTAAGATAATCTTGCCAGAGAACAAATGTATGAATTAAAAAAAAAACACATAAATCAGATAAATGGTTCTCGAGTGATAAGCGCACTAACGGACAGACAGACAGACAGAGAGACATTGCATTTTATATATATATATATATATATATATATATATATATATATATATATATATATATATATATATATATATATATATATATATTCTATAACATTGGTACATGATATTCTAGCGGCAAACTTTTTTCCGATTTGATTCACTATTATCGTCACTGCTTATTCCTCATGCTACCTAACGTAATAAAATATAGCCTCTAACCTGACCAGAGAACATATGTATGTTTTAAAAAGAAAAGCACGTAAATCGAATAAGTGGTTCTCCAGTGATAAACCCACTAACGGACAGACAGACAGACAGAGAGACGTTGCATTTTATATATATATATATATATATTATATATATATATATATATATATATATATATATATACCTGGATTTATATTATTATATAACCAAAGAATATATGTATGAATTTAAAAAAAGACACGTAAATCGGATGATAAACGCACTAATGGACAGACAGACATAGAGACATTACATTTTATATGTATTATAGATTATAGATATTCACTGCTACATAATATTGTTCCATATTTAATGGTTTAGGCCGTGTATTGCAAGAGAATGCGCTAGAGGCAAACTTTTTTCCGACTTTATTCACTATTATCGTCACTGCTCATTCCTTATGCTACTTATCGTAATAAAATATAGAATATAACCTGGCCAGAGAACATATATATATGTTTAAAAAAAAAAAGTACGTAAATCGGATAAGTGGTTCTCCAGTGATAAGCGCACGAATGGACAGAAAGACAAACAGACAGAAAGACAAACAGACAGACAGACAGAGATACGTTGCATTTTATATATATTATAGATGTAATAAAATATATATCTATAACCTGGTCAGAGAACATATGTATGAATTTAAAAAATTACCTAAATCGGATAAGAGGTTGTCGAGGGATAAGCGCACTAACGGACAGACAGACAGACAGAGAGACGTTGCATATTTTATATATTATAGATATAGATTATTATTATTATATGACCTGGCCAAAGAATATATGTTTAAATTTAAAAAAGACACGTATATCGGATAAGTGATTCTCGCGTGATAAACGCACTAATGGACAAACAGACAGACAGAGAGACATTGCACTTTATATATATTACAGATTATAAATTATAGATTTTCTCTGCTACATAATATTGTTCTATATTTAATGGTTTAGGCTGTGTATTGCAATGGAACGCGCTAGCGGCAAACTTTTTTCCGACTCCATTCACTATTATCATCACTGCTCATTCCTTATGCTACCTATCGTAATAAAATATAGCCTATAACCTGGCCAGAGAACATATGTATGTTTTAAAGAAAAAAGTACGTAAATCGGATAAGTGGTTCTCCAGTGATAAGCGCACTAACGGACAGACAGACAAACAGATAGACAGACAGACAGATAGACGTTGCATTTTATATATATTATAGAAGATATAATACATCCTGTATAGAATTTAGGATACTTAAATTTAGTTTTCAGTACAAATAACTTCCCGACTGCAAATTCTGACTTATCAAGTTACTCTTTAGTAATGAATAATACTTTATTAAAACCTAGATACCTATAAGAAAATGCTTATCTGCGGAAGTAGAAATATTATTACTATGATTTATGGAAATTACCATAACTAAGTCTTGGTGCCTTACATTACACTTACAAAGGTTTTGCGACATAATAAATAGGTATATATAAATGGTAGAATAAATTGGACTGAAGTATATATTTTGTTAGATGCTCGTATTTGAAACTTCATGGTTTCAGTTTATATATTTCAATGAAAATAACATTTAACAACCTGTTACATCTATGATTTACCTTTTTACCGTCATTTAAATTATTTAAAATTCAAGTACAAAAGTATTGTTAGCAGAACCTTTTTTTTTTAAATTTTAACTGCATGATATATAATATAAAATAAATATAAACTCTAAACAATAACCCAACAAATTAATCACTGACGAAACCAAGTTTACTTTTGTAAATGAATTAGGAAACACGGTGACTGTTATGTTACCGTGGCCGCTCTAATGTCATTTAAATTCGACTCGATCTTACAAGGTTATTAATCGCCTGTGAAAAAATAATGGTCATCTTTAGTATACTTTTTTGATTACTGCAAATTACTTGTTACTTTTATTACTCACATCATCCATAATGAATGAACTCAGTGAATATTCATGCCTTTTTGTTTTATGCTATATAGTCCAGTGAACTGGTCGTTGAAAAAAAATCAACCGTGCATTTTGGGTAGGATGCGATTTTATTTTTTTATCATGTGGGGGTCTAAAGTTAGGTTAAATCTGAGTTTTCAGGGTCGTAAGTGTATCCATTTAGTCAGTATATTGAAAATAGGGTTGTAAATGGTTTTTTTCTTATATCTGGGTAACTGTAAGTCTGACAAAAACTTTGTAACAACTTTTTTGTAGATTGTATAATAATATACAAGTTTCTATTGTTGCTTTAATAATTAAGAAGTTATAAACAAAAAATATATTATTGTTGATAAATTTTTTCTATTAATTTTTATAAAAAAAATGCATTAGAGCTTCTTTTATAGAGAATTTTTAAACAAAAAATTTGACCTTCTATTCCTTATGATTTTGAATATTTTTGGAGGTTTGTTACCGCTGCAAAGGGAGGAAGGCCAAAGGTATGGGAGGTATATAGGTAGAAAAAATTATTGTTCCTTTATCATTACATATATATTATTTATATTATTATATTTTATGTTTTTTTATTAATTTATTATTATGGAACACTTATAGGATTACTTCGGTTTCTGTCTGTCTGTCCGTCCGTCACATCCGATTTTCTCCGAAACTATTTGACATAGAAAGTTTAAAATTTGGTACAAAAATATAGAAATTGGTGGCCTAATCAGAGCCGTGTAGTTTTAGAAGTTAACTTTTGACTTAAGGGATTAGGGTGAAATCGGAAGTGAAAAATCATTTTTTTACCAGGTCATCGAGCAGAGTGCCAAATGAAAGCTTGTGAAAACTCGGATTCAAAAATATATATAATCTAATAGTTGTGCACGCTTTTCCTAGTACTATTTTTTAAACATGGCCAAAAAGCTCTGCCACCTACCCTATTCCGAGAACTACTGAACAAGACATTTGGAAAAAATTCTGGAATGGTCTCCATAAAGTGTAGGTTATACGAAAATTATCACGAGTGATAATTTATCCGGTATAAAAAAATATATTTGACCGCCAAAATGTAATCACTAATTATAAATTTTGTTGAACTATTAAATATTAATATATACCAGGCATACAAGTATGAAATGCGGATTTTTTTTTTCTAAAAAAAACATGTTAAATTCGGAAGAATGATAAAAAGTGCTTTATTCAAGTATGCTCCATCGCTTATTATACATTTTTCCCATCTTTCGGGCAATTTACGCAATACGCCAGTAAAAATCTTCCCCTTTTGCTGCGAACCATTCATCGAGCCATTTTTTCACATCTTCGTACGAACCAAAGCGCTGCTCAGCAAGTGTGTGACCCATGATGCAAACAAGTGGTAGTCGAAAGGAGCCAAGTCTGGTAAGTAAGCCGCATGGGGTAGAACTTCCCAGCTGAGCCCTTCCAACGGGTCGCGAACTAGTTTTGCCGTTTGTGATGGAGCATTGTCATAAGGAAAAATGACTTTGTGTTGCCTCTTTCGGTATTCTGGTCTTTTTTCAAGTAGCGAACGGTTCAAATAGGTCAATTGTTGTTGGTAACGTTTAGTATTAACCGTTTTCCCAGGTTTTAACAGCTCATAATAGACCACGCCCCTCTGGTCCCACCAAATACAGAGCATCGTCTTTCTGCCAAAGCGATTCGGTCTTGCGGTGGATGTGGATGGTGCGCCTGGGTCCCATGATTTTTTGCGCTTGGGATTCTCAAAATAAATCCACTTTTCATCCCCTGTAACTATACGATGCAAAAACGACTTCCTTTTGTACCGAGCGAGCAAAATGTCACATGTGTTTTTGCGCTTTTTCCATTTGCCTGTCGTTCAACTCATGTGGTACTCATCTACCGGTCGTTCTGAATCTTTCCCATCTCTCGTAGCCGGTTGGAAACAGCTTGTTGACTAACGCCCAATTGCTCGGCGAGTTGTTTTTGTGTTTGCGAATCATCTTCGTCCAACAATGCTTGCAATTCCACATTTTCGTATTTTTTTGGCGTACTTTGTCTGCAACATCGAAGTCGCCACTTTTGAAACGCCGAAACCATCGTTCACACGTATCTTGCGATGAAGCATGTTCACCATAGGCTTCTCGAAGTAATCGGTATGATTCAACAGCAGATTTTCTTCAAATGAAAACAAAAAATGAATGCTGTTCGCGAATGCTCTTTGTTAGGTATAAATTTCGACATATTGAACACAACAACACAACACTATGCATACACTTTTCCAATTTATCACTCGTGCGCGTCTGACACTTGTTGATGACACAACAAAATGGCGCAGTGTCAAATCTTTAAAGCACAAACTGCATTGGTGCATCATCTGTTGTCTGAAATCCGCATTTTATACTTGTACACCTGGTATTTTATTATATATTAATATAAATTGTAATCAAATAAAATAATAAAAATAAAATATGACAATAATATTATTATTAAAAAAAATATATTAATAAATTAATAAGCAAACATAAAATATAATAATATAAATAATACGTATGTAAAAATAAAGAAACAATACTTTTTTCTACTTAATGACCTCACATACGTTTGAACTTCCTTCCTTTGCAGCGCCCCTTAAAATTAATCAAAATTATAAAGAAGTTTTTTTATAAAAATTCTCTATAAAAATTTATAGATAAAAAGTGATTCAAAATAATAATTTTCCATCCCCTGAATCTTCATTATTTTTTATTTATAACTTCTTAATTATTAAACTGATATTAAAAAGTTTTTAAGGAAAGTTGTAAATTGTTGCCGAATCTACAAGAAAGTTCTTTACAAAATTTTTTTCAGAGTTTCAGTTACCGAGGTATATGAAAATACCATTGGCATCTCTATTTTTAATATGGCTGCCAAAATGGGTGCACTCTGGCCCCGAAAACTAAAATTCAACGATTTATGTTGGACCCCCAAATTAAAAAATAAAATCGCATCCTACCCAAAATGCACGGGTGAATTCATTAGACTAATATATTTTCGAATTCACTACCTAGTATATTTCTCTATTGGAAATTCAAACAAGAAAACAGCACTTTAATTTAAAACTCAGATAACAACTTTTGACTTTACATGCATTTGAAATTAAATAAAAATATTGATATTCCCTAATTTTGTCCACCAGTTTATGTACAGGCAATTTTCAGAAGGACCAATCTGCAAAATTTGAAATGAAAAGCGTGTTAATTTTGTTTTATCTGTACTTTCATATCCATATTTTATAACCTGTAACAACCGTTCTCCTGCATTACATAACTGTACGTATTAATTCTGTTTCCAGATATTAATGAATGCGACAAAGCCGGTTATTGTCCCAAGCCAGGCAGATGCGTCAACACACTGGGGAGTTTCAAGTGCATTTGTCCCAGAAGATTTAAACTGGACTCAACAGGAACATACTGCACAGATGCGGACGAGTGCATAGATGATTCAAAATGCCCGGAAGGTAGGAATATAAACATTCATTTATTGTTATGTTAAATTGTCCTGCTGAATTTATAATCTATTTAAGATTTGTGCAGCGAAAATTGTAGTTTATAGTATGCAAATTTGTACAGTGCGGACGTACAGCGTTATTTCTTTGTAATATTTAGATCAGATAAGGGAGCATTGTCAAATAAAATTTCAATTAAGTTACTTTTTAATATGAAGTTGAAGACTTATATCTCATGAAATCGTAAAAGTGTTAGACTTCAGTCACATGATAAGTAACATAAGTGAAAAGAAAATATATTTTTAGATACCACTATTCTTAACATTTTGCTCCTTTAATTTAATGTTCTTACCTTATTTATCCATTTTTATTAAAGTAATACAACGTGGATATTTTTTCCCTAAGACAACTAGATTTTTAATCTAAAAACTGTTATACCAAATAATAATAGTTAATGTCACCTTTAACGTTTACATGTTACTGTTTCAATAGCTCAGTAGACGAGCCTCGGTACTTCTTTAAATTCTTGACACTGAAGGGAGTTTTCTTTAAAAGTAGTTTAAACATTCTGCGGTTTAAATATTCATAAGTTCTATCTTTTTGTAAATTCATGGCTAGATCTTTGTAAAATTAGCGGAGGTGCCTTTACCCTTTCTACAAAAAAATTCTTTCTTACCTTAAAAAAATCGATGACAGAGGGCGACTTTTCGAAAAAAGTCACCAAGGAAAAATGGTAGCTTATCAAAGGAAAAATCTATTCTTATCTAAAAAGACATTTTTTCGAAAAACAAGGCACTCCAGGGCAGTGTTCCCTTCGCCTTAACTTCCTCTAGATTACTGCTTTGCAATACCCACCCCCAGAGTTTAGAACTTAATTCTGTGTTTTGTTAAGTAGATTTCATTATTTTAATCTTTGTTTTAGCAGTAATAGTATATATAATAAAAGTTTTTAACGTAGTATAAAATCAAAAATTATTGATATATGTTATTTCATTCGTCAATAACTCATTTCAAAATACTAAAATTCAAATGTGTGTGCAGTATAAGGCGCAATTTTTTTTTAACTAAACATGTTAAAACTCTTTTAATTTGTAACCTAATATAGAAATATTGATTTCCAGCTTAATAGAATTACAACACTCTCCAGGAATCAGTCAATTGTTTTTAATGCGCCTGTTTAATGTAATCATCGGTGTACACGCTGAAAAAACTATAAATCATCGGGAACTCTTTTCTCATTAGAACGTCGTTTATCAATATAACATAATTCGTAGTTGTTAATACGGAAATATAAAATATATAAATACGTAATATATATATATATATATATATATATATATATATATATATATATATATATATATATATATATATATATATATATATATATATATATATATATATATATATATATATATATATATATATATATATATATATATATATATATATATATATATATATATATGTATATATATATATATATATATATATATATATATATATATATATATATATATATATATATATATATATATATATATATATATATATATATATATATATATATATATATATATATATATATATATATATATATATATATATATATATATATATATATATATATATATATATATATATATATATATATATATATATATATATATGTATATATATATATATATATATATATGTATAAGACAATAATTTAAAAATTGCAATGCAATTATATATATACATATATATATATATATATATATATATATTTTATATACATTGCAATTTTTAAATTGTCTTCTTCTTCACGTGCCTTGTCCATTGCGAACGTTTGCTATTAGCATGGCTATTCTGATTTTATTTGCGGAAGGTCTGAACAGTTGGGCAGATGACAGCCCGAACCAATGGCGCAAGTTCTAGAGCCAAGAGTGTCTTCTTCTCCCGGGTCCCCTCCTGGTGTCTATCTTTCCTTGGATTATTAAGTGAAGTATTCGATATTCACTGTGTCTCATAAGATGTCCGAGGTATTCCAGCTTTCTTTTCTTAATAGTTATTCCCACCTCTCTTTCCTTACCGATCCGACGCAGTACCTCCTCATTAGTGATGTGATCCGTCCAAGATATTCGCAGGATACGTCTGTACGCCAAGATTTCAAAGGCCTGAACCTTTTTCATGACCGTCTCGGTTATTGTTCACGCTTCTACTCCGTACAACAGTACCGGAAATATATAACATTGGAGTAGTCTAGTTTTAAGAGGAGGGAGGTTGGAGATAAATATGCTCTTCATATAACGATGCTCTCGCTCTTGCTACTCTCACACGTATTTCTGTTGCCTGGTTCCACCTGAGTTAATTATTGTTCACAAATAGGTTTAAGATTCTACTTGTTCAATCCTCTGGTTGTTTAGTATTAATTGTCTTGCTGCTTGTTGGTTTTTACTTATAAGCGTCCATTTGGTTTTCGCGAGGTCTAGGCTTAGCCCATAATCTTCACTTGTTCTTTGTAGCCTTTCCATCAGGCTATTTAGCTCATCTGTGCTGCTAGCGAGTACTACCATATCGTCAGCATATCTTATGTTAAGTTTTTCTCTATTTATTTTTATGCCTTCAGTACTTTCTTCTAGCGCTATCTTGAATACTTCTTTGGAGTAGATATTAAAGAGGAGGGGAGACAAAATCCAACCCTGGCGCACATCTTTCTTGATATCAGTATTCTTGGTTAACGCTGACCCTATTTTCACTCTAGCCGACTGTCCCCAGTAGAGATTTGCTATAGTCCGGATGTCCCTGGAATCGATTCCGATCTGATGGAGTATTTCTAGCAGTTGATCGTGCTTAACGTTATCGAAAGTTTTAGTGTAACCTATGAAACACAGACATACATTTTTATTCATGTCTCTACAGCGCTGAATAAGAACGTGTAAGCTGAAGAGCACTTCTTTTGTGCCAAGGGCATTTCGAAAACCGAACTGTGTATCTCCGTTGTTTTTTTCACATTTTTTAGAAATTATATTGTATATAATCTTGGTGAATGCCTTGGTGGTGTGGTTAATTAGGCTTATCATTCGGTGTTCATCACAAGATTTTGCGTTCGGTTTGGCCACAAAGGTTAACTGTAGCCAGTTCTCAGGAAATTTCCCCCTGTTGAAAAGCGTGGTGAGGGTGTCGAGAAACTCTCTGTTTATTTTGCACAAGATTTTTAGAGAATTTCGCGGTGAATGCCATGGTCGCCTGGTATTTTGTTGTTTTTAAGAGTTAAAATAGCCTTCTCCACTTCCGCTCTTAGAATGGAAGGACCCGCATAATTATCAACTTTCAGTGAACACCCACTAGGACGGTCAGCATCAAACAGTTGCTCTACATAAGTTTACCAAATCTTTATGATTTTATCGGGATCTGTTTTAATATTTTCATTAGCGTCGGCTAGGCTCTTCGATTACTCAGTGTATTTCTTCTTGTTTGTTAGTTCTTTTATTTTTCTGAGCATGTTGTGGTAGCCATATTTCTTTTCGCACTGTTCGATTTCTTCATACCTCTCCGAAAGCCAATTCTCTTTACTTTCTTTAATTTTTGTTCTTATCTTGCTGTGAATTTGTCGGTATTTTGTTCTATCTGTGTTCTTGTGGATCCGTCTTTCTTCCATCAAGTTAAGGATTTCTTCATTCATCCATTTTTTTTTTAACCTGTTTCAAGAGTTTAGTGCTTGTTGTTTTAATTACTTCCTTAATATTGGTCCATTTTGCTTTTATTGCAGTATCACCTTTAAGGAGTTTTGCTACTTCTTTGTTAAGATTATCTTTTACGTGCTGTTTAATATCATTGTTAGAAAGCTTTTTTATATCTAACTTTTCTGATGTGTTCTTCTTATTTACCGGTTTTCCTTTGACTTCAAAATTGCATACCACTGGGTTGTGATCTGATGCGATGTCCGCACCTGAGTACATTTTTGCTGATTTAATCAAGTTCCTAAATCTGATGGGCGCAGCGATGTAGTGTATTTGATTCCTTATTATCTTTTCTGGTGTATTTACCGGGGATTTCCAGGTGTAAAGTCTGCGGTGTGGAAGCATAAAAAAAAAGTGTTAGTGAGTGCCAAGTTGTTTTCCTGGCAGAACCAAATAAGACGATCTCCACGTTCGTTTCTTTCCCCAAGTCCGAAACTTTCTACAGTCCTTTCTACTTTTCCTTTGCCCCCTTTGGCGTTGAAGTCTGCTATTAGAAGTGTTATCCTTCTCCTCTTTGTTGCTTTGATCAGGGTATCAAGCTGGTCGTAGTAGTCTTCTATTATCTTCTCTTCTTTATTGGCTGTAGGTGCGTATGCTTGTATTATATTCAGGTCAAATGGGGATGCATTTAGTTGTAAGAGAATCATTCTGTCAGAGAATGCTGTATAAGCTTTTATTGC
>CM032454.1:89847025-89869359 GCA_019049505.1 Pachyrhynchus sulphureomaculatus | reverse complement strand
GACCGTGCAGTTAGATAATAATCCAGACTCAATTTACGGGTATGTGGTCTAGAAATTAAAATACTTAATTTATTCTTGTATTCTCTATATTTCGTGGATTTCTTTTCCACATCATCAGGAGATACCAGCTGAACCCATTAAACCAACTGCTAATATGGAAAAAGAGTACAGTTAAAAACTTACAATTAGTAAAATATACAAGCACTGGACAAACATTCCACTTTTGCAACCTAACACTCACTGAAACGAAAATACATCGAACATATGTTAGAACGTAGAAATTGTGTATATTTATTTCTTACAAAAAAAAAAACATATACATATAAAAAAAATCCATTGTTGATTGTTAATAAAATTCGATAACAAAAAGAAGTATGTCCACAGACTAGAAGATTTCACAATTTTATTTAGATACTAGCAGTGCCCGCGGCTCCGCTCGCATGGACTTGATTCATTATTATCGTCACTGCTTATTCCTTATGTTATCTAACATAATAAATATATCCTAACCTGGCCAGAGAACATATCTACGAATTAAAAAAAAAAAAAAAAAAAATCGGATAAGCGGTTTTCGAGTGATAAGCGCACTAACGAACAGACAGACAGAGAGATGTTGCATTTTATATATATTATAGATTATAGATTATTATTATTATTATATAACCTGGAAAGAGAACATACGTATGAATAAAAAAAAAATACGTAAATCAGATAAGTGGTTTTCGAGTGATAAGCGCACTAACGAACAGACAACATTTTATATATATTATGCTGGATGATATCGTTCTATATTTAATGGTTTAGGCAGTGTATTGCAAGAGAACGCGCTAGCGGCAAACTTTTTTCCGACTTGATTCATTATTATCGTCACTGCTTATTATGTCACGTAATGTAATAAAATATATCCTATGTTACCTAACGTAATAAAATGTATCCTATAACCTGGCCAGGGAACTATGTTTTAAAAAAAAAGCACGTAAATCGGATAAGTGGTTCTCGAGTGATAAGCGCACTAACGGACAGACAGATAGACAGACAGAGAGACGTTGCATTTTATATATATTATAGAGGATTATAGATAACCTAGACAGAGTAAAAAAGTAAGAATTAAAAAAAAAAACACGTAAATCGGATAAGTGTTTCTCGAGTGATAAACGCACTAACGGTCAGACAGACACACAGACCGAGAGACGTTGCATTTTATATATATTACAGAAAATTATAGATAACCGGGCAAATGTATGAATTTAAAAAAAAACACTTAAATCGGATAACTAGTTCTCGAGTGATAAGCGCACTATTGGACAAACAGACTGACATGCAGAGAGACTTTGCATTTTATATATATTATAGAAGATTATAGATAACCTGGCCAGAGAATAAATGTATGAATAAAAAAAAAAAATGTAAATCGGATAAGTGGTTCTCAAGACATAAGCGCACTAATGGACAGACAGACATACAGAGTGATGTTGCATTTTATATATATTATCTTCTTTGCTAAATAATATTGTTCTAGATTTAATGGTTTAGGTAGTGGATTGTAAGAGAACGCGCGCTACTTTTACCGACTTCACACACTATTATCATTACTGTTTATTCCCTATGTTATCCAACGTAATAAAATATAGCCTATAACTTGGCCAGAGAACATATGTATCTTTAAAAAAAAAGCACATAAATCGGATAAGTGGTTCTCGAGTGATAAGCGCACTAACGGACAGACAGACAGAGAGCCGTTGCATTTTATATATTATATATTATAGATTAAATTACAATATATGACTCTTAAACCGTCAATGTCAGTTCGGAAATTAATGGAAGCCCTTTCGCGATTTATGTGGACCATCTCCAAAAACAATCCCTTTGTATAATTACACTCCTGCTCTAAAATTTTTACGTATGCTTAAATTTTTGATTATGTATTGATAATGCGCATGATTTCTTACCTATTCTGTTGTTACTCTTATGTTGAGTGATGCGATATTTTAGATTCTGTGTGGTTTGACTGATGTAGCAGGCTCAACAATCTCGACATGGTACTCTATACACAACATTACAAGTTTGAATTAGGGGAATGTTATCCTTGGATTTCGTGAATAAGGAACCAATGGTATGAGAATTGTATTTAGCTATTTTTAAATTTTTAAATCTCTTGAAACGGGATACCACATTGTTCGTTGGAGCTTTAATATGTGGGAGCAGATATGAGAATATCAGAAGCAGAATTATATACTAATCTCCTTAATAACTTTTTTGGATAAGCATTATTCAGAAAAAGTTTAAACACCGTGTCAAAATTATCTTTCAAAAATCTGCGGTCGGAAATTCTGATCACTGTTTTTTTGTAGTGCAGTGCTTGATTTTTGGGGTGATTGGAATAATAATTAATATATCTGCCAGATGAAGATGGTTTCCGATACTAATTTTAAAATAATATGATTATTGTTAGTTCTGATTACTAAAGTGTCAAGAAATGGTACCGATTTATTGGTCTCTCTTTCAGTCGTAAACTGTATGTGCTCGTTGACAGAATTGAAGAGGTCTAGTGTCTGTGAGATTTGGTCACTAGGAATCGCGCACAACAGATCATCCACATATTTAAATAAAAAGGGCATCAGGAAATCCATGACAACCTGTGCTAAAATGGGACTTATTGGCGAGCTCATTGGAGTTCCAAATATCTGTTTTTAAAAACTGCCGTTGACAGAAAAATAACAGTTACTACATATCATATCTAGAAGTTTGAAGAAATTCTATTTGGATATAATTGGTTCGATTCTATTAGATGCGAATGATATTCCAGAATTTTGATAACTAAAGAAAGTGGAATGCTAGTAAACAAAGATGTCACATCCAAGGAAATCAAAACATAATCGTTAGGTAACGTTGTATTCTATTCTATTGGCTAGAGTTGGTAAGAATATTCCCCATAAATTTTGATAAATTATTATAGAATACTGAGCCCACGCAGCTGGTATCTCCTGATGATGTGGAAAAGAAATCCATGAAATATAGATAATACAAGAACAATTGAGTATTGATTTACTCAGTGCTTTTCTCACAAATGTAACTAAATATTAAGAGGTAGATACTGGTTTTGCCATTATTACTAAAAATAATATTATTACACGTATTAGGAATAACCTATTTCAAGAATTACTACTGAGTCTAGTATATATTAATGGCAAAAGCATGGGAAGACTTTCAGAGGTATTTACAACTATGATTGAATTACTGAGCCTAGATTTCTGCATTTCTTTATATTCCAGAATCTCTAGATGCCGTAAAATATCTGTCTGTTACCACGATAATACTTGAATGAAATTGAGGTTCAAATGAGGTGCAGATATTATACTTAACAGGAAAGGAATCTTTAATTTTTAGGCTACATCGCTTCAGGAGAAGGAGGTGAAAGGGGTGGATTTCTATAAAGTTTGAGTATTTGCGATAATGTTATAAAACATTTTCTTGGCTTAGAGCTAAAATAATGAGCAAAGTGTAGGCCATATTATTTAAAATCAAAAAATAAAGTTGCTTTGAAGTGTTGCTTTTAATATGTCATCATGTGAGTGTTTTTCAGGTTTCTTGAAATCGTGGAATCTTCATAAAAATAGCATGTAAAGGAATATAATAATGGAGAAACCATAACAAATAATCTTGACTTTACAACTTACAAATAACTTAATCAACTTTTTGGACTGTATCCAAAAGAATTCACACTAGTTAGTAGGTAGTTTGTGGGAATACCTCCTCCTTCTCCTCCTACAAGTAGAGTGACTCCTCCCAACAAACAGAGTAATTCTTCCTCCCAAGAACAATATTAATAAATTTTATAAAATAATTATAAACTCAAATATACAGAGTGACTTCACCCAACAAAATAATCTTGAAGTAGGTCAAATCCCATCCATGTGAAGAGTAGAGGACATACCCTACCTTAGTTTCATAAGTTGTTTTATTTATTTCAATAATATATCTAAGTTGAAGTTTTTTTATTAACGAATAAAAAAAAATATCCTTCTGTAACCTCGGACTGAAATATTTGTCTCCAGTTCTTCCTAAACACTAAGGCTATATATAAAAGTAGCGAAATCTACACTTACACAATAATTTCAACGTTAATAGATAATTTTTTGATTAGTCTAGCTAATCTAAAAGTTTTTTATCCATAATATGTTGATTTTTCTCCGATTTCTTTCTCTGTAATAAATATAAAAGTGATATTTATCAAGATCAAAACGTGGAGCACAATTAACGTCTTAACAACTTCTGTGGCCTCACCGGAAATTGCTTTAATTCTTCCTGGAAGCGCCTGGAGTGGCTACACGGAAAGGAGATTCAATATTTGTATTCAGCTAGTGGTTTGTTCTTTTCTTGGGTGATTACGTGGAAAATTTATGAAACGATTTTTTTTGTAAGAATTAGAGGGGAGAACGGCCTATTTTTTTCCGAAAGTTTTAGCACAAAAGTTCTAACAACAGTAGTTTTAATAGTAATCAACGTGTAAAACAGGGTTATTAAATATTCATTAGGAAGAAAGAAATATATAAAATAAATTTAAAATAATAATCAAGGAGAACGAACCTTCTAAGAAGAAAATATTAAGAAGTGATCAAGAAAGTAGGATAAATTTATTTAATAACAGTATCTTATTTATGCCAATAACTTTATGAATATTGTTGGGGATTTTTTTGAAAGCGAATCAGCAAATCTTAAGTACAAATTCTGTTTGTCATCTCTACGTCTAAGTTGGGGTTAAGTGGCTATCACCAAATTTAAGTTTGTTTATTACAGTGCTTCGTAACCATCAAAGGTATCAGATAAAAAGAATGTTCAGCTTAAAAATGTAAATATTTTTATTTCTTTCGCTAAATTCGCATTTGTTTACATTACTTTATTTGTTGGCATGACAACTTTCGAATGCCCAAAACATAGATTTTAAATTTGGTACACATATAGTACTTAAAGTAGAAAAGGGGCCGTTCTTAAAGAGGTGAGAAATTACAAATTTTGTGTAATTTTAACAATAATATTAAAACAATTATTTAAAAGATGGAAGTGGAGTTAGAGGGGATTGCTTCAATATATATCGTATTATACGTCCTCTTCGCGGTTCTGGAGTTGAGGAATCTTAAGATTATGTTATTTTCTCAATAACTTCTAATTTTAGCAAAAATAGTAAAGGTATCTCAGGTTTCACTTGTAAAGATCTCTAATATAAAGGTGTCCTCCATAATCATATTTACTGTCTTCTTTTAAAGCCAGCTGTATAGGGCGGTCCAAATTGGACAATTTTAAAGGTAAACCCCTTTATCTAAAGGAGATAGACGAAAACTGATGTCAGTGTCTGAGGCTCAATATTTATGATCAACTCAATGGTGAAAACCGTATATCGATATCTAGTACCGTTTCAGATATACAAGGTGTTCTTCAAAAATCTGCACTTTGGAAAAATGTTGATTTCTGTAAAAACATTCTCAAAGCACTTTTTTACGTGGATTTCAACAGTGTAAGTTACATTTTTTTACTACTAATATTTTAATAGTTATTAACGCAAAAATATATTTTTTAAATGGGATACCCTGTATATTTTTCCTTATCCGAATAGAGCTTTAAATTACCATTCTAAAAATATAGTACACTTTGTATTTTGCTTAAATCTACTTCAAAATATAAAGGTTTTCAGTTTTTACGCGAGTTTTAAATGCACATTTTGTGAAGTAGGCTTTCGACGGAGCGGCCATATGGTTTAATTCAATTGTTTACTCATAGTTGTCAAATTTTACTTCCAGGATCAGTTATTGAATTCTCAAATAAACAGCAATGAAGTTTGAAAATTACGAAAAATGGGATATGATAGTGTGTTTCATATAAACCGGGGAAAATTCGGAAGCGGCAAGTAATTTGTACCACGAATGGTATCCAGAGAGGCGTCAACCCCCCTCAAGGATATATTCGCTTGATTGCGGCATAATCTAGTTAATAGTGGCCAGTTTGAAAAGAAACGACCCAAAAATTATGCATCAAACAGGGATAAGGAGTTAGAAGAAACAGTAGTTTTAGGAACTATCGGAAATAATCCCAACACTTCAACCCGACAGTTAAAAGAATCCACTGGACTGCCAAGAACTAACGTAAGTCGTACTTTGAAGAAGCACAAATTTAGACCATTTAGGACAAGAAAAGTTCACCTTAGAGACGGATTTTTAACGGTGTATGGATTTTTGCCAATGGTTTCTGGAGAATTGTAACCATGTTCCGAATTTTTCATTAAATTGCATTTGGACAACAATGCAGGTATTTTTAACCGTTACAATTCTTATACGTGGGTACAAGAAAATCCTCATTTAGTTGTGGACTAAAGAAATCAAGGCAGATTTGGATTTAATGTGTGGGCAAGAATTATTAGAGACAGGGTTATAGGTCCATTTATTTACGAAGGAACACTCACCTCCCAGAGATATTTAGAAATTTTAAGGCAGCAAATAGAACCTCTTGTTGATGAACTGCCGTTAATGGATCTTAGAAATATATTTTTTCAATACGACGGGGCGTCCCCTCATAACGCTGCAGTTATCAGTAATTTTTTATCGGCCAATTTCGACTATAACTGGATAGCCAACCAAGGTCCGAACCGTTGGCCAGCAAGGTCACCGGATTTAACACCCATGGACTTCTATCTCTGGGGAAGATTGAAAGACCTAATTTCTAAATTGCCGACAAACATCAGGCAAGAGTTAGAAGTCGCAGTGATACAAAGTTTTGCAGCTTTCACTCCTCTTGACCTAATCAACTCGGTAAGAAGTGTCCAGAAAAGGTGCCGCCTATATGTAAATGAAACTGGTCGACATTTCGAACATTTCTTATTGAAAATTGTTTTGGTTTAGTTTGCTCTACTCGGAATAAATTGTTTTATTGTTGTTTTGTTTTATTTTTTACATAGTTTAAAGTACTATAGCATTTAGTAAATTTCATTGTAGTTATGACTCTTACTTACTTCTGGGATTTTTTTTTACGATTTGACTGCTATCGGTAAACAATTGATATTGCCTCTCCGTCCAAAGCCTACTTCACAAAATGTGAATTTAAAACTCGCGTAAAAACTGAAAACCTTTATATTTTGAAGTAGGTTTAAGCAAAATATAAACTGTGCTATATTTTTAGAATGGTAATTTAAAGATCTATTCGGATAAGAAAGAATATACAGGGTATCCCATTTAAAAAATATATTTTTGCGTTAATAACCATTAAAATATTAGTTGTAAATCCACGTGAAAAAGTGCTTTGAGAATATTTTTACAGAAATCAAAAATCAATAAGGAAAGAATTAAAATTTTCAATTAGGAAAGAATTACGAAACGTTTTTTCCAATTTTTAATTAATTATGCAGATTCTTACCAGAAAATTTTAAAACTTAAAAAACAACAGATTGTGCCTGTATATCTGACAAAACAAAAAAACTAATGGTACTAGATATCGATATGCGTCTAATCCTAACTTAAACCTTTCTTATTTTTTTCATCCATTGATTTTTATCATAGCAAAAAAACTTTGCGCTATGAGCGATTTCAGACACCGACATCAGTTTTCGTGTATCTCCTTTAGATAAAGGGGTTTACCTTTAAAAGTGTCCAATTTGGACCACCCTGTACATTTTCCACCGTGACTCCTCTATTCTTCATTCCAAGCAAAAAACTGCATATCAAATGAGTGTCTTTAATTTTGCAATTAAAATTTTTTTTATAGTCGCATTGGTCCCGAAATTATTAATAAAAACTGAAGTGTGATCTCTATTTTTGGAAATAGTAGCTAAAGTATAATCTAGATTTTTAATATTTTATTAAGAATGCCTTGATGCCAAGCAAAGTTTGCAGTTCCTTCAAATTTATCGAATAGTGATTTTTCAGGCTACAGTTGCAATTTAATTCGAATGTTATAACCATTCTTTAGTGGCCTAAAATATTATTTCTTAAACGAGTATGAAAACAGTGCACGGCTATCTTGAACTAACTTTAATTCAAGTTTTTGTCAATTGCAGTATTATTGGTGGAAAAGGTTTGTGAAAGAATATAAGATAATACAAAAAAAATGTGAAATCTTTCACCGAGTTATTTTTGATATAGCCCGATATATTTTTTTAAAAAAAAAAAACGTGTTTTTTCGAATGTAGTTGATTATATTAACTATTTAAAATAAAATAATGCGTATGTACTTGCTTATGTGCATGCGTCGTGTATGTCTGTGGGCACGTGTATTTGTGTGTCTCTATATGTACGCGAACGCGTACAATTGTATTGGAGAATGCAAAGTACTTTTTAAGTATTTAATAAAGCTCTAAATGCCCCACTTCTGCAATTTCTCAAGATAACTTGCGCTACCATATACTTACTTATACATATAGAATTGATACACAGATGTTATTTTGGAAAAATTCTGCGAATTCACTAGCGATATCGCTTATTACATATAAATGTAATAAAAAAATTATAATAATTATAATAATAAAATTTTAATAATAAAATTTTAATAATAAAATTATAATAATAAAAAAAAGTGTAATAAAAAGAATCGCGATTCTTTACCTCACAAAATCGTAAACCAAAAATCTAAGTTTTCTCTTTTTGTTTAATTTTAGCTTAGTGGTTAAACTTATTTAAGTCATATAAAATTAGTATTACTTCGCCAGTACTTGAGTCCGGTATAAAATATCCCGCGCTATTAAAAATAATAAATATAATGGTGCAAAAATAAATTTGTCATGCTGATCATGCCCATTCAGAAAATAGAAATAAAATTTGTTTATTGTGCTTTAAGAAAATAAAAGTAATGGTTAAAATCCAAGGTGCATTTAAAAAAAATTTAGATAAGTTATTAAAGTGTGATATAAATTTTTATATAGATGACGATAAGCTGCTTGCAGTCCAAACAGATACTTAGACTTTAAGTTTACCCGATTTTTCAAGTTTCTCGGGAGAAAATATAACTACAAGATCAACTGCACTGACACTTATGTGTCACATAAGCTTTTCAGTGCAGGTGATGTTGTAGTTATCTTTTCTTCCAAACTTATAGTTTGAATATCTGTTTGGATTATTACGTTTCGATAAAGCAAAATATGCATTTCTATTGTATGAAGAACACAGAATTGCAGACAGCTTATCGTCATATATATAAAAATTTATATCATACTTTAGTAACTTGGATTTTAGTCATTACCTTTGCTTTTTCAAAGCACAATAAACAAATGTTATTTCTATTTTCTGAATGTGAGAGGGCATCATTAACATTATAGACAAATTATTTTTTTAACCATTATATTTATTATTTTTAATAGCGCGAGATATTTTATACCGAACTCAAGAACTGACGAAGTAATACTAATTTTGAATAATCTAAATGAGTTTATCCACAAAGCTAAAAGTAAACAAAAAGAGAAAACTCAGATTTCTGGTTTATGATTTTGTGAGGTCAAGAATCGCGATCCTTTTTATCACAATTTTTTTATTATTATAATTTTATTATTATAATTATCATAATTTTTATATTACACTTATATGTAACAAGAGATATCGCTTATTACATATAAATGAGTGAATTCGCAGAATTTTTCCAAAATAACATCTACCTATAAATTCCATATATATAAGTATACGGTAGCGCAAGTTATCGGGATAAATTGAAGAAGTGGGGCACTTTAGGTGAGAAGAAATATATAACCTACACAAATATACAAGCTCATCTAAACATTATTAATTTTCAGTTTTACTCATTTTAAGCTTTATTGAATACTTAAATAGTTTGCATTCTCCAATACACATGTACGCGTACGCGCACATATACAGACACACAAACACACGTGCCCACACACACCCTACATAGAATAATACACAAGGCACGCACATAAGCACGTATATAAGCACAATTTTATTTTAAATAGTTAATATAATCAATTACATTCGAAAAACACATTTTTTAAAAAATTTCGCGGTATATTGAAAATAGCTCGATGAAAGATTTCAATTTTGTTTTTTCATTTTATATACTTTCGCAAACCTTTTCCACCAATAATATTGCAATTGACAAGAAGTTTAAATTAAAGTCAGTTCAAGATAGTCGTCAGTGGTATAGCCCAGTTAAATGAGCAGAGGCGGCACATGAATGCAAAGGGAAAAATGAGGGCAGATGAATATAATATGAAAAAGGAGAAAAAAACCTCTTAAGGCGAAGCCGTTTATTTAAGATTGGGTTAATTGATAACTGGGCACACTAGACCCTTCCCAACACACACACACAAGCATGCTTAACTAGAGTGGGACTTTAAAAACATAAACACAATTTAAATGACTGATGGGAGACTCTACAAAAAGGAATCTTTTTATACAATTGAAATTTAAAAATTTAAACCCTGTCCCTAATAAAAAAAAAAACATGTCTTTACTATTTTCTATATCAATAAGTGTGTGTGTGTGGGGGGGGGGGGTGCAGTTTATAAAAAGATTAGCAAATGATGGTGTAATGTAGAAGTTATAATTTTAATTAACATCTTCCCTATATTACAATTTGAAGCACAGAACACAAAAAAGAATCCAGACATATTCTCTTAATATTATATAATTAAATGTTGGGATTTTAAAATCTTTGGCACAACACTATTTAACAGTTATCACTACTACATGCACAATATTTTATTTTTATGGTTGATGCTCGTTTCGCTAACTGTTTTAACCTGGAGTGATGATTGACTATATTTAAAACTAGACTAATTATACTAAGATTGTGATTACTCAAGTGGAACTGACTAATCACAACTCGGACTTATTACTGTATGATTATATTTAAAGGCATGTTTAACAATGCATAATTTTTGACATAGCTCAGTGGTCTAAAAGTTGTAATAACTGTATATTAGGGTAAGGTGCGGTTACAATGAAATCACATAAAAATGTTTATTAATGTTAATGACCAACAAATCGACTTTAATATACTATATGAAAAATCAACTTAGTCTTATACTCTGTTAAATAACAATCTAATTGAGATCGTGGGTAACTGTGCACTCTTGATATTACAATTCCACAAGAGCACGCATGATAGTCCCAATGAGTGCGCATGCTACCTTAACAGTGCGCAAGCTAATTCACATGCATAAATCGCACTTGTAGACTCCAATGCCGATCTAAGATGTGCATTTATCGTGCCACATTCAGTGCACAAGCTGCACTGGATCCAGTCTTCAACAATAGGCTCCTTATAATTCTCTTGGCAACCAGGGCATCTCTACATTTTTTTCGTATTCTTTGGTGGTTTTTTTGGTTTTGATGGCGGTTTCTGCGATGTTTTGCATATTATTCTGGGTATTTTTTATTACTAGGTTCTGTTTCTTCTTCTAGTCTTCTAGTTTTCTTTTATAGGAAAGTCTGTAATTATTTCAGATCTTTTACTTTAGTTTGATGCTTTTCGGGCAAAAGATGCTTTTGGGAGTGGAGCAATGTCCATAATGAGCAAGTTGGTTCATCAGTATGTATCTGTTTTTCTCCCAATGGTGTGCTACTGTGGTGAAAACTCGCCACTTTTTTTGTCACTGCAGTAATCAACGTCACTAAATAGATCTCTATTGAAATGAAATATTATTCCTCCAACTTCGAAACCATACTTCGACGGCGATCTCTTAGAGACATATGCAATCATCATATAAGCAGCGTTGAGCAAATAAAGTGTTGAACAAAGTGGCTATCTGGAAGACGGTAATTGGTCTTCCAGGATGATTTATCATCCATTTTTCACACTCACTTGCGAAATATTTCTTCAGTGGTGAAAAAAAGCAACGATATAGCGGTTGCATCTTATGCGTGCTATGAGGCGGAATAGTAATGACGTGAATGAAATTTTTTCTACAAAAGTTTACTGCAGTTAAACTGGTGTTCGCAAAATAATTATCCAAAACCAATAACAGCGGACAAGTCTCTGTGGGCTTGGCATGGTATTTAAAATGATTCAACCAGTCCAAGAATAAATCTGTATTCATTCTACTAGACTTTGTAACAAGACCTATAGAATTTGCTGGAGCTCCATCTAACAACTCCGCCTTCATATGTTTACTAGGTGGTATATAATTTCTCGATGCACTCATCGCAGAGACATCATTAGCATTTATTTCTCTCTCTGCGCTACTGATTTCATTGACGCATCTTTTTCTTTTGACGCTAACAACTTTTGGCGCTTTATTCGGAACTGTAGAAAAGCCAGATTCGACCTATATTATATATTTGACAAGGTTGAAAGTTGTGTTTCTGTGTTTTCTAATTGATCATAGAACCTGTCCACTTGAGGCTTATTAAAGCCCATAGCGCGGGCAATGCTGGTTGAAGTCGGTTGGCGAACTGCTATATCCGGGTTTCGGCGCATTAAAAACTCTAACCCAATGCTTTCCAGCCATCTTGGTTTCTTTGTTAAATTGATGTACAATATTATTTTTTTCGGCATATTCATACACAACAGATCTTAACTTCTTTAGCGTAATCCCATAAAACATAGCATCTAAAGTCTTTATATGATCAACTAGTTCTTTTTTCACATCAAGCGTAAAGGTGGGTCTAAATCTGTTTAAAGATGTAGCAACGTCTTCTCTTTTTAATCTTTTACGTTTCCTAAGAGTTCAGCCACTTTTCTTTTGCTTTTTCCCTCTTCAAATACCATTTTCCATGCAAGATCCAATATCTCTTTAGAACAATTGATTTGGTTGGTTTTTCTTTGCTTGGAAGCCATCTAGAAAACAAGAAGATAAAATAAATCCAAATGGTTCACAAGAGTACAGAATCCACAAGAGTGCGCATGCACACTCTCGCTATGGACACTCTTGTGGAAAAGCTTGGGTCCGAAATAAATTGACACATTAGGGCCATCTATTGAAATATGACGACAACAACTACACAATCTACTGGTTATGACATGTTTTACACGATTTATTATCAAATAACTCGGTCACTGTTTACATATACATACTACACTGGCTGAAAAAGATCATATTATTTTAACAAAACATCGAAATATCAAAAATCTTACTTCTTTCCTCCAAAATGAATTATTTTTATGCGGAGTTTTTGCAATAGCATCCTAGTAGAGAGACGCTCAAAACACAACTGAAGTTGGCACGCTTTGAAGTCAATCGTTGCAAATATCAAGTCAGAGTACTCTTGGGGACCGCGCACACTCGTGGCACTTTACCCTATAACTTTTCTCATATATTCTACTTTTAAAACGTTTGGGATTTTTTTCTTTGAACTTCTTAAGATATATTTCCAGTTTTACGACTTATAGAGTAATGTGAGTCCCACCTTATTAAGGAAGTTGAGGTGGGATAGTCTCAACCAAAAGTTTTGAATGTTGTCATTTAGAAATGCTTTGTATTAAATAATTAAAAAAAATTATAAGACTAACGATGGTTATTATTATGATAATAAATTCATTATCGAAAGATTTTAAGTCATATATTGTTTATTTAATTTAATTATTAAATAATTTAACATGAATGGATTAACTTTTGGATGTTGTGTCCAAACAAAAAAATATCGAAAATAAAAATTAATTATATTCATAATTTTTAAAAAATTATCAAAGCAAATAATATGAAAAAAATAAAAGAATAAAAAAAATATTAAATTAAATAGTTAAAAAAATGGGTAATTAATAAAAAATGATAATTAAAAATCTTAAAATTCCGGTGTTGCGAAGCGGCAACGCTGTAACGTTGGCTCTACTGATATGCTTGTATATAGATATATTTAATTTTATGGTAATTAGATGTTGTAAACCATTTAAAAAATGGATAATAATAAAAATCAACAAATATTGATAAAAATGGTAAAAAAAATTTTATGTGGAAGCGAAAACGCGTTAGTGAGGCTGTATACAATCAAATATTAAGCCAACAAAGTGTTGGTAGACGGAACAGAAAATCAAGTAAGTCTCCTAACCTCTGTGACATTGTTCGTTGAATTGTTGACATGTGATGACTTGGAGAAAACTTAAAATGTGCTTCATGTAATGAAACACTTTCTTTATGTTATATTACTAATAAAAAAAAACGTTGTGGTCTAGCAACACTACTAACCATAAAGTGTGATAAATGTCTAATGTACAACACAGTATCAACAGACAGTACACATATATCGAAGGACAATAAGGAACATCATAATGTTAACACTGAAGCTGCACTAAGTAATTATAAGTCAGACAAGTAAATTAATTTGTAAAGTTAATGATAAATAATTAATAAGTAATTATATTTAAAATACAATAATAATAATCTCTAATTATATAATTGTTTTTATGTATTTTAGGAGTATTACATGCAGGGATGGGATATACTCATCTGAATAAATTGCTAGCTTCTGTAAATGTACCACCAATAGATTTTAAACTATTTAAAATATATAAATTTTCCGCCATTACTACTAAATGCAACGTTGCCGCTATCTCAGAGATAAAAGGTAAATCATTCACAAGTACCTCCAATAATTATTATTTTTCATAAAGTTTAAGCTTCCTAATTAAATTTGAAAATCTTTTTAAAATTATCGCGAAATTTCAATATCTAACATAGTTAAATTTCCTATTGATGGCATTTTTTTTTTGATTTGTTATAACAAAAAATGTGTCATTCTTATATCAAATTGACGTATTCTCTATAAGACTATATGTATTGTTAATTTCGATTTTTATTTAAATAAGTTTCCTAAAGACCTTAAATTTTTCAGAGAAAATTGCTAAACTAGTTAATCTACCGAAATAAATCTATACAAAATAGTTTTCATATTTTACGTTTCACGCCTTAACCTCCTTAAACACATTTTTAAAACTCGTACTATATTTTGTATTATATCTAGTATAGTTCCTCTTATTGGGTCTACGTGTAAGAAAGGTGAAATTATGAATATTTAACCTAATCTTATATTATTTACTTACTCGTTCATTAGGTTTTCCCCATATTCATTCTAGCTTTATTCCTTATATGATTTCTGTAATTTATTAAATGAAGATAGTAAATTCCAATTTAATATCATTTTTAGTAACTAAATTCTCTGGAAATGGGATTTGTCGTTTGTTGTAAATTTCACAAGTAAATGTAATATCGAATATATTGTTTACATACCTAGGAGTATATTATAGCTTTAAGAAATACTCAAATTCATGACTAGCTGCGTTTTCAAACTTACTTATGAATAAATAGCCTATGAAATGTAATATGGTATGATATAATATCGATAGCTATGCCTTTTTTTGAAAAAAAAAGAATTGTCATGTTAAACATTTTTTCTTTTAAAAGTTACCTCCCTGAAAAATTTTATTTTTTGTAAATAACAGCTGGTCCAAATTTTACTGAATTAAAGGGATATCTATGGCTCGAACCCTAACTTCAAATAGATTTATCCTTAAAATATCGAAGACAAATTTAAGCAAATATAAACAGTAAGCTAATTTTTAGGTAACGCAAGCAACAAGAAAAGCTTATAAATAAACAAGCGTTGACAGAGGATAACTTTATAGTTATGTCAAATATGTCAACTTACAGACACTGAGTAAATTTTTACTCATAATTTCTTCATTTTCAATCTTTTAGGTTAAGTTTTACGAGTTTTTAGTGCCATGTCTAGGTCTGTAAGAATTTGTCGTAATATCAACTTATGGAACACTAATTGCGCAAGTCCAACTTGCACTTGACCGGTTATTTTTATAGGCACAGCACACGTGCTACAAGCAAATCGCGAAAGCGTAAAAGAAGTGACATGTGCACGGAAAAACCGATTCATGTTAGTTTTGAATCACGGCAGGTTGTATTCGGTGAGAAACGCAGTCTTGGACAAATCGTTCTTAATTAATATAAAAGAATTTTTGAAAAATTTGATCTCAGAAGTAATAAGCTGAACCTCATAAGCATGTAATATATTATAGCCTCTAGAAGCGAGGCCATTTTTATAGCGTTGCGGCGCTATCTTTATAGCCTCACGTTGGAGCGCTATTTTGTAACGTCTCGTTGCGGCGTTATTTTGTATAGCCCCAACTTTCTTTATTTTTAATAAATATTTTATTTATTACATTTGCCCCTTATGTATACCTCAATTTTTGAGAATGGACTGAGTGGATATTAATACTGATAGAGCAAAAACTAGATATAAGCTAGCTCGTTTTTAGTGTTCCGTACGGAACACTTATAAGATCACTTCGGTGTCTGTCTGTCTGTCACACCCGATTTTCTCCGAAACTATTTGACATAGAAAGTTGATATTTGGTAATAATATAGGAATTGATGGCCTCATCAGAGCCATGTAGTTTTGAGAGTTAAATTTGACTTAAGGGGTTAGTTTTGGGGGGTGAAATCGGAAGTGAAAAAATTTTTTTTTTACTAGGGCATCGAGTGTGGTGTCAAATGAAAGCTTGTGAAAACACGAGTAAAAAATGTATATATAATGTAATACTCACGCCCACTTTTCTTTATATTATTTTTAAAAAATCGCGAAAAATCGCTGTTCCCCCCCGCCTTATCTCGAAAAGTACTTATCAAAAAATTTAGAAATAATTCCGGAATATTCTCCACGGGGTGTAGATTGAACGAAAATTATCACGAGTGCATTACCTTTAATAATTTTTCTGATATTTAAAAAAAAACAAAAATTTCAAGGACATCAGATTTCAGTAAAGATTGGAAACAAACTTCGTTGAAAACTCATTTGGGGGTGTGTTTTGTGAAGTCACTGATCATTTTATACATCTGTAACAAAATTTTTTATTTTAAAAGCAATCAACGTACGGAACACTAATTGCGCAAGTTCAACTTGCACTTGACCGGTTATTTTACTGGTAGAGTACATGGAGATCGAGGTAGTTTTTGAACGCCTTTTGAAAATAGTCTCTATAGTTGTTTAAAATTTGGTTGTACTGTTTTTTCTTTCTTGGGCACCATTCATTTTGGAATAAAAAGAATCTAACTTCTGCTCAAAAAATGAAAAAACACTGAAGAGTTATTTAGTTGCTGAAATAAAATTAATTTATGTACAACCGTTGCGTCCTGAAAGAAAGAGCGGGTAGTTCATTAAAAGGCTGCATTAACACAGGGAAAAGTATATTCACATAATAAAAATCCTTGCAGATATTACACTCTTAACATTACATTAACCAAATAAAAACCCCTTAGGCTATGAGAGTGTACACATTTAAACTAGAGTTCTATGAATGACTGGTCCTAAGAGTAAAAACAAACAAAAGACTTTAAAAAAAACACGATCTAAAAGTCTGTAAAATTAACTCCGCGGATTACATATGTTGAGTAGTTGTTGGAAACACACTTGTAGACAGGAAGTGAGATATATAAACTGGTGTGCTTATGACTTACTGGTTGGCTTCTCCTCGTGGGTTTTCCATAAGCTGTTTGGCCTCTCCTGTTGAGATTCTCATCGAAAATATTGTCTCAGCCGCCATTCTTGACGGCATTCTGGAGGAAAAAGCCACTACGGCCTACTGGCGGAAAAAAGCCCTTAAAAATTCGAAATGGCTGCTTAAATATCTTTGTCCCTTCTCCTTGGGTCACTTCCAGTACGCAAATTTCGACTCATTCAATGCGAACCAAATAAGTCAAGTCGGCAAAACGCGTTACACACTGCCGGTTTAAATTAAACTGCTCGAAAATTTAAACTCACTGCTTAATCAAGTTACATTGCTCAAAAATTTAAACTCACTGCTTAACTGAAATTAGCAAGTATTACATGAATTATTGATAGAAAAACAGTATTGTAACATGATCTTAAAATCTAAGAAAAAATGAATGTTACAACATTAGCGCGCATGTATTCATAGTATGTACCGCTCTGCGAGCAATTAATCTGGCTATATCCTTTGAATACTTTTCATGAGTTCACTTATCGAAAAAGTCACAACTATTCATCGATGTTGCGAGGAATCAAAATTGCTGATAAGTTCTAGATCTCTATTCAGGCAAATAGCTCTCTTGAATAGAATCTAACAAACTCAGCGTATGTTTGGGAGCAGAGCAGAGCCATCGTTGGTAGAATTTGAGCTTTGTATAGGATTAAAAGTGCTTTCACGTATAATGCTTTCTAACATGAAATAATATTTCCATCTTTTGAGAAGCTCTCTTTGCTATGCATATAACAAATTCATGCCAGGACCTATTAGCTTCCAAGTTAACGCCCAGTAAGTTGAATGATGATGCTGGAGGAATAAATTGATCTGACAAAACTATGTCGGGTTCGGCAGCGTTATTTTTTCACCCAAGTAAGAATTTTTTCCAGGTCTTTTTAAGTTGAACAACTTCCTGCCATCTGCGAATATTTGCATTAAATGGGGAAACAAACGTACTATCGTTAGCAAAACTGTAGATTGTATTTCTGGTCCTTTCCAGCATTGATAGTGAACGTATTAGAATGAAGCTCGTGGAGTGCCAGTTGTAAAGAACGCTTTCTAAGAAAACACAAGCGCCATAAACAAACCTATTCAGACATACTAGCGCAGTTTAGCCAGCAATCTGTCATGCTAAACAGTGTCGATTGCTTTAGATATATTAAGTGCAACCGCTGAAAATTCTCCAAAATACTCAATGACGTTGTTCCAAATATGTGTGACATAAGTTAGAAGATCTCCAGGTGATCTTTGCTAATGCAGGCTGTATTAATGGTTGGTAATAATATTAAATGTTGTGAGATATTTTAAAAGATGCTGATTACTTTCGATGGTATTGAAAGAAATGCTGCTGGTCCGTACTTGTTTAGCAAAGTCTTTCTTCCCTTTTGGGTATCCTTTGAAATTATGCATTTCCAGCAGGGAGGAAATGGGTTTGCTTTTTGGCGTCTAATTTTATTAAAAAAATATTTTATGACACGCTGTCTGAAGACAATATCGGGCATCTTTGATTGCACATTAGCAACATCGGGGAGTGCTTTTTCCTGAAAATCAACAGTAGATAAACAAAGAGTTAAGCCAACAAATTGGCTTTCTCAAAAGGTGTTGTTGCAATAGTGTTATCTGGCCATGCCGGGGGGGTATGTTGGATTTGAAAAAAAAAATCTGAAATTGTTAGGACAGGTAAGTAGTTTGTTACCGACTTTTTGGTTGTGCCATTATTTGTTTGTATTTGTTCGTCAAAAGACGCGAAATCTCCGTCACGGCCACTAATACGTATTGGTTCGGCAGTAATGCCACAACTAATTGAGAAACAGCTTTATGACTTTGATATGGACATTAATATCGCCCAGGATAGGAATTTCGGCACCTGGATAATAAATCTGTCAATTTTTAAATCGAAAGTCCTATATATTATTTTATTTTTGGATCCTACTAAAAATTCTAGATATTGTTTGTCTAACATTCCATATGTCTAAATTGAATTGTTTTGTAATTATTGATATTTGAAATTAAGGAGATCAAATTTAAAAAAAAAAAACATTAAGCTATTCTGTCAAACATTTACTGTCAGGTAACGACTTAACGCGTCAAAAAATGAGTTATTGGCGTAAACGTTTATTGCTTTATTTTGTGAAACTACAATTTGAGCGTAATATCATAATGCTACATTTAACAGAAACTGAAAGAATCACTTTGTTAACGATGGTTGATTACGGAGACTGTAGGAGAACACAACAGGAGGTGTGTGATCTTTTTTTAACGCAGAATATCCGAATCGAGAACCTATTACCCAATCTGTAGTTAGCAAAACATTAAAACGATTTAGACAATCAGGTCATGTTAAGAATCGTTCTAAATCTGGATCTCCAAAAGTTAAAACAAGCGGTGTTAAAAAGAGTTAGATGTTTTATTGGAAATTACAGAAAATCCCCATACAGCCACTCATCAGCTTTGCCTAGACCACAACATAAATAAAGCCGTATTTATGTTGTATTCTATTGCAATAATTATTTGAAGATGACTACGACAAACGCCTTGAATTTTTTTTGGTCATGATGGAACGAATCAATAATGATTCTAACCTTAACTGCCGGTACTGGTCTACTGAGAATCCTCACTGGATAAACGATAGTCATTCTCAAAGACCACAAAAGATAAACGTGCGGGCAGGGATTTGTGGACGTCGTATCATTGGTCACTTTTTTATCGATGGAAATCTTACAGGATAGTGGTATTTACAGTTAGTCCAAGAGAAAGTTGTTCCAACTTGTGCCGGTCTTTTTCCCAATGAAAATAATTTGGATACGTCTAACAGGAATCTGTGGTATCAACAGAAAGGAGCACCTCCTTACTATGAAATCAATGTTAGTAGATATTTGGATGCGATTTTTCCTAATCGAAGGATAGGCAGAAGAGGTGCTGTAAAATGGCCTGCATGGAGTCCCGACTTTACGCCACTCGATTTTTTTATGGGGTCATTTGAAAACCAAAGTTTACCGAAGTCGACCTGAAACTGTAGAAGATTTACAACAAAGAATCAATATGAAGTAGCACATGTCACCCAGATTCTCTACAAAACTCTGTTCAGGCTGTTTATAACAGATTGGGTCATTGCCTCGCTGTTAACGGCAGACCTTTTGAGCAATTGTTAACTTAAAAATAAACCTACAGTATTTATTAATAGTTTTTTGTCTTTTTTATTTTAAATTTTTAAAGACAATAATTCCAAAACAATTCAATTTGGACATATGATATGTTAGACAAATAATATCTAGAATTTTTAGTAGAACTTAAATTTGCGTTGCATAATATTCACAGAATTCTTTTTTCTTTGTTAAACTATTCCAGGCGCAAAGGCACTACTCTGCTTCGGTGAAACGCTCCATAGAACTAATATTTTCAAGGACCAGGATATGCTTGCAGAGCGATAAACCAAACTAATTTAAACTTACTACTGGGACACTTGGTATTTGCTTAAAAAGTTCTGAATCAACAAGTTTATCGATTTAATATCAGTGTCGGTATTGCTTTATTTTAAGGAGACGAACAAGATATAAGAATATTCCTCGCGTAACAATTCAAACAGAAAAAAATATCAAGGTATATCAAAAGAATGTTTTGTCGCATGAAAATGTAATCTAACTTTTCTTATTTGCATGCAAAATAAGAGATCACCCCAGATTTAACGGGCTTATATGTATATAGGAAAGATGAGAATGATATTTTGTTTAAAGGATATTTGATTTTACACTTGAGCGATAACGTATAAATGACAATTTCTGCCCCCAGGGACTAAATATTAAAGTTTTTTTCTTTCCAATTTTAATATTGAACAAATTGGTAAAGTGATGTGCCCAGTACCTCCTTTGCAATCATACCACTCTTTAATAAATCCTGGTTTTGACTTTCTCACCCTCAGGAATAATTTGACCCAATCATAACAACTCGATATTTTATGAGTTAGGTAATTTATAGTAAGATTAATTTCAACAACCCTGTGCCGAGGAAGAATTCTATTAAAATGAAAAAGAATATACTTTTCAGATTCCTCGACTCTGAAAATCTTAGCAGGGATTGGTAATATGGTATATTTGAAATAAACCTTTTAATCCTCTCTCCTACCCCAGGGACATCAGCACACCCACGAAACATTAAACAATTTCACGCAGCCTAAGCCGATGCAAGAGTATCACACCGGGCGAGCCTGGTGGAATCTAGGCATCTACCATCTGATTTGTTCTTTTAATCGCCTTTTACAACAGGTAGAACGTACAGTGGGTGTTATTTTATTCCGCACGCCCACGGACTAGTTTGGTTTGGACACTAAACAGTTGTGTAGTGTCATTGTGCTAAAGATTCAAAAATCCCAATATACTAAAATTTCTTGATAAGTCTATAAAGAGTAAATCACGAGATAAGGAGCACAAATAAAATTCTAATTAATTAATTTTGTGGTTTTGACAAAAGTGGAGACTTACTAAAATATCTTTAAGATGTAGAAAAAAGAAGAAAGTTTTTGTCAGACAAAATTTTCACTTGGAGGTATGTGGTGTTTAATTTGATCTTATAATCGTAAAACAAAGATCAAATATTCATAAATTAATGTATATATAAAAAAGGTTATTAAATTTTCCATAAATACACCAACAAATTAATCTTCATGATGCACTGCTGGTATTTCAGATTTCTCAGACTAAATACGGTGATATTCATTAAAAATGTTATTTTATAAGTATCTCTTGTCTGTGATGGTTTATAGAAAAATTTTAGGTTTCAACTTTGTAACAAAGAAACCACTTTTGTGCTTTCTTCTTTAAAATATATGGTGATCCAAAGTAAATATCTCAAAAGAAGGAAAAAAAGTTAATGAATTGAAATAAAATAGGCCCTAAAAAATTATAACCGTAAAAAGGTTT
>CM032454.1:89837025-89842025 GCA_019049505.1 Pachyrhynchus sulphureomaculatus | reverse complement strand
GATTATAGCATCCACTAAACTGAAACGGTGTCTACCACACCACCATAAGTCAAAAAAAAATTTAATCAATAGGGTGTTCCGAAACACACTACTGCCAACAGCCTATCACCACTAATAGGCTAATTGGAGCTGAGGTCGACTACAGTAGCTAGGCTCTCCTTTGGTTCAAATAGAAATAACCATTGGGTAACAAAACCCCTAAAGGTCCCAAAGGTCAAACGTTCACCCCCCATAGACTACCCTTCCAATCAGTCTGTTCCTCAGGAAGACTAACTCCCTGCCAAACGTCGTAACGGCATCTGTTAGCACCCGGTGCATCACAGCCTGTAAAAACAAATAACTCATGGGATACAACCTAAAAGGTTTACAAGGTTGACTTAACCAAGCTTCTAACGAAATTTCAAAAAAAACGAAAATGAGCTTAAAAAGCTACATGAAGCAAAAATTTCTCAAATTTTTGGTGGCAACGCAACAAAACTGTTGAAGACGACAAGAGCTTTTCCAGCTTAATCAGAAACAAGAAGAAAACATCGTTGACAGCTAAAATATTCGATCATGGTGTTAATCGTCTTCCTAGGCAATAGCCTCTAGAAGAAACTGCTACAGGTATCAGGCATAACCGTTTTCTGTCAGCCCAAACTCCTAGATTACCTCTTGGAAATCTAAAAAATTCGGTTAGGAATCTTCCTTCACTGCGCTTAGCCTCTCTTGACAAGGTTCTCATCTCGGTATCAGATTTTGATCATTTCTTTGTGAAACGACTGTCTTAGTCTGCTCTCATCTCTTGTAAATGATCAGCCTTTAGTTCTCCTGCAGAACTTCAATTTTCTATCAATCTGATAGTAAACCGAAAAAACTCAACATACGCCTATGAGTCCATGCAAAAAAATTTTTAAAAAAATTAGTGACTCAAAGGTAACGTTTAAACGGCTCTGAAAAAAAATAGAAAATACCCTCAGTTTGTCAATTCAGAAGAAGATCTAAATCAAAATAATCCAAGTCTTAGACTTACTGGATAAACCAAAATCAATTTACTCTTAATTGCACCCAACATATACCACTAAGGTAATAGAAATACACCCACTCGGGTAACAAACTTTGAAATTGCTCATAAAAATTTTGACTCTACATCACACTACACGAGCTACATCTTGCGCTTGTCCTAACTCAAGATCACCTTGGATTGCCTCTAATCAAAATTTCGCTTCCAAGTGTCAAGAACTGGATATTATTTGGGGTCATAAGCAAATCAAATCCCGCGACCACCGACATACCAGTCTTATGATATATCCTGAGTGTGACTCTTTCGCAAGCTCGCAACAGCTGAGTCGATGCTAAACATCAACTACAATCAACCTAAGTTTGGCTATGATCAGTACCCAAAACCTTAGCATTAAACAATAAAAGTAAGCTATTCTCTGCTCAACTTTTATAACAGTCAAAAAAAAACGAGGTCGTCACCTCTACAGAGCAACATCAAAAAAAAATAAAGTAAAGCAATTAAGATAATGTAAAATATAAATTATTCTTCTTCTGACAAACTTTCACTAGGGTTAGGTTCATTGAATGGTTTTAAGTCTTTAATATGCCATCGTCCTATTTTAGTCCCATCTAAATTAACTAAACCATAAACTAAATCTGAAATCTTTTCTCTTATCACGCAATGCACATACTTAGGTACTAACTTAGATGTGAATTTATCAGCTGCACGGGAAAGAATTTTATTTTTTCGCCAAACGTGATCACCTATATTAAAGGCAAAATCCCTTTTTCTAAGGTTGTAAGACTTACTGTTCCGTTCATAAGCCTTATGTATCCTACTACGCACGTCGGTGAAAATATCTTTTAAACCCTTTAAATTTTCGGCGTACGCACCCCTGCTACCCGGAATTATTTCGCTGTCAACATTGACATCCAAATCCAAATTTTTATAATACGATCCAGATAGAGGTATATGTCTGCCGTACTAAGAAAGACGGTGTAAACCCGGTTACTTCGTGTCTTGCGGTGTACACGGGATTAAAACGGATGTTAAAACTATATGTCTCACTTAAGCTCTTAAGACACTCAGAAGTAAACTGAGTACCGTTATCGCATATCGAAAGCGATGAAACTCCGTGGATTAGAAAAATATCGTTTTCTAAAATTTTCAAAAAGCATTCGGCTTTAGAGCTTTTCAAAAGAAATAACACGGTATACTTTGTTAACCAGCAAGAAATTACGAAAAGTCATTTATTTCCCTTTTTTGAACGTGGAAATGGGCCTACTAGATCAGCTGCTATGACTTGAAAAGGGTAATTGACCGTTTTCTCTTTTCCCATCAGTCCCATAGGTAGTGTATTTGGAGATTTCTGCGCTCCACATACTTCACAAGTTCTCACAAACTTTAAGATATCATAACGCATTTTTGGCCAATAATACTGTTCCTGAACCCTGTGAAGAGTTTTAAAAAACCAAAATGACCAAAAGTAGGAGGAGTATGACATATGTCTATAATTTCCTCTCTCTGCGGTTTAGGAACTAGTATTTTCCACTCGGGTACATTAACTTTTAAAGGCAACTGGTTTGGGATAAATTTGTACACGAAATCATTTTCCACCTTCCACTGCGGAAAATTTTGAGGAAGTTCTTTAATTTGCTGCCGTAAATTATCGTACCATGGATCAATGCGATCTATATCAACTGTATCAATTCTTACGCCAATCTGTGCATTAAGACTGTTTTCGTCCGCTGTATGATCTGGGATTCTTGACAAAGCGTCAGGAATAACATTGTGGACTCCTTTTCTATGAATTAAATTAAATGTATGTTGTCTCAGCCTAATCGCCCAACGCGCTAGTTTGCCACTAGGGTTTTTAATAGAATTAAGCCACAATAGACTATAATGATCTGTTATGACCGTGAAAGGAACACCTTCTATGTAAGGTCGAAACTTTTCGATGTTAAAGAGTACTGCTAAACATTCTTTTTCAACAACCGAATAGTTACGTTCAGCCCTTGATAAAGTTCTACTGGCATACGCTATCACTCTTTCCTCACCATTGATTTTCTGTGTTAGGACGCCCCCTAAACCGGTATTAGAAGCATCACTAGAAATATAAAACTGTTGGGAAAAATCTGGTTGGGATAAAATTGGAGCTGAAACCAATAGCTCTTAAATCTTTATAAAAGATCTTTCTGCTGCGTTTGTCCAATCTATCGATTGTCCTTTTTTTCGTCCTTTCAAAAGATCATTAATAGGCGACAACAAGGTAGAAAAATTCTCGATAAAACGTCTGTACCATGAACACATTCCTACGAAGCGCTTAACTTCCGTAGTATTTGTAGGTCTCGCATAATTAACCATGCTTGCTACTTTATCCGGATCGGTACGCAAGGAATTTGAGCCTACAATATAGCCTAAAAACTTTAGAGAAGTTTTGAAAAAAATCACATTTGCTCAAATTTATCGTCAGTCCGGCCTCTTTCAATTTATCTTTTACTTCTTTAAGTAAGCGAATATGCGATTCGAAGTCTTCCGATGTTACTAAAATATCATCGAGATAGGTAAAAATATGTGGCTCATATTTCGGACCAAATATAGCGTCCACTAAACGTTGCTGAGTTTGAGCAGCGTTCTTTAGACCAAACGGCATAGTGACGAACTGAAATAGACCTCGGCCTACTACTGCAAAAGCGGTCTTTTCTGAGAGGATTTGTCTAAAGGAATTTGCCAGAAAGCCTTTCTAAGATCTATCGAAGATACATACTTAGCATTCCTGAGTGATGTCAAAATTCTGTCGATGTTCGGTAATGGGTAGTTATCAAATTTGCTGACCTCGTTGAGCTTTCTTCCGTCAAAGCACAGACGATACTGTCCATCGGCCTTTTTCACCAATAAGATTGGAGAACACCAGGGACTGTTTGATTCTTCAATCACTCCGAGTTTCAACATTTCGTCTAACTCTTTATTTAATACTTTTGACATATATGGAGACATGGCGAAGGGCCTTGTCTTTACAGGACTGGCATCAGCCGTATCTATAGACATGTTGATTTTATTCGTTCGGCCTAACCTATCTTTACTACTTATTTCTTTGAAAGAGCTTATTACTTTTTCTGCCTTTAAGCGTTCCGTCCGCGAGAGATCATCTAGGGTACATAGACGCGAGAAAAGGTTTTCTAATGAACTTTCTGAATAACAATCTCTAAAACTTGTTTGAGAGTTGACTTCTAGAGACTGTGGATACCACGAATTATTCTTTAAAATTTACAAAAATTCCGAATTTTTGTGCAAAATCACATCCTAAAACCAAAGTATGTGATAGAGAAGGTACTACTAGAGCAGAGATTACTAAACAATGACCATTGCAGACTAGCGGCAACTCAACCGTACCTAAAATTTTTAGACGGCTGCCATCTGCAGTGCTAACACTTCTATTTTTGACATGGCATATTTTTATACTTAAACGACTTAAAAATTTTTATACCATTCTGACCTAAAACGGAGGCATTTGCACCAGAGTCAAGTAAAGCCGAGAAATGGGCACCTAATAGATTTATCTTTATATGCGGTCCATTATCTAAATATTTATGCACGAATAAAGGAGACATGTGACCATTTGGAGAAGCAGGAGTTTTAATTTGAGAAGGAGAATTTTTATTAGACAAAAAAATCAGAAACTTTTTGTAACTATTTAGTCCAATCTGATCTATTGGAATATTTCTTTACTTAAGATCCTCGTTAGAATCTTTCTTTTATCCGCGACCGGACGTTCTGAGAAAGTACGACGGATTTTCAGTTCATAGTCTAATTCATATTCCAGTAGGTGATTGACTTTAAAATTGAAGGCTTCCATGATAAATGAATAAAATTTAAAAGAACTGTTTAAAAAGTCTTGAAAATATTTCTCCTGTGCTCCTAATAGTCAAAAAAAATAAAAAATATGTAAAGGCACTTAAATATGTAAACTTCTATTAAAATTCTTTTACCAAATATGTTAAGAATTTCCAACAAAAAA
>CM032454.1:89767025-89832025 GCA_019049505.1 Pachyrhynchus sulphureomaculatus | reverse complement strand
AAAAATTAAATAATATATAGGACTTTCTATTATTATGTGATCGGTCAAAGAACCAAGAAAATTAAAATTAACAAAAAATAACGCGAAGTTTTTTATTTACACAAAATTATATCCAAAATGGAAAAACATACACAAACTTGTGTGAAATTTATCTATTTACATGGCTCGACCAAATGTTCTTTCAAATTTTCTTTATCGTAAAATATTAACCAGAAAAAAATCATTAGTATACTACATACTATTTCTGTTTAAATTTAAAATAATGAAAAAATAACATAATTTCAAATTCTTCGACCTCATTAACCTATTATATGTCCGACAGTAATTAGTTGGGAATAATAAAAAAAAACAACATAATTTCTAGATTTACCAACCCTAAAAACCTTACAAAGTACATATAACTTCATTCATAACAACATTCAACTTAACAAATACCTGGAAGAAATTCTATCTTGAAGTGACAGTAACCAAGTGGAATTTAACGCTACAAAACCCAGGCGGCAGTTTTTTCTATAAAAGTTAACGTTGCTGAACCCGACATAGTCATATCGGGGCACTCCATTCCCCTAGCCTCGTCACTCAATTTGTTGGGCTTTAATTTGGGAGCAAATATATCCTGGCTTGAGCATGTTGCAGGCATAGCCAGGAGAGCTTCTCTAAATTTGGGAATATTATTTCGAACCAGAAAGCTTTACACTCCACAATTCTTTACAAAGCTCAAAAATTCGACCAATTATGGAATACTGGGGCTCCGCTCCCAAACACACTCTGCATTTGTTGGATTCTGTTCAGAGAAGAGCTGTTCGTCTGATTGGAGACCCAGAACTGACCGGTGGCCTTGATTCGCTGGAACATTGAAAAACGGTTGGCGACTTGAGTCTGTTCTACAAGTATTTTCATGGAAAGTGTTCTAAGGATGTAGTCCGCTTAATTCCTCCCAGAGCGGTGCATGTTAGAAATACACGTCGCGCTAATACTTCACGTCCGTATGAGATTCAGCTTGTTACTCCTCGTACAACGCTTTTTAAGCAGCCTTTAATATGGAAAACATCATCCCTTTGGAATAATTTGCCCAGGACTGTGTTTCACACCGAGTATAATTTACAGCGATTCAAGAACGACGTGAATCGCTTTTTCCGCACACGTGCCGCTCCTGAAGCGCTTTAGGGACTTCCCTGTAGCATGTGTGCTAGACCCATAAAAAAAATAAAATAACACGATAGTCTCCTTAACTCCTCCCCAACTTTAGTAACCTCTTTAATGTTTCACTACAACTAAAGAAAAAAATTATCAATTATTCCAGCCAAAAGCAAAAATTCTTGTTATGTTGTTATTGAAACTTCACAATATTTAACGCTTTCACATCATAATTGAAAATATAATGTAATGCTTAAATTGCTTGATCCAAGAACACTTAAAAAGACCAATAGTGAAATAAATACCAAGCCCCTCTTTTAACTTCCTTTCTCATCCCTTCAACCTCTTATTTAATTTACTATAAATAATTATTCTTAAAGATAAAATTCATTATCCCAACCAAAAATGAGAAATATTCTCATAATACTATTAAAACTATAAAGTATTTAACGACTTCCCTCCCTGCTCCTGTTAATATTGAAAGTATTAAAAAAAAAAATTTATCTTTCAGGTATCTCAACCCTAAGAACCCTGAAAAGGACATCCAATACGATGTATAGGAAGTAATCCTCAACCCCTTTTATGTTTTAATATAAATATCATGCTCAAAATTTTTCTATTCCTTGTCCGAAAATCTAGACAAATTCAAAATCCTGAACAAAATCTCGTACCCCTTTCATTGCCTTCCTTCAACTCCTAGTAGCACTAGCAAACCTGCAATACGAAACAAAATGAATTGTCAGCTGATTTATATACTTTGTAAAGTAAATATTACATACTATTATGAAGAGTTCCATACGAAGCATTAAAGTATCATAGGTTTCATTATTTTTCTAGTAATATTGCGTGGGCATATGTGACTTTACCGCAGACATCCAGATTTTTAAAATTTTTTCGGTAAAAATAAATCGTTTCGTAAAACTCCATAGAAAATTAAGTCAATTTTTTCCATGGTTTTCTAAATAGTTTTACATTCATTTTTTTTTCGGTGTAGTTTTGTCCAATAATGTCATCTCTGTTTATTAACGAGGCTCTTAAGATGAAAATGTACATCATCCGGGAATAAGATAAATATTGAAACATGTTCAAACATTTGATTAACAAAGTTGAGCTTCTGAACAGTATCAGTCGGCTTTATTTCCTGCACCAGCTATATCTTGTATCAATGCACACATACATATTTATGAATTATAAATTGTAACGAACTAAAAACTAATTAATACATTTATGGTACCTCTCCCAATTTGCATCTTAAGAGGAGAGGATTCTTACGAGCTGACATTCAACCGTACTCTATGTATCACGTCTTAACATCCTTGCTTACCGTATTTGAACCACTTTCCTTATGTATTTTTTAATCAGCTGAACTTTCAGGGCTTCACTTACACTGTGCAAGTTTATTTGGACTTGAAATTTACGTCACATAATATTCACAGAATTTGCATTTCTTTGTTAAACTATCTCCGGTGTAAAGGCACTACTCTGCTTCGGTGAAACGCTCCATAGATTAATATTTTCAAGGACCAGGATATGCTTGGTATGTCCGTTGTGTCAGCGTAATAAACCAAGCAAACTTCAAATTACTACTGGGACACTCGGTATTTGCTTAAAAAGCGGATAAACAAGTTTATCGATTTAATATCAGTCTTGGTATTGCTTTATTTTTAGGAGACAAACAAGTATAAGAATATTCCTCGCGTAACAATTCAAACAGAAAAAAATATCAAGGTTCATATCAAAAGAATGTTTTGTCGCATGAAAATGTAATCTAACTTTTCTTATTTGCATGCAAAATAAGAGATCACCCCAGATTTAACGGGCTTATATGTATATAGGAAAGATGAGAATGATATTTTGTTTAAAGGATATTTGATTTTACACTTGAGCGATAACGTATAAATGACAATTTCTGCTGTTTAAGTTTTTTCTTCCAAATTTTAATATTAAACAAATTAATAAAGTGATTTGTCCAATACTTCCTTTGCAATCATACCATTCTTTAATAACCGGTCAAGTGCAAGTTGAACTTGCGCAATTAGTGTTCGGTACGTTGATTGCTTTTAAAATAAAAAAAATTGTTACGGAGGTATAAAATGATCAGTGACTTCACAAAACGCATCCCAAATAAGTTTTCAACAAAGTTTGTTTCCAATCTTTAGTGAAAACTGATGACCGTGAATTTTTTTTTTATATATAACAGATAAATTATTAAAGGTAATGCAGTCGTGACAATTTTCGTTCAATCTACACCCCGTGGAGAATATTCCAGGATTTTTTAAAAATTTTTTGATAAGCGCTTTTCGAGATAAGGCGGGTGAACAGCGATTTTTTAAAAATAATACAAAGAAAGGTGCGCGCAAGTATTACATTATAACATTATATTTATATATATATATATATATATATATATATATATATATATATATATATATATATATATATATATATATATATATATATATATATATATATATATATATATATATATATATATATATATATATATATATATATATATATTACTCATATTTTCACAAGCTTTCATCTGACACCACACTCGATGACTTAGTAAAAAAAAATTTTTTTCACTTCCGATTTCACACCCCAAAAGTAACCCCTTAAGTTAAAATTTAACTTTCAAAACGTTCTGATGAGGCCATCAATTCCTATATTATTACTAAATTTCAACTTTCTATGACAAATAGTTTCGAAGAAAATCGGGTGTGGCAGACGGTCGGACAGACGGACAGACAGACGGACCGACAGACGGACATACACCGAAGTCATCTTATAAGTGTTCCGTACGGAACACTAATAAATTCTGGAAATAATCTGCCAAATTTCAACTTTCTATGTCAAATAGTTTCAGAAAAAATCGGGTGTGACAGACAGACTGACTGACACCGAAGTGATCTTATAAGTGTTCCGTACGGAACCCTAAAAACTCTGTACCGAGGAAGAAGTCTATCAAAATGGATAAGAATATTCTTCACAGATTCATCGACTTTGAAATAACCCTTCTAACCCTCTCTTCTACCCCTTTTAATCTTTACGTGTGGAACTACTTGTTTTGTTCGAGGATTACTGTGCCCACAGACCGACAGATCAAAAAGAGAGGAACCAAAGTTTCGATTTTATTTATAATATTTTTAGGATCATCATATAAAGAAAATTAAAACAATGGTAATTAGGGGTGCACATCACAAGTTACAGAAGAAAATTCAGTAACTGGTTTGACAAAAACTATTTACTCCTACTAGCAACCGCAAAAAGCCTACAAATTTAGATATTGTCAATAGGGTTAAGTGATCTGCTAATATGTTGTGTCAAATCAAGACTACAATTTTTTTTATTCCAAATGTGTATAATGATTTTTATTTATAGAAAACTGTCATTTTTAATTATTTACTTATTTCCTTATTTTTTAAAAACCTAAAAAACGATGTTCAGAGGTTTTTTTTGATAAAATTCAAGATATCAGCTATGTCACTGTAGTCTGCGTCCTTCTGTAAAGCTGAATTTGGACACTCCAAAGTACAGTACTTTTTAAAATTTTATGGACGGATATTTGGCTCATGTTTTTGATAATTTTTGGAATAAGAAAAGCAAGTATAAATGCAATAAGTTAAGGCAGAGATTATTAGTTGATATTTTGCATCAGCCATTTCTAAACCAAATACCGTACTGCCCTACGAGGATATAGTTGAAAAAACGATAATCCGATATTTCCTTTTAGCCAATCAGTGATTATTAGCAAGAAAAAAATATGTTCTCAATGCTAATTCAAACCATCTAAAAATTTTTTGTCTAAACTCCTATATTTTATGTGCAAATAGGATACTTAACTGACTCGGCCGCTACTTGATAGAAATTTATATTCAATGAGAATAAAATACTAAATTTTTAATACATTTCCACTTTTATTGATTTTTATACTTGACATGTGTTTTGCTAAAACATTAGCTTTACCAAAAGTATAGGTATGGAATGAAATAATATTTTTCGATGGTTTTATAAGTAAATATTTACAGGTACCTAAAGGATAACAACAAAACTTAATAATTATACAAATTATCTATTCATTAAACAAATTCAACAATGGGGAATTTTCGAGGTCTAGTTGGTCTTTTAACAATGTGTTTGTATTCTTTCTTTTATTGATCTCGAGAGTCTCAAATAAATTTAATTTATATGATTAGTTCTGGACGTGTAAAATATGGAGATTATTATCAAATACATGATTCTTTTCTATAAAATGTTTGGCATATGAAGAATCAGTTTTACCTTTTAAAAAACTTTTATTATTTTCTGAAATTCTTTGTTGGAATGTTCTCCCTGTTTTTCTATGTAGAGTTTATTACAAGAACCACAATTAAGTTGATAAACACCAGATTTATGGTTTTTCAAGGTTTTATCTTCATTATTCTTGATACGTTTGTTTAAGTTATTATTTGTACTGTATGTGATTGTCACGTTCTGTTTTTTTAGATATTTAGCAATTTTTTTAGTTTTTGGGCCTATATAGGTTAATGTTTCATAATTGTTATTAATAGTTTTTGTTTTTGGACATATTAGATTAAATGTTTGTTGTAGCTGTTTTTTGTGTAAAATTGTACCTATAGTTTTTACATTAACTATGTTGTTTTTGTTTAGTAACATTAAACTCGTTTTTAAAATTGTCATCTGTCATTGGTATGTTAACTAGTCTATGTATAAAGGAATTTTATGCCGCTAGTTTTTGTGTGTATGGATGTAATGAACTGATATGTATCCTAGTGTCTGTATGTGTCGGTTTGTGGTATATGGAGAAGTCATGCTTAATGTCAATCTTTTTTATTGTTAGGTTCAAGAAATTAATTGAGTTATTAACTTCTGTTTTTATTGTGAATCTAATGTTTGGGTGGATATTATTTATAAATTCTAGGGTTGCATTAAGTTGTCTGTGTGTTCCTATAAAACAAGTCACTATGTCGTCTACATATCTGTGCCAATACGTAACGTTTTTAGAAAAATTATTTTTATGTATTTAATCTTCAATGTTATCGATAATCATTTCAGCTACAATTGGACTAAGGGGATTTTTCATTGTTAAACCTTCAATGAATAATTGAATTATTTGAATGAATAAATCTTATTATCAGACTGGAAATAATTTTGTTTTAGAAAAACAGCTAGTAAACTTATTATTTCCTTTTGACAACGTTGTTAACCCTGTTTTTGTTTAGTAAATTTTCGACAAGTTTTATCGTATCTTGAGGTGGGATGCTCGGAAATAAATTTGTAACCTCACAAGAGATTAATTTGGCATTCAAAGGTATTTTTAAGTTTGTTTACCAAGTCATACGAATTTTTAATACTATACTTAGGTGTAAAATAACAATATCTCTTGATCAGGTTAATTAACATTTTTGAAACTGTCACTGAAAGAGCTGTAACAAAGAAAACTACAGGTCTAATTGGAAAATTGTCTTTATGAAGTTTAATTCATGAATACATTTTGGGGGATTCATAACAGTTAGTTTGTAAATTTCTGATTTGTTAACAATCAATAAAAGTGGAAATTTTACTAAAAATTTAGTGTTTTATTTTTATAAAATATAATACATTTGTATATCAGACATTTTTGCAGATATTTTTAAATTTACTTTCGGCTTTATAACCCCACTATATTAGCTATTCTACTGATAAATCTAAACAAAATTATAGTTAATTTTATTGATTTGATTCACCCACAGTTAATTGAATTCGCGTTCAGAGTGGATAAATAATACCCTTTGATGGAATTAATTATATATTTCATTCAAATGGATAATGATGTGTGGCTGAATTCCCGTATGTACTTTATTTTATTAGCAAATCCATTAACAGTTGGCAATGTACAAAATAAATTCAGAAAAAATATTAATAAATTTATTTTTTATGTTTATGTGCCTAACATAGATGCTATACAACCTTGAATCGTTACAAGAGCTGCTAAAGTTCCGACTTCTATTGGTCTTGAATTGCTGTTGATTGTATTTGACAAGGTAGTACTTAGTGAAAAGCTGAGTCTTATACGGTTATGTTGTATTATTGCGACGCGTATCGCTTCTCGAAAGTATCTGTAGGAGACACTCAATCTACTAGCCTTCCTATATTCCAAGAAATTAAGGTTCCTGGAGAGTTGAGAATTCTTAATCAAGCGAATAGTTCTATTCTTCTGGAATGAATTTGACAGATGCTGAGTATATTTGTGAGCAGAGCGAAGAGCACCAAAGTTGTGTTCCAGCGAGCATTGATTGTGTGTAGTATATAATTCTTTAGTACGATATAATATCCCAAGCTTTTAAAAAGCCTTTTTTACAATGCCTGTAGCATGATCATGCCAAGACCTATTTGCTCCCAAGTTAACGCATAGCAAGTTGAGTGAGGATTCGAGTAAAATTGATTATTCCAACATACGTCTGGTTCTGCAATGTTACCTTTTTGCAAAAAAAACGAACTATTGCCTAGAGTCTCACAGGAATTGATTTTATATGTTTCGGAAAGGCAAAATTTTATCCAGGTGTATGTTCAGTTGTAGAACTTTCTACTGTTTGCGGACATGTGTATCGGACGTTGGTAATATAAAAAATATAAATAATCACAAAATATATTAAAAATTCATATATAATAATATACATCGGCAATAAACTAAACTCTAGATTTCACTTTCTCACACTAAAAGAAGATTTAATCCAAGTAGTACAACTTGGGGCGAGATATAAATCACAAATAAGTTGAGCTGAGGAGGGGCTTCAGAGATATTTGCAGGAAACCCCGGTCATTAGCCTCTACCTACTATTTCTACTAAAATTGGAGAAAATGGAAAATTACATTGAATCTAAGAACCCCAAAAAGGACGTATAACACGATACGTATGAAACAACCTCTTTAGCTTTCCTCTCATGCCCCTTTAACTTCTTATTTATTTGTTTATAAATACCTACGCTTAACATTTGTTCATTATCATAACTAAAAAGTAGAAGTTCTGATAATATCTACAAAAATACATAATATTTACCGACCACCATCATTTTCACTCCTTCCTTTAAAGCGAAATTGCTCCAAAAAGATAGACTCCTTTCTTAGCTTAAGTAATATATGAGTACGAAATTTGAAATCGATATCTTGTTTCGATCTAGAGTTAACGTACCGACAGATTAACAGACCGACATAAATGGAAAATTATGGTTTTAGAGAAAGATTCAAAATCCTTGAAGAGTTTTATTTTCAGGAATACAATACTTTCCTTTAGCAATCTCATTAATAGGTACTCACGTTTAAAAAAAATGTATAAGCAAATTGATGAATTCTGCGACTACTGAATCAATCGCAGTACATAATTTAGTTGTTTAAAACCGTAGTTTGCTTTTAAATTTATAGAGTAACTAGCCGTGCCCGCTGCTCCGCTCGTATTGACTTCATTCACTATTATCCTCACTGCTCATTCCTAACGTAATAAAATAAATCTTATAACCTGGCCAGAGAACATAGGTATGAAATAAAAAAAAAAGTAAATTGGATAACTGGTTCTCGAGTAATAAGCGCACTAACGGACAGACATGCAGACAGAGGGACGTTGCATTTAATATATATTATCTTCTTTGCTACATGATATTGTTCCATATTTAATGATTTAGGCAGGGTATTGCAAGAGAACGCGTTAGCGGCAAACTTGTTTCCGACTTGATTCACTATTATCGTCACTGCTTATTCCTTATATTACCTAACGTAATAAAATATATCCTATAACCAGGCCAGAGAACATATGTATGTTTAAAAAAAAAGCACGTAAATCGGATTCTCGAGTGATAAGCATATTAATGGGCAGGTATACAGACAGACAGATAGACAGAGAGACGTTGAATTTTATATATATTAGCAAGTAAATCGGATAAGTGGTTCCTGAGTGATAAGCGCACTAACAGACAGACAAACGGACAGACAGAGAAACGTTGCATTTTATATATATTATATTCTTTTCTACATGATATTTTTCCATATTTACTGGTTTAGGCAGTGTATTGCAAGAGAACGCGCTAGTAGCAAACTTTTTTCCGACTGGATTCACTATTATCGACATTACTTATTCCTTATGTTACCTAACGTAATAAATTATATCCTATAACCTAACCAGACAACATGTTCTTAAAAAAAAGTACGTAAATGGAATAAGTGATTCTCCAGTGGTAAGCGCACTAACGGACAGAGAGATCGGCAGACAGACAAATAGAGAGACGTTGCATTTTATATATATTATAGAAGATTATAGATAACCTAGCTAGAGAAAAAAATGTATGAATTAAAAAAAAAAAAAACTTGATATAATCAAGGCATTCGACCTTGCTTAGCATGACGGGTTGTTGGCTTTACGTTACGCTCTTTCGGCATATCTGAAAAGTTTTGTTTAGGGCTCTCGTATCAGCGAGCGTTCTTTGCAAGTGGCAGTTTACGGATTCTTTTTTAATACCTTCGCTCCCAGGATCCATGCTGCCTTCTTCTCTCTTTCTCATTTACATTAAGAATTTGCTGGAAAGGAATCCAGTCACCAGCTTTGTAGATTACAGTACAGTTATCTCTTCATTCGCTTGTACATCGGCTACTCATGCAAATATCCGCAGGCGGTAGGAAGTCGTTTAACCTAAAAAAGACCTGGAAGAAATTCTACCTTGGGGTGACAGTAGCCAAGTAGAATTTAACGCTGCAAAAACTCGGCGGGCAGTTGTTTCTAAGAAAGATAACTCTGTTGAACCCGACATAGTTATGACGGGACACTCCATTCCTCTAGCATCGTCACTCAATTTGCTGGACTTTACTGTGTGAACAAATATGTGTTGGTATGAACATAACATATGTATAGCAAAGGGATCTTCTCAAAAGTTGGGAATATTATTCCGATCTAGAAAACTTTACACTCCACAACAACTGTTAATTTTGTACAAAGTTCAAATGTGGCCAACGATGACGTACTGCTCCCACATTTGGGGCTCTGCTCCCAAACATACGCTGTAATTGTTGGATTCTATTCAGAAGGCAGCTGTTCGCCTGATTGGAGACCCAAAACTTACCAGCAACCTTGATTCCTTGGAAGATCGAAGAACGGTTGGCGAGTTGAGTCTATTCTACAATTATTTCCATGGAAAGTGTTCGATGGATGTAGTCTGCTTAATTCCTCCCAGAGCGGTGCATGCTAGGAATACTCTTCTTCTTCTTGTCAACTCAAGTTTGTCTACTCCTGGATGTAAGTCTCTTCTAATCTCTTTCATGCTTCTTTATCTTTTGCCACCTTTAACCATTGCTTGCCTGCTACTACTCTTCTTCGATCCTCGACCCATCGTTTCTGTGGACGTCGCATTCCTCCTCCTGTTTTTCTGAGTCTCCATACTGTGACCCTATATACCCATCTGTCTCGGGATGATCTAGCCACATGACCAGTCCATCGTTTCCAGTCCATATGTGCTGACAGGTAGGATATTGTAGACTTTTTTAGGGTTATATAGTATTTTTATATGTATTGTAGTATTTTCTAAGATATGTCCTTGTTTCCTGCCCATGTTAACCTTATTCGTCTGATAATTTCTGCATGCTGGCTTTCCTTTCCAATCTTATATATATATATATATATATATATATATATATATATATATATATATATATATATATATATATATATATATATATATATATATATATATACATATATATATATATATATATATATATATATATATATATATATATATATATGTATATATATATATATATATATATATATATATAATATATATATATATATATATATATATATATGTATATATATATATTACATTATATATATATATATATATATATATATATATGTATATATATATATTACATTAAAATTCCGGGTTTCAATCCGTTCGTCTAACAATGAATCTGCACAACTTTTCGACAAAATCCTATCAATCATCATCATCATCAAGTGCTCTTGCTGCTGCTGCTACTCAATACTGTGATCTTGCTGCTGACGCTCAAAGCTAACTGTTTGTTTCGAGCGGCAGCAGCAGCAAGATCACAGTATCGAGTAGCAGCAGCAGCAAGAGCATTTGAAAATGCCAAATGGGATTTTGGCGAAACGTAGTGCAAATTTATTGTTATACTAACAGATTGAAACCCGGAATTTTATTGTATTACATTCCATCATCCGTGAAAACCTCTATTGTAATATATATATATATATATATATATATATATATATATATATATATATATATATATATATATATATATATATGTATATATATATATATATATATATATATATATATGTATATATATATATAATATTATTATATTTTACTGACTTTAGATTTTATTGATAACTTACTTATATGGTAGACGCTAATGGCTAAACTCAAGGATTTAAATCCTCTTCCTACCCTTGTTGACAGACATGGATTAACAGTTTTAAACTTAAATAAAACCGATGGTAATTGACAGACGAGATTTAATTAAATATTTTTACTTTACTATTATAAGGCCAGATTGGCAGAGAGATTATAGATTTATTGATGTTTGTATTCTCTCTGCTATTCTCTTTTAAATATAAATAAATTATGCAGGAAACAAAAATTTCCAAATATACCTAAATTTAACCTTTATTAATTTAGGCTATGCGTGAATAGAACTAGCGTATGAAAAAAATAATAAGAAAAAAAGATTTGGTTCAGTTTGAAAAATAAGTCCACCGTTTGTGACAGCTATTGAAAGTGTACTGAAAGGACTATATTTTCTGGGTCTTGGGCTGCTTATCGTAGTGGCTGAATGCTGAAAACATGGAATTTATAATAAACTCTGTTAATTCAATCGAAATCTTAAATTCACATGTAGGTGACACATTATGGGACAATTTTGACAATAAATTGAGAACCCTTAATTATTGATTTCTATCATCCACTTTTTTTTATTAAATATTTCGTGTACGATACGTTACACAAAGAAAGTATCGCCGGATAAAGGTTTTTTTTGTAAAACATATCCTCTTTTCGTCTTTCGATGCCCTATTAACCCAGCTATCACGGCTTGTGAGTTAAATCCAACAGCAAATAATACATTTTTTAATTTTGATGTTAGTGTGTAGTTTCCTGCAATTTTCAGCAGTTACAGGATAGGACAGGGAGGTGATTCTGTATACCATTAAAATTTATTGATCAGTTTTATATTGGTTGCAGACGTTACTAGCAATTATTTACATTTAATTTGCTAAAAAATTACTTTACGACCTTAATAGCATGCTTCTGTCAGAACTGTTCCTTTTCCCTGCCAAAACTTAGAAATTTAGATCTTTTTATACGTGATAAAATGAAAAGAAAAAATAAAGAAGAGAACGTATTGGAGATCACCTTAGTTTGCCAGTTGAAAAATACTGTCGGAATAGTAAGAAGATCAGTACATGTAACTATCGAAGTTACAGTGACCGCAAATGTATGTGCCTATTTATCTTTTTATATTTTTCTTCGTTTAAATAAGTCGATTTACAAACCTCAAAAGAATCAAAAGAAAATTGCTAAAGATAAAAATATGATTGAACAACACAGATATTTTGGATTTCATTTGATAAACGAGCAATGACAAGCTTTTAATTGATGAAGGTAGAACAAATTGCCAAGAAATAAGTGAATAAATACTTCAGTGATGTAAATGGTTATATTGGCCATATAACTGTCGTCACTTACTATAAAAAGTAGTTTAATTAATTACATACACCAATTATTTTAAAAGGTAATCGTAAAATGAGTTACTAATTACTAGTAATTTGTAAAAGCTAGTTCAATTGACTATTACTTACACAGAATAATTTATTTCCCAATGAATTACTTTGACTGGATTAACTCTTGCCGTACTTCAGGCTAACTTATTATAATTCGATTACTTTTGTAATAAATGAACTACTTTTATTGCAGTTCAGTTAATTTAATAGTAATTGAACTATTGAACTGACTTATTGCTTTAATTGTAATTTAATTATTTTGATAGCAACTGAATTACTCTATCGTAATTCATTTACTCATTATTTATTCAGTTACTTCATAAGATTTCCGTTATTTTATGGTGGTTCAGTTACTCATGCGTCAACTATTTCGAAGATATCCTAATTTTCGAAAAAAAAATGTTAGCTCCCTTAAAAATATGATCTTGAAAAAAATATTTTCTAAATTTGCAAAAATTCATTTTTAGGTAATTTTTTTTTTTATTATATATATATATATATATATATATATATATATATAAATATATATATATATATATATATATATATATATATATATATATATATATATATATATATATATATATATATATATATATATATATATATATATATATATATATATATATATATATATATATAATATTATACTGAATTATTTATAATTCTTCTAGATAAATAATAATTTTAAAAAAATAAAGTATTAGTACATATTTTGGAATAATCAAAAATTATAGATGCTCAGATTGTTGTTGCTACGAAATCAAATAGAACACAGTCTAAACCATAATAGAGGTGCAATTATTTTCCGGTAATCTATACTAATTTTGTAATAATTTCACTACTGTGCAATTCTAATAATATAAAGCCGTTTGCTTAAAATTACTCATAAAGTTATTAAATTACTATGGAATTAGTTAAATTACTGCTTTAGTAATTCAGTTATATATATATATATATATATATATATATATATATATATATATATATATATATATATATATATACGAGGCTGGTTTGAAAAGTCCGTGCAAAGTCCGAGAGATGGCACCATCGGCGCGTATCGAGGTCATGTTTAGTTAGTAGCATCTCTTGAATGAACGCACACCAAGTTTCAGCCATATTGGTCTATTTATTTGTGTTTGGCATTCGTGTGAATCAAGGAAGTCGAGTGATTTTGAAGAAATGGACGAAAAAGAATTTCGTGTGGTGATTAAACATTACTTTATGAAAGGCAAAACGCCTCAGGAGACTAAAGAGAAGCTTGATAAACATTATGGTGACTCTGCACCTTCGATTAGAACAGTTTATGAGTGGTTTCAAAATTTTCGTACTGGCCATATGGGCACAAGTGACGCTGAACGTTCTGGACGGCCTGTGGAGGTTACGACTCCAGAAATCATTGATCAAATCCATGATATGGTGATGGATGACAAAAGAGTTAAGGTGCGTGAGATTGCTAGTGCTGTGGGCATCTCGACTGAACGGGTACATAATATTTTGCATAAACATTTGGACATGAGAAAGCTATCCGCAAGCTCACGCTTGACCAAAAACGGAATCGTGTGAAGTGTTGCAAGGATGGTTTACAGCTGTTCCAGAAGAATCCGGAGGACTTTAAGCATCATTTCGTCACTGTGGATGAAACATGGATACATTACTATACTCCTGAGATCAAACAACAATCTAAACAATGGGTTACCAAAGGGGAATCTGCACCAAAAAAGGCGAAGACCGTTCCTTCGGCCGGAAAGGTTATGGCGACTGTCTTTTGGGTTTCGCAAGGGATAATCCTTATCGACTATCTGGAAAAGGGCAAAACTATTACAGGTGAATATTATTCATCGTTATTGGACCGTTTGAAAACCGAACTGCAAGAAAAACGCCCGCGATTGGCCCACAAGAAAGTCCTTTTCCATCACGACAACGCACCAGCACACACCTCAGCAGTTGTGGTCGCAAAATTAATGGAAATAGGATTCCAACTCGTTTCACATCCCCCCTATTCTCCAGACATGGCTCCCTCGGACTACTATTTGTTCCCCAATTTGAAGAAATGGCTGGCGGGACAAAGAATTTATTCAAACGAGGAGGTGATTGCAGACACTAATGGATATTTTGCAGACTTGGACAAATCCTATTATTCGGAAGGGATCAACAAACTAGAACATCGTTGGACGAAGTGTATAAGCCTAAAAGGAGACTGTGTCGAAAAATAAAAAAGGTTTACCCCAAACACATAAGTAGTTTTTAATTTTGCACGGACTTTTCAAACCAGCCTTGTATATATACATATATATATATATATATATATATATATATATATATATATATATATATTTATATGTATATATGTATATATATATATATATATATATATATATATATATATATATATATAATATATATATATATATATATATATATATATATATATATATATATATATATATATATATATATATATGTATATATATATTATATATATATATATATATATATATATATATATATATATATATATATATATAAATATATGTATATATATATATATATATATATATATATATATATGTATATATATATATATATATATATATATATATATATATATATATATATATATATATATATATATATATATTACAAAAGTAATTCAATTACACCGAAGGAATTAGCAGTGAGTTTGATTTTATTCGTAGGATAACAAATTACAATTACCCTTTAAAGGTCGTAATTGAATTGAATTATCAAGAGTACTTCTTTTAGTTACTGTATTTAAATTACTGATAGCTCTTATGGAAGATAACTTTGGGAATTCTAGGACATAGGTCGACGTTATGTTATTAAAATTTTGACCAAGCATATTCACAGAAAACGTTGTGGAATACTTATTTTTATATATTTTATTTTCCATATTCATTTTATATGTTCCAATAGTATAAAGTTAATTAACATATTTAATAATTTATTAACTTTATATATGTATTTTCGGATTATATTAAATTAACAAATATAAAAATAATAGTTTATAGACTAGCGAGTGGTTTCAATTAACTTTAATTTAATTTATTCAAAATTCAGTGCTTTGCATCTTTTATTGCATATTTGCTGGCACATCAAATTTAATTTATAAAATTTATTTAAATATTATTACTAAAACTTTTATTTTACGAAATATGGATATGTGTTTTCAAGTTGAAAAGCGAAGCTAAATAAATATACATAAAATATAAATTTAAATGTATTTTAAAACTAAAAACAAAATTAATATTTATTTGAAAAATATATTTGTTTGTTTATATTGAAGAAATTTTGACTATAATATAATGTCTTAATTCAACATTAAAATTTATTTAGGTCCTTTTCATATGGCCAAATGAAAATTTGTTGAAATCAAGTTACATGAAAATTAATTCAAACAAGAATTACAAAATTTTCGCAGTGATCTGTAGATGACGAAAATGATATTTAAAATACCTAACGAATATTCTTGCCTTTATTGGTAAGGATTGAGCATTACGAATTATTAAATCTTTCACGTTTATAACTTCCTATTTTGGGTATAGATACTAAACCTTATCAAATGTCAACTAATGTAGTTATGCATAGCTGTCTTCAGAGTATATTCAAACATATAATAAGAAAAGTTGTTTGGAGAGAATCACCGGATATGAAATTCATATATTTATTTGAAAGAAAATTTGCCAGGCAGTGTCAATTGGGGCTCAATCGGCCAGGTTATCTTTGATCAGTATACGTAATGAAGTGATAAAATAGAACAAAACGGAAAAAACCACATCGGGTAAGGGTGAAGCTAACCGTGCGTCTATTGCTCTTTAGTTTTTGTTTAATGTTTCTATTTAGTTTTTAAATATCATGGGATCAGAGTCTATTGTGCCCTTCGTGATGACATCGGTTGCCTGCAAAAAAGTTAGTCTTTTGACCTGAACCATATATATATATATATATATATATATATATATATATATATATATATATATATATATATATATATATATATATATATATATATATATATATATATATATATGTATATATATATATATATATATATATATATATATATATATATATATATATATATATATATATATATATATATATATATGATTCTGTGCTTTTTTTTTATTTCTTAGGATTTTTGTTCTATTTATTAAAACAATTTATTTTATTTAGTCTTTAATGACGTTTCACCCATTTTTTTGTGGGTATACTCAAAGTATCTAAAAATTTTTTAAAAAGTTTCAGGACACATTTTACAATTTAAAATTAAAATTTTGGTTCAATTCACATCACGCTATAGAAACAGTTTACACAGTTTTTTCTACATATATAACTAATTTAAAAATATGTACGCTAATTATACTGTTTTTAAAATTAATCCAAAAAATATTTACTGAACTATTTGATTTGGTATATGGTACGTACCTAATAAATTCAGTATTTTTCATACACAGGTTATTATTTATCGAAATATTGGATGTTTACTAATTTGTAAAGGTGAGATTAAAATAAATCGTGCCTTTGGTTTAAAAAAATAGATGGTTTTTATGTTGTTATTTTTTTTTTATTTCATGTGGATTATATTTTGATAAATATGGCTGAGGCAGGCTATATCAGTTCTATCATTTACAACATCAGGATCCCGTCTTATTTCTGGTCTGTGAGTATATATCATTCCCAGTTCTCATCTGTCTGTCTTTTCAGTTGTTCTGTGTAAGGTTCTGTTGAGACCTGGCTTGTAGTCTACCCCCTTCTTCTTTTTCGTCGAAATCCAATTAATTATTTACTTGGGCATTCGCTCATTGCCCATTCTCCGTAGATAATCTTACCAACATAGTGGTTTTTGATAAATATCCTCTATTATGGTGACTTCCACATAAGTATTCTCTCATTACGTATATGGACATTTTTTAGTGTTCCGTACGGAACACTTATAAGATCACTTCGGTGTCTGTCTGTCTGTCTGTCACACCCGATTTTCTCCGAAACTATTTGACATAGAAAGTTGAAATTTGGTAATAATATAGGAATTGATGGCTTCATCAGAGCCATGTAGTTTTAAGAGTTAAATTTTGACATAAGGGGGTTGGGGGGGGGTGAAATCGGAAGTGAAAAAAATTTTTTTTTACTAGGTCATCGAGTGTGGTGTCAAATGAAAGCTGAAAACACGAGTAAAAAATGTATATATAATGTAATACTTGCGAGCACTTTTCTTTGTATTATTTTTAAAAAATCGCGAAAAATCGCTGTCCCGCGCCTTATCTCGAAAAGTACTTATCAAAAATTTTGAAAAAATTCCGGAATATTCTCCACGGGGTGTAGATTGAACGAAAATTATCACGAGTGCATTACCTTTAATAATTTTTCTGGTATGTAAAAAAAAACAAAAATTTCAAGGTCATCAAATTTCAGTAAAGATTGGAAACAAACTTTGTTGAAAACTCATTTGGGGTGTGTTTTGTGAAGTCACTGATCATCTGTAACAAAATTTTTTATTTTAAAAGCAATCAACGTACGGAACACTAATTGCGCAAGTTTAACTTGCACTTGACCGGTTATTTAATTATCTCATCTAAATTACCATTTTCCTAATTTACATACCAAGAAAATTCTTTCAGTACTAAACTTAGTTTTAGGAGGCTAAATGTGATAAAAAAAATTGTCAATTGTTAAATTTAACTGGTTACAAAGCCAACTATGATTTTTTAATGGCGTCGTCTACATATTAATTAGCATTTGTCAGTCTGTTTATAAAAATATGTAACACTTTATATTCATTTTCAGTCGGCATCAATATAGAGGGTATGCAATTTATTGATCTGAATTTTGACTTTTTAGTGGCTTATCTGAATTACCTGAATTTAATTTAATTAAAAAAATGTTTTACTAATAAACGTGAGGAAGCTAAATATTATTTTTCACTAGTCAAATTTGAAAATTTACAAAACCAAACAAGAATTTTTTTAAATACTACATATGAGCATACCGGTAAATAGCATTTTTTAGTCAGTTTATACAAATATATTTATTTTCAGTCGTTACTGATATACAGAACAGTAAAGATATTGAACTGATTTTTAACTTTTGGGTGGCTCATCTGATTTACTAGTTTCCTATTTCGGATATTATAAGGAGTGTGAATTAATTTTGAGGGATTTCTAAGAGTAACTCAGTATTATATCGCATCGGGGCATACTGTTGCTATATTCATGGTAAAGCACCATCATTAGACTTTAACTTTTAGTATATGTTATTTTGCCGAAGTGTATGCAACATATTTTTTTTGAGCATTGAATATGTAGAATTTACGTGCCAACAAAACATTATTTTCGGGAAGCGTTACTTTTCTTGCTTAATTCGAAGAAAAGCGATGTTGAAAGTCATCGATTGCTGTCGGAAACCTATGGTGATTATAGTCCAACGATAAAAAACATGTGAGTACTAGTTTCGGTGCTTTAAAAGTGGTGATTCCGACACGGAAGACAAAGAGCGTCCAGGCCAGCCCAAAAAGTTTAAAGATGAAGAATTGGAGGCACTACTCAATGAAGTCCCTTGCCAAACTGAAAAGGAACTTGCAGAATCATTAGGAGTTGACCGCACAACCATTTCCAAGCCCTTACATGTACTGGAAATGATTCAAAAGCAAGGAAATTGGGTGCTGTACGAATTAAAACCTAGAGACGCTGGAAGGTGATTTTTCACCTTGAACAACTGCTTTAACGGCACAATCGGAAGGGTTTTTTGCATCGTATGTATGTATATCGATAGAAAATGGACACGCTACGACAATTCAAAGCGCAAAAAATCATGGGTGAAGCCCAGTGAACCATCAACATCTTCGCCAAACCGAATATTCAAAGCTCCAAGCTTATGCTGTGTATCTGGTGGGATCAGCTATGTGTATTATGAGCTTCTCCAATCCAACGAAACTATTATTGAGGTACGTTACCGATAATAATTGATGACATTGAGCGTTGAAGGAAAAATGACGACAATATGCCAAAAGACACGTCAAAGTTATTTTTCAACATGACAACGCTTGGCTGCATGCTGCGAAACCCGTCAAGGAAACGCTAGAAGCGCATAGATTCGATGTTCTAGCTCACCCACCATAATAAACCGACATTGTTCCTTCGGATTATCACTGGTTCCGATCAATGACGCACGGCCTGTCTGACCAGCGCTTCCATTCTTATGAGGATACCAAAAAATGGGTTGATTCTTGGACAGCCTCAAAAGATGAGTCGTTCTTTCATCGTGGTATTCATATGCTGCCACAAAGATGGGAGAAAGGAATGTCTAGTGAAGGACAATACTTTGAATAATCAATTTCTAACCATTTTTTAGAATAAAGCGATATTTTTATCGAAAAATCCCTTAAAATTAATTCACACACCCAATAAAAAAATCTTTTGTTGGTGAATATAGTTTTTTCAAATATGATAACACAAAATTTAGCACATGTCAAATTTGAGAGTTTACGAAGCCAACTAGATTCTTTTTTTAAATAGTATCCTCCATCAATAAGTATACCATTAAATAGTATTTTTCAGTTCGTTTATGAAAATATGTAACACTTGATATTTATTTCCTGTCTCGTTTCCGATATACAGGGCATAGAAATTATTGGTCGGTATTTTAATCATTAAGAGGCTTCCTCGATTTACTGTCTTTCTTTTAGGCACAACAAAAAATTTGTTTACTAGGAAAGTTTTCTGTGAGAAGGCTAAATAAGATAGTAACAAAATTGTAGTTGAAGGATGTCATTTTAAAATTCTAGTTGCCTTTGTAATCTGTTAAATTTGACAAGTGACAATTTTTTTGTTATATTTGACTTCCTCCAAAAAAGCTAAGTTTATCAGTGAAAGAAATTTTTTGGTATATTTAATAGGACAATAGTAAATTGGGTGAGCCTCTTAAAAGTTAAAATTCGGTTCAATAACTTGAATGCTCTGTTTATTGGTAATGACTGAAAATAAATATCAAGTATTATATGTTTTTGTTACCGGACTAATAAATATTTTTTAATGGTGTGCTGTATAGTAGAGGCCTTTAAAAAATTCTATTTGGATTTAAACTTACTTAATCCTTATGCCTTTCTACCCCTTTCCGGGTGTAAGGCCCGTGGAGTAGAGTTATTCTATATTTGTCTTTTTCATATTTCCTTCCACCTCTTTTTGTCCTATGTGGCTCGTCTTGCGTGTTCCTTCTCTATTCCTCTTCTGGCCACTGCCTCTCTAACATTCCCCAACCATGCCCTTTTAGGTCGACCTCTTGTTCTTTTCTTTGGCTTCAAACAATTGTCTAACGATTCTTTGTTCAGGCATCCTTTCAACGTGTCCATACCATCTTAGTTGTGCTTCCTCAACCTTTTCTACCGTTGGTTTCAGGTTCAAATTATTTCTGAATTGTATATTCCTAACCCTGTCCATCCTTGTTTTGTCCTCTATTTTCCTTATGAATCTCATTTCTGTAGCCGTTTCTTTCTTTTCTCTCTTTCTGTTATTCTCCATGTTTCTCCTTCATAGAAAAGTACTGGTGTTGCAACCTTCTCGAATAGTTGGGATTTAATATTTTCTGGTATCTGTTTCTTTCCTAGCAATGTATTCTTTATGCTATTAAACAATCTTCCTCCTGTTATTAATCTCCCTTGATCTCCTCTTCCATTCTTTCATCCTCTGATATTGTTGATCCCAAATATTTAAACTTTTCCACATGGTCCAGCCTTTCCTCTCCTATCTTTATTTCATGTTGCCGTTTTTGTTTTCCTATTATCATAGTCTTTGTCTTTTCTTTATTAATTTTCATGTTTATTTTTTCCAATGCTTCTTTACATATCCGTTTGGTCTTATTAAGCGTTTTCTCGTCTTTTGTTATAATAACCATATCATCTGTATAGCATAGTTCTGATATTTCTATCTTTTTCATTTTTCAATAGCCTATCTGGTACGGTCTTACCTCTTTCTTCTTTGCTTCATTTATTGCTTCATCCAAAACTATTGAGAAAAGCATGGGGCTCAGGATGCATCCCTGTCTAAGGCTCATAGTTGTTTCAAGTATATCAGATCTGTCTTGTCTTGTTCTTATATAATTTGTATAAACTCTGTACGCCCTTTATTATTATTTCGGTATTTCTCTTTTTCTCAATGTTTCTCATATGTCTTTTCTTTTAATCTTGTCGAAAGCCTTTTGTAGGTCCATAAAACCCAAGTGAATTTCCCTATCTTCTCCTATTGTTTTTTCACATAACTTCCTCACTATAAATATTGCATCATTCACCCCTCTACCTGGCCTACCAAACCAAAGTTTCTTTCTTAGTCTTTTTTCTAGTATCCTATCCACTTTTGACACAGTGCTAGTTAGGGTTATCCCTCTGTAGTTATTACAATCTTTAGTGTCTCCTTTCTTATATATTGGGGTTATGATGCCTGTTGTCCAGTCCGTCCTATTTAAATTATAAACTATCAAATTTGACAAGTGACAAATTTTTTGTTATCACATTTGGTTTTTTTTCATCAAAAAATTAAGTTTAGTAGTAAAAGAAACTTTTCGGCATGCCAAGCATGAAAATAATAAATCGGGTGAGCCACTTAAAAGTTTAAATTCGGTTTAACAAATTGAATGTCCTGTGTATCGGTAACGACTGAAAATAATTGCCAAGTGTTTTATATTTCTGTAAACAGACTAAAATATGCATTAATTTTTTGTGCTACTATTTAATTGCCAGGTTTCCATAGTCCATAGAAGACTGCATATTCAAGGATATAGTTTATAGACGCTTTTTCTTTTATTTCGAAATGTAGTAATGTTAAGATATCAATTAATTTCTTGCTCTCTTTTATTCGTATTACTTTTTTCTCGACGTGTAACCATCTTGTGCGATTTTTTCTCCAAGAGAACTTTATTCTGTACATGCTCATATTTGTTTTCCTTTGTTCACTTCCAGTTCTTCTTATCCCCCTACATACATATGAGTATATTTGTTGTTTGTAGTGTTGATTTAGCATGAATTTGATGATTTCTAAATCTTGGGTAATTATTACATGACTATGGATAAGACAGAAAGTGAATTTTTTTGTGTAAACTTACTTTAAAAAGGGGGTGAAGAGAGAAGTGATTTTAAAGTGGGAAGAAGCGTTTTGTTAAGATTATATTTATTGTTATTTTTTCAAGTATTTTTTACAGTTTACATGTAGGTACAATTTGCTTTTTATTTTGTTATTATTGCTGCCTCTTCTATTAGTGATATGTTACTTTACTTTAGTCAGTTCAAAACTAGGTACTTTCCACATTGCAAACAGATAAAACATCACTAATTCAAAAAAAAAAACTTTAATGTTATTTGTAGTTAATAACCTGCACTAAATTAAGAAAATATTCATATGAACGATAGCATTTTCAGGTTGCAGTCAAACCTTAAACTTTCTAAGTGTAGTTTGTCTTTTGGTTGAATTTCTAATATATTTCTAATAGAGTTAACTATTTTTTAATGTGTTTACGTGAAGTTTTCCTTCTTTGTCTTTTATATTTTATTACGAATAAACCTATTTTTGAATTTGAAACTTGAATCTGAATGTTTACCACTTTCTGTAAAAAAGCTCATAATTTGCAAATATACAAAAATTTTCTATCGTCAGTAATGTGTGTATGTCTAGGATGTGGAGAGTTATTGGTTGTTTATTCTAAAAAACTTGTGGAAGGTCTTCCTTACAGACATTAGGCTTCTTAAGATTTAATTCATTTTTACATTTTGTAAAAATATTGTGTTTTTGGAGACAATAACTTACATATTACACTGTAGAGAAATTTGTTAAAAAACAAGAGAATCAGAAAATATATTTAAAATGCCAAAAGAATTTTTTTAAAAATATTGTTGCAATCTGTATTATAAAAAATAACCGGTCAAGTGCAAGTTGAACTTGCGCAATTAGTGTTCCGTACGTTGATTGCTTTTAAAATAAAAAATTTTGTTACGGAGGTATAAAATGATCAGCGACATCACAAAACAGTGTTTTAACAAATTTTGTTTCCCATCTTTACTAAAAACTGATGACCTTGAATTTTTTGTTTTTTGTTATATAATAGATAAATTATTAAAGGTAATGCACTCGTGAAAATTTTCGTTCAATCTATACCCCGTGGAGAATATTCCAGAATTTTTTCAAAATCTTTGATAAGTACTTTTCGAGATAACCCCCGCCTTATCGTTTGCGTATTGAGATTTACTTCTCATTTTTATAGCTTCTTGATGTCCTTGGTTGCTAGCTGTTACGTTTGCCAAACAAATTTAAAAATATTTATTCGACATCTTGTATAATAGTAATATACATAACTTTTTCACATTTTTTTAAGCGCGTATTTTATTCACTTTACATGTATTTCTCGTGTTCAGTGGATTCCTTTCATAAAGTTTTCGTGATTAATAATATAGGTTTTCTTAAAATTTTAATCACTCAGGTTACAAAACATAGAAATTTTATCTTTAGTACAACTGATGACATTTTTTCTATATTTAATTTGTGGGACATATAATAACAATAAGAAATTGTGTTAATAACCGGTCAAGTGCAATTTGGACTTGCGCAATTAGTGTTCCGTACGTTGATTGCTTTTAAAATAAGAATTTTTGTTACGGAGGTATAAAATGATCAATGACCTCAGAAAACACACCCCAAATGAGTTTTCAGCAAAGTTTTTTTCCGATCTTTACTGAAAACTGATGACCTTGATATTTTTGCTTTTTTTTTGTATACCAGATAAATTATTAAACGTAATGCCCCGTGGTAATTTTCGTTCAATCTACACCCTGTGGAGAATATTCCAGAACTTTTTCAAAATTTATTGATCAGTACTTTTCGAGATAAGGGACAGCGATTTTTCGCGATTTTTTAAAAATAATACAAAGAAAAGTGCGCGCAAGTATTACATTATATGTATATATATATATATATATATATATATATATATATATATATATATATATATATATATATATATATATATTTTCTCGTTTTTTCACAAGCTTTCATTTGACACCACACTTGATGACCTAGTAAAAAAAAAAAAAATTCCCATCGCCGTTACTTACGGGCGTTTGATGCTTTATTTTTTAATTTCTGCAGTAATTGGAATTTTGCTTATTAACCTGGACGTGAATGTTGAAATGATATTATAATAATAAATATATTCAACTTTAATCCAATTTTTAAAAATAACTTTATTGTTATTCAAGAATAATATATTATGGCACATTTATGACAACTGATTGTCTGCAAATCGAGAGTTTGAAATTCTCGCACTCAAAGGCACATCATCTATTTTAGTTGAATATATATATATATATATATATATATATATATATATATATATATATATATATATAATATATATATATATATATATATATATATATATATATATATATATATATATATATGTATATATATCTCAAAATTGACGTCTCGTCTAGTCGCAGAATTCTTATTTTTGTCAAATTCTCGCCTACAACAGGCACACTCTTCCCAGTAAAATGCCACAGAGATTTCCAAGAGTCGGTTCTGTACCCCCACTTTGTCTTGATTGCCGTTATATTCGCACAGTACGCTAAATAAAGTTGATCTTATTTAAGTAACTGTATTCATAATGAAATGTTAAATTATGACTCATGTCCGTATTTTAAAAGATATGTTTTGCATTGCCAAAGAAAAAAACAGATTAAAATTTTAACAAAACTGATTGAAAACAATCTTCAGACGGCATTTTGTACTTAAGTGAACGAATAACTTGGAGCAGGGAGAGTTAAAAGTTTTAAAATAATATCTCACTTTTATCGAGTTAATTATAAATAAAACCGAATTTTGAAGATTTGAACTACACGATACTATAATTTTAAGTGGCTTACTGGTAGTCCTGTCAATTTAAATTCCTTATTGTCGGAATTGGCTCACTTTTAAATTAGACGTTCTTATTGAATCGGACAGTTGAAGATTATTTATTTACACTTACGTATATTTGGCAGTTTCTTATAGTGCAATATGAAGATCGTAGTTGCTTCATGTAACCTTGCAAAATTTAGTTTTCGAAACGTTTTTGGAAATGATTAAACATTTGTAAATCTTTGAACACTTAAAAATCTGAGCAATACTCTGAAGAATTTTAATGTAATACATTCCACCATCCGTGAAAACCTCTATTGTAACATAACATATATACTATGTGTGTGCTACAAGATACATTGACCAAAACTAATACAAAAAAAGCCTCTAAGAGGTGCAAAAACTTCAGTAACACCTTAAGGTTTTTAGGAATAACATTTTTTAGCATTTTCAGAGCCAAAATAGGGCAAAAATTAACCCTGTAAAAGTTTTTATATATATATATATATATATATATATATATATATATATATATATATACTCATATATATATATATATATATATATGTATATATATATATATATATATATATATATATATATATATATATATATATATATATATTATATATTTACTAAATTGTGTCACGTATACCTTCTCCTTAAAATTAAATGACAAAACCCATAAACTCACTTAACCAAGGCAACGGAAAGAGAAATTCTTCAATTTATATTAAAAACGGGAAGTTCAAATGCGGTATCATCATAAGACTTGGATTTTTAAAATCCACCAGGGTAAAAATTTATTTCCATCTACTCTTTTACCCAGGTTATCGGAAACCGGGATAACATTTTGTCTAGAGGATATCTTGCTTAACGCTTCAGTGACATAATATAAATAAGAATGTTTGCAGTGAAACACACTCGAGTTCTTTGAGCTGGAAAATATAATGTTTGTGGTATTTGATTAAGTATGGTGGTATGATATACGTGTCATACATACAGGACATTCTCTAACATAAGGCCTTTTTTTAATAAGTTATAGTACCCATTAAGTTACTTTAACAAATATAATCTATGTTAAAACTAGCATGTGTCCGCAGATTGGGGAATGTGGATTAAACAATTCGCATCATTGAAGTATCAACAATTGGTAAAGTGAAGTAGCTAGGACTTAACCTCACACACGTAATTCTAAAATAGGTAATGAATTTAATTTTCTAAAGAATAGCCTAAAACAGTACTAAAAGGCTATATTTTAAATTAGTGATACTTTATGGTAAATTAATCACAAAATTAGTTGGGCAGAGGAAGAGTTTCAGAGATGAAATCTGCTTTTTCCCTTGAGATAGTTATTCTATTAAAATTGGAAATAATGAAAAAATAAAACGTTCTTATAATTCCTCGACTATTATTATTGTATCAGCTGGTCGACACAAATTAAGGAACATGTTTCTGGTGGTCAGAGATCCTGTAACGTGAAGAAGATCTCGGAAGATAAATTTTTCAGAAATACAATACTTTCCTAGAGCAAAGAAAGTATATGGACGTAAAAAGTCCCAGAAGTTCCATTGCCTACCTACCTAGTGCTGATCCCAGCCTAATTATAGCATTTTACCTTATGTATTTGCAACAAGAGTTGTATAAGAAAACGGTTGGTACGACGTTCTTAAACCATTGATTGTTCAGTCGTTTTTTGATGCAAAGGTTTAAGAAATTGCCTCTCGTTACGTTTTCTCTCAAACTTCTTAAACAAATTTTTGTATGTCATCTTGGCATGGTCATAGTTATAATAAAAAACATATCTTACAATCAGTTGAGTATTATAAGATACATTAAAATTCCAAATAAATTTTACGTTCACCCAGTTTCACCTAAATTAATTACAATAAAACTTTTTCGTTTTACAATAAAAAATATAGCGTAGACTTAACTTACTACCAAGTAAACTTAAAATTAAGTTTTTCTGATAGTAAAATAAAATTAAATTAAAAAAACAACAAAGATTGCTAAACATTATATATGTAGTTAGTTTAATAATATAAGTGAGCATGAACGTCGTGCACAGACTAATTTAAAGTTTGCATCATTAGCGTAAAAACGGCTGACTACTTACCTAATAGGAAATAGATTGAGGGTCCAAAAGTCTGTGAAAGATTATGACAATATAAAGAAAGGGATAAGTAGATTATTGATTACCTAATATGATAAAAACTAAAAATAATTAGTTTTTATAGTTGAGTATATTATGATGAAGCATAGAGCAACAAGTGTGTAAAATATCTCTTTAAAATACAATAGAGGAGCTTATCAACAGAAGCGTAACTCAAGTCAACAACGGACCGAGCTGTTGAAATGTATTTTACTAATAAGTTGTATTTTTCTACAACTCGTATGGTGTTTTTCATGGCCAGCGTTTTTTTCTAAATCACCTACCTGTGCGTGAAACATAAACACAGGACCACACAAAAAAAAGTTTTGTAGTTGAAAAGTAAGATACCATACCATATGTTTTTTTCGTGTGCTGAAAATGAATCCGAAGTTAGAATTGACTCATCATCCAAGGATTTTGATGTAACCTCAAAAAATACCTCGAAAATGACCAAAAATACTTTTACAAATAAATTAAAAATGTAAATGAGCAAACCACCATATCTATACGTATTTTGGGGTGTTGAAATCGAATCCGAGGTCAGAATTCACCCCTTACGTCAGCATTTTTACATAACCTCAAAAAGTACTTCAAGAATTGTCAGAGATACGTCTGTAAATAAATCAAAAAAATTAAATAAACAAACCACTATATCTATACGTATTTTGGGGGTGCTTAAACCGAATATGCGAGAATTGACCCATTACGACAAGGTCTTGAAATAACCTCAAAAAGTCCAGTCCTTTTATACACAGGTTGCTGGATTAAAGTGAGTCTCCTCGCTTATTGCCCGCTGGATGCTTTATTAAAGTGATTCTCCGATGATGAGAGGCGAGGGAACTCACTTGAATAAAGCACCCCGATGATGAAAGGTGAGGCGACTCACTTAAATAAAGCACCCCGAGAGTGAGAGGTGAGGGAAATTACCATAACAAGGCACCTCGTGGGTGAGAGGCGATGGGACTCACTTTAATAATGAACCTCGAGGGTGAGTGATGAAACTTACAATAATCCAGCATCCTGTAAATGAAAGGACTGGCCTAGTTGAGGATATTTTAAAATCCTGACGTAAAAGGTCAATTCTATTGACATATTTGCTTTCAGCGACCCAAAATACGTATAAATATGGTGGTCTGCTCGTTTTTTTTTTGTATTAGGTTATGTTATGGTTATAGTTTAACGTTCTTGATGTAAGTTTCTTCTGTTAGGTTATGCTAGGTTTAGAGTTCTTAGTGTAAAGTTTTTAGTGTAAGATTCTTGCATTAGGTCATGTTAGGTTTAGAGTTCTTGGTGTGAAGATTTTGGTGTAAATTGCTTGCATTAGGCTATGTTAAGTTTACCGTGCTTGGTGTAAGTTTCTTGCATTAGGCTATGCTATGTTTAGAATTCCTGGTGTAAAGTTCTTGGTGTAAAGTGTAAGTTTCTTGCATTAGCCTACGTTAGGTTAAGATTTCTTGGTGTAAGTATTTTGCATTATGCTATGTTAGGTTTAGACTTTTTGGTATACAGTTCTTGTATTAGGTTATGTTAGGTGAAGGTACTCACTGTTATCGAGCATCGCAAGGGTGATGTGCCAGGGGAATCACTTTAATAAAGCATCCAGTGGACGAGAAGCAAGGGGACCTTAATCCAGCACTCTATAAATGAAAGGATTGAACTTTTTTAGGTTAATTCAAAATCTTGACTCAAGGTCAAGTCTTTTGGCATATTCGGTTTAAGCACCCCAAAATACGTATATATGTGGTCTGTTCATTAAATATTTAAATTTACTTACAGACGTATTTCGGATCATTTTTAAGATATTTTTTTGAGGTTATGTCAAGATGCTGACGTGATGGGTGAATTTTGACCTCGTATTCGTTTGAGCACCCCACAATACGTACAGATATGGTGGTTTTTCTTTTTTTTATTTGTACAAGTATTTTTGGGCATTTTCAAGGTATTTCTTGAGGTTACTTCAAGATTCTTGGGTGATGAGTCAATTCTGACCTCGGATTCATGTTCAGCACATCAAAAAACATATGGTTCTCACCTTTCAACTACAAAACTTTTTTTTTATGGTCCTGTGTAATTAACACATTGATGTCAATTTACAATATTCAAACGATCGTTATAAAAAAATCTGCATTACTAACTAAAATTTTTGTTACGTTATCGCTATGTGGCAGTTATAAAAAAATACTTGTACGTTGTATTTATTGTAACGGTAATTCGGTTCAGTTTTTATCGGTACTCTGTACTGAGTACTCGGTTAAATCTCGAGCACTGTTCTTTGGACAAGGGGCTCACAGACCTCTAGCAACTTGTTATAATGAAGAGGGTAAATTAGGAGTCAATACACATGTTGTCTACTGTTATCAGCTGGTGTTTCCTGGAAAAAGACAGGACAGAACAAAGAAATAATCCATTAAAACTTATAATAAAATAAATAACCCTGAATTGAGTAGAGTGGTGAAGAGAGATGTGGTATGCTTTTGAAGTTGGTGATTAAACGAATACTCGTGCGACCGATGGTGAAGTAAACGATGACATAAAGTAAAATGGTTCCATTAGTCACACTAAGTGATAACGTCAACTGACTACGTCTGACGGTAACGCTAACAGACGACGGTAAATAGTAATAGTACCTAATAACAGTAAACGGTGTCAATGAGGATAGTAGACGGCCACACTTAGAAAATATGGTGAACAGTAATGTAAACGTAATTGACAGTGGTAGATGATGATTCCAACAGATGATGGTTTACGCCAACGCCATATAGCTAGGATTTTCGCAAGAACCTCTGAAGGATGGCAGACAAAATTGTCTGCCTAGATTCAATCCGGTGCTTATTATACTGGACAAGACTATTACAAGTACAGAGTAAGGGTGTAGGGTCTAATCCACGCCTTGCTTAGAAAGACTTTCCTTTTAGGCTGCTCCTCCGACTTGTTCCTCGGTCTAGTCTGGGATGCTGATAGTTGGCAAACAGACTATCTAGCTTGAGGCGTAGTCTCGTGGTCTTATGCATTTAAAGCGAAAGGGATGACAGAAAGAATAAGCTTGTGCCGATAGCAGCTATGCGCCATTAATTTTACGCCAGAAAATTTCCGAATTGACTGTAATCCGTAAGTTTATAGCTATATATTAAAGTAAGAATAAATATTTTGTAATACAGAATAATAAAGTTGCAGCTAATACGCATACTACTCAAAAACATTTTGTTAACTTCATTATATTATATAAGTGATTATTCATTCATTAGTATGTGTTTGAGAAAATCACTTCAACAAAAATAAGCTTTAATGCTAATATACAAAAATTTTGTATATATCGAGTCTCCCAAAACGACTTGGTGTATGTTTACGAGAGGCCATAAAATCCAGTATTCAAGAGTACAAAGTGCTTTTCGTAAAAAAAATGCAACGTTATTTAAGCATTTTTGAGACAGTCAATGTATACATATATAAGCCAGCGAAATCAAAATCCAATTCTTCATCAAATTGTAAATATTATTTATTTCCTAGAAATAGTGTGTGTGTTTTACCGAATATATTGGACAAAACTAACACAAAAAGGCCTATAAGAGGTGTAAAAACTTCAATAATACCTTAAGGTTTTTAGAAGTTAATAATATTTTTCAGCATTTGCAGAACCAAAATTGGGCAAAAAAAAACTAAACTTGTAAAAGCCTTATATAAGTAACTTTAAACAATTATTGTTATATTCTTTGTTCTCTTCACTTTTACACAAATTTTAATAAAACACTTTTTCAACATTTATTTGGAAACTGCTGTACTGAAGTAATATTGAATACAACAATATATTTTCCATGTTAACTAGCGTTTTTTACTACCTGTAGATTATTTTTTCCTTTATGGAGATATAAATCAGCGCAAAGAAGTAGGATAACAAAAAAAGATGAAATAATACTGTAATGGTACCACTAACAGTGTAGGATAACGTAGTCAGATGAGCATTATTTTTAAGGTCGCTTTTTTAAAAATTGTATACGAATCCTTTTAAAAAAGTTATAATTGGTGAAGTGTTCTTATTTGGTGATGGCTAGTAACTTAACGGCTGAAAAAACTATAACTTTATCGAAATATATCGAATAACTCTTGTACATATAATTATAAAATATTTTTATGAGTATATGTACAGAGTTTATAGTTTTTTTTATATAATTGTTATTATAGTGATAATTTTTTGACACTGAACACTAAAGTAGGTCTTTCTATCGGTCCTTCGTAACCATGGTGTCCTAATAGTTTATTTGCTGTAGAGAGAAATTATGAGAAAGCAAAGTTGTAAAAAAAATTTGTAAGCAACTAAAACTAAAAATATATTTTAAGAATTAATAGGCAATCTTGGCTGGGCCTCAATAAGCCTCGCTGTCATTTTTAAAACAGTTATTTCATACATACATGCATACGTTTATCAAAAACTATGGTAACTTTTAGCACAACATATTAAACCATTAAAAATTATTCAAAACTAGTTCTTATATTTTTAGTTAGTCTAATGGTCCTACTTATTTCTTTGTTTATATTATGAAATTACAATCTTTCATAAATATTTGGATTCTCAATAAATTTTCAATTAAGTCAGTATTCAGCGTTTTTCGTCTAATGATGTAAACTTCTTAATTAATCTGAACACAACGATTCTGCTGACTTGTATTACCTAACCGGCTTCACAAGTAATGTTTAATCAACTTTATTTTCTCCAACTGCTAAGGAAACTTACTTTTTAGTTTACTTTATAATTGCTATGTTAAAATTACAAATTTTACTTCAGTTAAATCCTCAAAATTAATTGGAATCCGATTTCAAACTTTAATATCTCTTTTAATATTTGATTAAACACACGGAATTTTCATTACCTGGTAACTGTAACTATTCCAAGGTTACATGTATGAATTCGTTTAAAACTTCTAAGAGAGAACTAAATAGGAGATATTTTTATTAAATTATTGTATTTCAAGAATCAATACAGGAACGAACCACAATATGGTCATGGCAAAACTATGATCCTGGAGGCAAAAAAAAAAAATTCATGAAAGCGGAAATGAACCAGTCACTAAGATCAATATAGAATTTCTCTCTAATGATTCTACAACAGAACTCTATAGGCAAAAACTCTCTAAATCGATTGGTGAAAACGGAATATCAACCAAAGATGACGGCGAATCAGCATGAGCAAAATTGCACTCCAACATACAGAAAGCAGCAGAGGTACTGGGCACACGAGAAGTGAAAAATAGTGGAAGACACGAAACTGTGGTTCAAAAAGGAAATAAAATCGCTCTCTCTGGAAAAAAGGAAGTCATATCTCCAATTCCATATGATGAATACAAATTGGTCAGAAATAGGGTGAACACGGGAATCCAGACAATCAAAAGACACTTTTGGGAAAAATACTCTCTAGACCTCGAGCACGACCTGTACGGCGGTCAAAAGAGAGTCTGGAACAGGTTAAAAAATCTTTAAAAAACCAATTAATGAATATGTGCATAGCACTAACATAACAATGGGAGAATGGGAAAATCATTTTCAATCCCTGTACAGTAAAACCAACCAGGAAACTCAAATGAGAGTAGGATTCCGTAACACCCAAAATAGTAGCACCGACGAGATCTTAATAACAAGAGACAGAATAAAGACAATACTACCGAAGCTAAAGAATCGAAAGTCTCCAGGGCTGTATGATATCTCTCATGAACTGCTAAAATATAGCGGGAATGCACTGCAGGAACAGCTAGCAATTTTATTCAACACAATATTTAAGCAAAAAATGGTCCCGGAACGGTGGAAACAAAGTATACATACCAATGTTTAAAGAAGGAAATAAAAATAATCTAAACAACTATAGGGGAATATGTTCATTAAGCACAACAGCCAAGCTGCTTACGAAAATAATATCTGAAGAAGTAACGGAGAGCGGAATCAGTGAGGTACAGCAAGATTTTCGCCAGAATAGATCCACCATCGACGCTATTTTCATCATAAGACAGCGGAAAATGCCATTGAATTAAACCAAATTGCTTTTATGTGTTTCATAGACCTTCAACAAGCCTTTGACAGAGTTAAACTTGAGGACGTGCTTAAATTACTAAAAGACCTACATCCAAATATATTAGCTGTCATTAAAGAAATTAATATAGGAAATTCCACCTTTATAAAAGTTGCTAATAACCTATCTAATAAAATATCTGTTTCAAAGGGAATAAGACAAGGTGACAGTCTTAGCCTGATACTATTCAATGTCATAATGGATAAAATCCCTGAAGAAGTGAAGGAGGCAGGTAAAGGCTACAGACTGGGGAGTCGAGAATTCAAAATAATATACTACGTTGATGACGTCGTATTAATTTCGGAGGATAAGGACGATCTGCAAAGAATGCTCTTTGGTTTCGAAACTGTAGCAAAGAAGTTTAATATGACAATATTTGTTGCAAAAACGCACTAGCAATCTCTAGAGAACTAGAAAGGGGCAAGCTGGCCATCTACAACAAAAGTGTAGAACAGGTCATGTCTTTTAAATACCTGGGCATCAACGTCACCGGTAGCAGAAACCTGACGGAAGAAGTAAAAACGTAAACAACCAAAGCAGCAATGATATCAGGATACCTATGAGATGTAATATGGAGAAACAAACACATCAGCACCGAGAGCTAGACTTGCGTAAAATCCATCATGACGTATGCCACCGAGACAAGAGCAGAACATCAGCCACCAAACAACTTTTGAGATCAACGGAAATGAAAGCATTAAGGTCGATTGCGGGACATACGCTGCACGATAGGGTCAGAAGTAATGATATAAGGGACAACTGCAATATCCAGGATGTAGTGAGATGGTCCAGAACCAGAAGGAGAGTATGGAGGGACCATGTGGATAGGATGCCCGATAGCTGACTCGCAAAGGCAGCAAAGCAGAGCAAACCAGATACACACAGACCATACAGAAGACCACGGAAGCGCTGATATGAGAGCTGGACCTCTGAGTCTCAATTAGCGCTAGCAACTTGAAGAAGGAAAAAGACGTCTGTCTTATCATAAGAAGAAGAAGAACCAATTGTTTAGAAACCAAAAAAAAAGAACTGTCGAGGAGTATGACAAAAAAATTTCGGTAAATAATAGCGAGAAAGTTTATGTATTGTGTCAGATTAATTAATTTTTTTTTCAGCTAAAAACTTTTTGGTCTTAAATATGTTCCCCAAAATTGCTATAGCAGACATTTATATAAGACGATTAAAAAATTAATCAATATGTTTATTTATTTTTAAAAATATTGATTTTATTTATAATCTCAAATACAAGAAGTTGAGAATTTGTCCCTCACTCAAATTTTCTGAATATTTTTAAATGAAATTTAGTACGTTAATTTCGAATGGTCGTATCTACAGTACATAAAAATTTATTGACATCAGTTGGATAACAAGAACCAAAATATGGTGAAAATGTATCTGGCCGATCGTTTTTTTCAGATAACACTAAATTATTATCATTCAATACTCTCCAACTAACGAAACACGTTTCATTCAAAAATATTTTTTTACTAGTTATGAATTATGTTTGGTTTTAGAAAGAGAGTCAGAAGGGAAATTTTAAATAGTAGTTTATGAAGTACAGGTGTAAAAGATTAGTATATTTTTAACTGATACTGGTATTGGTAATGCAAAAATGATTAGATACCATGCAAAATAAAATAAATGTATAACATGATTTTATTACTATTTTCAAAGAAACTGAATCTTTCAGGAGGTAACCTTAGCAAGCCTTCTTAAATAACTAGATTAAAATTCAACGAAAATTTTTTGTTTATACTTACTTCGATAAAAGAATTATTGTATTTTTTTTTTTTTTAAGAAAACCTCACTCCGAGATTTTTGCATTTCTTTATGTTTTCGACCCAAAATCACAAAGAACATAATCTCCAATTTCTCTCATTCTGTCGCTCTGTCTGTGTCTGTATATCTGTTGACACTTGAACTTTCGAAGGACATGAAATATAGATTTTAAATTTGGTTTATATATGTATATATATGTATATGTATATGTATATATATATATATATATATATATATATATATATATATATATGTATATATGTATATGTATATGTATAGATATATATATATATATATATATATATATATATATATATATATATATATATATATATATATATATATATATATATAAAATAAAGAGAGAGAGAAATCAAAAGTTGTCGTATCTAACAAAATCCTAAGATATAAAAATAGTTGGGGAACTCGGCAAATAGGCAACAACAGATGTTCACACTATATTCATTTAGCCAATATTTCAGTCCTAGGTTGGGACCTTCATCAGGGCACAAACTGAAAAAGAGATAACGAAGCAACCAATAAGGAAAGTTGGGCATGGAAAATTATTATTGTTAAGTTTAATTATTAATTATTAATTTTTAATTTGTAATTTGTAATTTGTAATTTGTAATTTTAATTTCAATCTTATAATTATTGATAAAAACTTATTGTTGTTTAAAAGTATTGTTGTTCTAAAGAAACGTACATTATTATTATTATTATTATGAAGAAACGTCAAAACAAAAATTGCAAGTTACTCACATGCAGTGTGCGAATTAATCTAACAAGAATGACCATAAATAACAATTGTCACAACAAAGACCAACACTGAAATAAAACAGCCACTATTCACTAACATATTAATTTAAAAATATGGCATTTACAGGAAGGATGCCATTAGAAACCTTGGATGCTGAAAAATCAAAATTAATTAACCACCTGCGATCTGAAAAGAGAAATGACAAGTTTGTCAAGGCACTGACAAAGGACAACCATCTGACAGAAGTAAGGGATCACTCAAAATAAAAGGGAAAAAGGTTGAATAACCAGGAAAGAACCGGTTAAGTACAAATAAGGTACTACGTCATTAGAATGGAATTCTGGTATAAAAGGAAAAGTACCCATTGGGAACGCAATTTTTCAACGGTATGGAAATCAAGTGGCGTAGGGAAAGAATGGTTTTTTCTTCTTGAGAGGAGAATAGGGGATTTGAAAAGGAGCTGAAAAGTGAAGAGGGTTTTATTTATTTGGTATATACTAAGCAATTTTAATAAAAATGGGAATATAATTGTAAAGAATTTCACGGGAACCATGAGAATATGTACCCAAAGAAGGGACACCCAGAGGATAAATACGTAACGGGAGAGAGCTATAGAATACCGAAGGCGAAGAACTATGACGAGAATGACGACCCAGAGATATTATGTGTGGAAGGTAAATCACAAGAGAGGAGAAAACTATATATGTTGCTCAAACCGTCAAGATCAGTTCTTTTTGGTTTATTGGCAATCTTAACATTGGGAATGACACGCGGATTATGGACTAAGATACTATCAGAGGGAGGCATGCTTCCTCTCTGATAGCATCTTACCAGAATCTCCTCCTACTCCTTTTCCCCCTCCTCTCCTGCCACCCTCCTCACCCCCTGCCAGCCATACAGAAACAGGTCTCTCGTTACTATCTTTGCCCTTTATACCCGGTCTTACTTCAAAATTAGTTCATATTCTGCGTGTCATTCCCAATGTGAAGATTGCCAAATATTATTTCTATAAAAACAAACGCATTTTTAGCAAATTGAAATCTTCACTCCCCATTCTTTCAATGTCAGATATTGTCTACTCAATTTCCTGTCTTAATTGCCCCGCTGTGTATATTGGACAGACGTCACTGTCTCTCAATCGCCGCATCACATTACATAAAAGTGACACCAGATGTCATCCTCAAAGGTGTGCACTGGCGATCCACTCTGTCGATAATGGACATCCCTTCAATTTCAGTGAACCAAAGATTCTTCATTTCCAAAAAAACCTTCTTAAAAGAGAATTTCTTGAGATGTGCTATATCAACGAAAACCCCACAACATTAATAAAAGAACTGATCTTGACGGTTTGAGCAACATATATAGTTTTCTCCTCTCTTGTGATTTACCTTCCCCACATAATATCTCTGGGTCGTCATTCTCGTCATAGTTCTTCGCCTTCGGTATTCTATAGCTCTCTCCCGTTACATATTTATCCTCTGGGTGTCCCTTCTTTGGGTACATATTCTCATGGTTCCCGTGAAATTTTTTACAATTATATTCCCATTTTTATTAAAATTGCTTAGTATATACCAAATAAATAAAACCCTCTTCACTTTTCAGCTCCTTTTCCAATCCTCCTATTCTCCTCTCAAGAAGAAAAAAACCATTCTTTCCCTACGCCACTTGATTTCCATACCGTTGAAAAATTGCGTTCCCAATGCGTACTTTTCCTTTTATACCAAAATTCCATTCTAATGACGTAGTACCTAATTTATACTTAACCGGTTCTTTCCTGGTTATTCAACCTTTTTCCCTTTTATTTTGAGTGATCCCTTACTTCTGTCAGATGGTTGTCCTTTGTCAGCGCCTTGTCAAACTTGTCATTTCTCTTTTCAGATCGCAGGTGGTTAATTAATTTTGATTTTTTCAGCATCCAAGATTTCTAATGGCATCCTTGCTGTATATGCCATATTTTTAAATTAATATGTTAGTGAATAGTGGCTGTTTTATTTCAGTGCTGGTCTTTGTTGTGACAATTGTTATTTATGGTCATTCTTGTTAGATTAATTCGCACACTGCATGTGAGTCATTTGCAATTTTTGTTTTGACATTTCTTCATAATAATAATAATAATAATGTACGTTTCTTTAGAACAACAATACTTTTAAACGACAATAAGTTTTTATCAATAATTATAAGATTGAAATTAAAATTACAAATTAAAAATTAATAATTAATAATTAAACTTAACAATAATAATTTTCCATGCCCAACTTTCCTTATTGGTTGCTTCGTTATCTCTTTTTTCAGTTCGTGCCCTGATGAAGGTCCCAACCTAGGACCGAAATATTGGCTAAATGAATATAGTGTGAACATCTCTTGTTGCCCATTTGCCGAGTTCCCCAATTATTTTCATATCTTATATATATACATATATATATATATATATATATATATATATATATATATATATATATATATATATATATATAATATATATATTTATATATATGTATATATATACTTGTTTACTTTTATTCTTATTCTGCCACTGAAACGTTAAGCTTTACTTCAACTCTCGGCAAAATGTTCACTACGTCGCGTATATGATAATAGATGCTTGATATGGCGAATCTTACATATATATATATATATATATATATATATATATATATATATATATATATATATATATATATATATATATATATGCAGATTGAACAAAAATTACCACAAGTAATAATTTATATATTTTTTTTGATAATTTCGAGGTCATCAGTTTTCAGTAAGGATCAGAAACAAACTTTATCGAAAACTCATTTGGGGTGTGTTTTATGAACATTGATCATTTTATACCTCCGTAACAAAAATTTTTATTTTAAAGGCAATTACCGTATGGAACACTAATTGTGCAAGTCCGATTTGCACTTGGTCGGTTCTATTTTCTAAAAATAAAATATCATTTTAGAAAAATCTTGCAATAAAAAGCCCACCAAAGGTAAACTAAAAACCAATTATAAACTTTAAAATATTTTCGATAACATTTTATTTAAAATATGCTCAGCGCGATATTTTAATGACCAAAACTTTTGATTTATGTTCAGAAATGAAGCCCTTGAATTTTAAAACGCTTATTGGATTGGTTAAATTTGGCGTTGTCGCTCGAAATTGAATTTATAAAGCGTAACCATTAATCTTGAACTTGTAAGCCATAAATTTTGCGTTCGATACAAAGCCGGACATTGAAATCAATATAAAATGAATTTGGTATCAATAAATAACAACATAAATTTTTATAGCCTTAAAGTTTGGAAATTCGAGTAGTGTACATTCAGTTTTACAACAATTTAATATGAGATCATGTAAGTTGCTCAAAGATCACGAGTGAATTCTCTTGCATATAGAGAATTAGTGTGAAGTTAATGGAGGTGCAAGTATTAGTCTTATCTTCTCTCTCTTTCAAAAAAATATTTATTTTAATTACAGCCTACGAGTCTTGGTCTATAGGGACTATCCTTTCAAGTAACTGTAAGTTGACACAGGAAAGAAGACAAGTTTACGTGCACTTAGTTTCACATAACATACAAATTTAAAATTTAAAGCACATTTCAAACACCTACAAGTATAGCCAAACTCGGCAAAACTAAACATGTGACTATCCAGTTGACTTTCATCAAATAAATGTCCTTACGAGAGAATTTGAAATAAATATCGTGAGTTGAGGCCCTGGTACTGGTAGAAAATATAACAGTTTTTAGAATTTAAACACAATATTTTATTTTTATCGATTTAATCATAAATATGCATGCTCGTTCTGATCCTATACTGTTCAGCCTCATGAAATTCGTTCGTCCTTTGATGCTCTTTTTAATTTATGCCCCTAGTTACCGAATTAGCCAGTTTTACAGTTAGACTTCTTAGTGAATCGAGTAGTAACTCTTTAAAATTATCAGTTAGAAAATTAATAGTTTTAATTTAAATAGTAATTGCCTGTTTCACTTGTCTATGTATGTCTAAAACTGGTCTTATTTAACAAGGAGTTTAAATTGACAAGAGTCTCTGTAAGTCAGTTGAAGTTATGACGTTGTGTAGTATAAGACCCAAAAATTTGTTTTTGGTTATGAATAAATCGATAAAAATGAAAAATTATTTTTAAATACCAAAAATCATTAATTTTTTGCCTGCACCCATATCGGGTCTAGATTTGGACTGTTTTGGTAAATCTGACTGTAAATATATTGTATGTGTTTTCTTATCATTTTAATTTTAATTTTTTATATTATGTGCTCCTACTTGGTCTTTTTGTCGAGGATTCTTGAACCTACAGGCTAGTTTTAAGGAACAAGTAACCATCCTGGACTTTTGATCTATCGGTGAGTTAGTCGGTTTGCTGTAGCGATAACTCTCGACCGAAATGATATCTAAACTTAATATATGTTCATACCAATTTCAAAGTAAATTGTAGCTAAAACAAATAAAAAAACCTTTTAGTGAAAGCAATGTTTGTTTATTTGTTTTAGCTGTTATTTTTATCAATTTACTTTGCTGTTGGTATAGTAGAGGCCGTCATAGCGTAGTGGTTAAGGTATCTGTTTTTTACACCAGTGACCCGAAATCATATCTCGGCTCGGGAAATAATAGTACAAAAAATAATTTTTTTAATAGCCTTAAAGTTTGGAATTTCAAGTAGTGTAAATTCAGTTATATAACAATTTAATATAAAATCGTGTAAGCTGCTCAAAGTGCACGAGTGAATTCTGTTGCATATAGAGAATTAATCCGGAGCTAATGGAGGTGCAAGTATAAGGCTTATCTTCCCTCTTTCAAAGAAAAAAAATATTTTCTTCAATTACAGCCCACGTGTCTTGGTCTATAGAGGCTATCCTTTGGACTTACTTTAAGTTGATACAAGAGTTGTGGTCACTAAAAACTAAATTAAGTAGTTATCTTACCTTGAAGCTAATAAAATTAAAAGCTGAAGCTACAAAATTCCCGTACCAAAGAGGGCAAGTTTATATGCCCTTGGTTTCACATAACACACAAAATTAAAATTAAAAGCACACGCCTACAAAAAACTTTTTCAGTGTGCGCAATTTTTATTTATTCAGTTTAGCTATTATTTTTATCAATTTACTTTGGTATTAGTATAGTAGTTGATAATAGGCAAGGTGTGTTTATGTTCTAGAATATACGAGGCAAACAAAGTGTAGGGATAGAGTGTTAGTAAAATATATTTGAATGTATCATTGTGTAAGTCAGAGGCAAGATATTCGATTGTCACATCAGTTGGTAGCTATTTGTAACCTTAGCTAAAGTAAATAGTAACAGGTGATAGAACAAGATCAAAACTAAAAAGGAGAAATAAATTCATGACTTGTATTTACACATTATATTTTGGGTAAAACGTACCACCTTTTTATTTTCTATTTAGGGTTTTAAACTTGGCCTATCAAAACTAATTAAATTTTTCTTTACACCATTACGCGTTACTGAAAAGTTTATAAATTTTTTATGTACTTGGAATATTAAAAGACACAATAATAATCTAAAAACAGAACTGAAATAAAATCTTTGATTTTAAAAGGAATCAGAAACTTTTTTTGACGCCAAAAGTCTGTTCAGAATAACCGGTTTCTGTCAGTCTATAGATTCCTGGACTTTATTGACAAATTTTCTCCCAGAGAGATATCTACAGAGCAACACTTGTCTAAACCCAATATATATTTTAAAACATCCTGAAAAGAACTTATTCGCTAGCTCATCTCAGGGTAGATTTGTTCTTTCTGCCACATTGGCAGCTTAGGTATTTTTCTAAAATTTAAAATTAACATCAAAGCCAAACGTTTAATTTTTACTAAATCAGCATATTTAAGCTTTTAAAACGATCAAAAAATCAAAAATTAAACCATTCTTGTATGTGCCATAAACAGGAAAGGGAGACTTGAGAGTCTTGGCCTTATATTACCAACTCCGAAGTATGTTAAAAAACTAACTTATCAAATTGTCAACATGGTCACATGCCATGTGTAGTAATAAAAACATAATCCTTTGATCCAACTTTCATTAAAACTATGAAACAATGAAACTGTTTCAGGTGTGCAGGTGTATTCGGTAACGACATAACTCCCGTCTCACACAACTCGAGGGTAACTATTGCAATAACAAAAAAACAAAGTCTAAAATTTTAGAGAAACTCTAAAAATAATGAAAACACTGTCGTACAGGGCTATGTTCGGAAGCGACAGCTCGTCCGTCGCACACACGAATCTTGACCAATTCATCAATTTATATTTAAAAAAAAAACCTCTGAAACAATGAATCAACTTTCTTTAAATCTAATCAAGTCCGTGAAGTCACTCTTTCTAGATTGGAATGGCTTACCATCTTTGTGGTTTCATATGCATTGTTCTTGCTATATGTAATATTTATTTAAAATTATTTATCCAAGAAAATAGCTTTTCCTTAAGTTAACCAAGTGGAAAATAAACATTTACAAGAAATTTGATATAAATTTAAAAACTCCTCAGTATTTTCGAAAAAAAATGTTTGTTGACAAAGATCTTACAAAAATTTAGTTTGCAGCAAGCCCATTTGTAAACATACAACTTAAACTTTTAAATAAATTTTTCAAATCGCTAGTAGTTTTTTAATTTTTCAAAGTTCACGAAAAAATCCGCATAACTTTCGTGTACTATTCCCAATGTCAATTTTTTAGTTCTATTCGACTTCCCAAGATAACGTTTTACGATAGCCTCAAAAAATTACTGTTTCGAAGAAGTGACTGTCTCCAAATATATATCCGAATTATCAAAAATATGTGGCGCTTCGTCTAAACTATACCTAGCCGACGTTTGTTTTTGAAATACCAAAAATAAAAAATGCGTTGTTGAAAATAATTTAGTTCAAGGAATCTTTAGACTAATAGCAAGGGGGACGATATATCTGATATGAGGTGCCACGGAGAATGAAAATCCTTCACTGTTACTGAAGGATATGTGGATGTGGATAAGTGAATAATGAAATTAAAATTTTCGTTAAGTATATAAAATATGAATTCAGATGTCCCAACGAGAAAAAGTAATTACTTATTTTCTATAAACTTGTTAGTTTATTGATTAATTTTTATAAGTTTCAAAATGCCACACTGAGATTATTGCACAAGCATTGTTATATTTTTGCGATTATAGAAAATAATAGTTTTTAGTGAGGTCATGAAACGTCGAAAAAAAATAAAATGAATTTAAAAGTTCAATATTCAGAGGTCACTATTTCAAAAACAATTAAATTTGATATAGCGAACATAACAACATTAAAAAGTAAATTAAGTTTCCATCAAAATTAGAATTGACTGCTAATTTTCTTTTCTATCTTAAAGAGGTATTTACTTTACTCTTATAACAAATATCATTTTACTACCTAAAACTGTTTAATAGCGGCGTAGTGGTAACTTCTAGTATATTATATTATGTTATAATACCAACCATTTAATTTCTTTTTATTTGAAATAAGTGGGAATTAAGAGACTGATAATTTTAATGTGGCCCTTTATTTGCCTTCTTTCAGGCTAGTACATACTAATCTAACTGCATCAAGGGGGTTGTGGTAAATAGGGATAAATGGCGGTTCTCGATATCAACATGGAAATTGAGCCCTAAGGAAATGGGTTCTTGTAACCCTGCTTAACATCCTTTACACTAATAACAGTCATGTTGAAAAACAATATTATCAAGTTGAAATTAAAAGTTTCTTCTGATTTTGAACGAGTAAAATGGATTTTATCGGTATAGAGATAGAGCACTTAAGCGTCATCTTGACCAGCGTGAAACAATTGAAACTAAAGCGTTTTTCTTTTCTACAACTTGTCAGCTTGTCAACCAATTTGCAAAACAATATTTGTTTAGGTGGTCCATTTGCTTACCAACTTGAAAATCCTTGAAAAAAGTAGGTCACACAACGGTAAATTTTTCTGAGCAAAATGAAATGTAATTATGGTTTTCTAAGACATGTCTTGGATCAAATACTGTATAGTATGTGTGTAGTTTATTTATAAAAAAAATACGGTTGTAACGATTTTGTTATATAGAGAGAAGTGATTCCTTATTAATAGTTTTAAGTTTCGGTTTAGATTTTACCTAATTATTAAAACAGGAATAGTTGGTTTAACAGCAGCCCTTTTTTACGTTACAGTAAGAATAATATGTATTTTATTTGAAGGTATACTAAAGATGACGGTTTTTTAATGGCAGTAAAAAGCAACATTTTTAAATATTTTTTTAACCAATGTGATGTTCGCTAACTTTACGGTTGATTTACTTGGGAATTTAAGAGTTTTGGAGGAGAATTGACGTATATATATATATATATATATATATATATATATATATATATATATATATATATATATATATATACAGGATGCCCCATATGTATGGAATAATGATTCCACAGCATTTATGTGCACATTTACTGTCAGATAACGACTTAACGCGTCAAAAAATGATTATTGACGAAAACGTTTATTGCTGCATTTTGTAAAACTGCAATTTGAGCGTAATATCATAATGGCACATTTAACACTTTGTTAATGATGGTTGGTTACGAAGGCCGTAGGATAACTTAACAGAAGGTGTGTGATCTTTTTAACGCAGAATATCCGAATCGAGAACCTATTAACCAATCCGTAGTTAGCAAAACATTAAAACGATTTAGAAAATCAGGTCACGTTAAGGATAGTTCTAAATGTGGACCTCTAAAAGTTAAAACAAGCGATAATAAAAAGTTAGATGTTTTATTGGAAATTACAGAAAATCGCCATACAGCCACTCGTCAGCTTTGCCTAGACCACAACATAAGTAAAGATACCTTAAATCATATAGTGAATGAAGGAAAATTGCATTCATACAAACATATTCTATTGCAAGAATTATCTGAAGATGAGGCCATGATGGAACGAATCAATAATGATCCTAACCTAATTCATAATATTGTTTTTTCTGACGAGGTCACATTTCATCTTAACGGAAGAGTTAACAGGCATAACTATCGGTACTGGTCTACTGAGAATCCCCAGTGGATAATCAACAGTCATTCTCAAATACCACAAAAGATAACCGTGTGGGCAGGGATTTGTAGACGTCATATCATTGGCCTCTTTTTTATTGATGGAAATCTGACAGGACAGCGGTATTTACAGCTACTCCAAGAGCAGGTTATTCCAACTTGTGCAGGTTTTTTTCCCGATGAAAATAATTTGGATCCCCTAACAGGATTCTGTCGTATTAATAGGACGGAGCACCTCCTCACCATGAAATCAATGTCCGTAGATATTTGGATTCGATTTTTCCTAATTGATGAATAAGCAGAGGAGCTGCTGTAGAACGGCCTGCAAGGAGTCCCGACCTTACGCCACTCAATTTTTTTTTATGGGGTCATTTGAAAACCAAAGTTTATCGAAGTCGCCCTGAAACTGTAGAAGATTTACAACAAAGAATTCTATGTGAAGTAGCACATATAACTCCGGATTCTCTGCAAAACTCTGTTCAGGCTGTTTATGACAGATTGGTTCATTGCCTCGCTGTTAGCGGTAGTGATTTTGAGCAATTGTTACCTCAAAAATTAACTTAGAGTATTTATTAATAGTTTTTTTTTGTCTTTTTTTATTTTAAATTTCAAATGACAATAATTCCAAAACAGCTTAATTTAGACATATGGTATGTTAGACAAATAATTTCTAGAATTTTTAGTAGGACTCAAAAATAAAATAATATACAGGGCTTTCCATTTAAAAAAATATCAAGATGGCGTAATTTCTTCTGGCAATTCAAAACATTTTATTGTCAACGCTAGCATGTGTGCAGTACAACACCCCAACCATTTAATCATTTTTTTGATACACTTATTAATAAATTCCGGTTTGACCGGAAGTGACTGCAACTGTCTTATTTTTAATTGGACCATGTATGTTTTTATCAATTTCAATTCGCTTTGAAATTCTCTTTCCAACGATGTATCACAGGTTGACATTTGTTTGACAAGTGACCGGCAAAAACTAATTTAAACTCTTAGATTTAGGCGGCCATGACGGATAGACTAGCAATTGTTTTTTTTTTGTTGTTTTATCTCACTTTGGAAAGAATTTAAGACTATCCAATTATCTTACCATTTTCGCGAGTCTAAGTGGCTCCTACAAAATTTTATGCTTTACATTCAGTTACAGAATTTTCTCTTTAAATAATGATCCTAACCTAATTTATCACCGAAATTAAGATAGAACAAATATTTTTTATTTTTTTATTTTTTTTTTTATTGGTCTAGCACACGTGCTGCAGGGAAGTCCCTAAAGCGCTCCAGGAGCGGCACGAGTGCGGAAAAAGCGATTCACGTTGTTCTTGAATCGCTGTAAATTGTACTCGGTGGGAAACACAGCGCTGGGCAAATTATTCCAAAGGGATGACGTTCTCCATATAAAAGATTGCTTGACAAGCGTCGTACGCGGAGTAACAAGCTGAACCTCATACGGATGCGAAGCACCAGCGCGACGTGTATTTCTAACATGCACCGCTTTGGGAGGAATTAAGCGGGCTACATCCTTCGAACACTTTCCATGAAAATACTTGTAGAACAGACTCAAGTCGCCAACCGTTCTTCGATGTTCTAGCGAATCAAGGCCGCCGGTCAATTCCGGGTCCCCAATCAGACGGACCGCTCTTCTCTGAACAGAATCCAACAAATGCAGTGTATGTTTGGGAGCGGAGCCCCAAACGTGGGAGCAGTATTCCATAGTTGGTCGAATTTGGGCTTTGTAAAGAATTAGCAGTTGCTGTGGGGTGTAAAGCTTTCTGGTTCTAAATAATATTCCTAATTTTTGAGAAGCTCTCCTTGCTATGCCTGCAACATGTTCATGCCAAGACATATTTGCTTCCAAACTAACGCCCAACAAATTGAGCGACGATGCTAGGGGAATGGATTGCCCCGACATAACTATGTCGGGTTCAGCAACGTTAACTTTTTTAGAAAAAACTGCTGCTTGGGTTTTTGTAGCGTTAAATTCCACTTGGTTACTGTCACCCCAAGATAGAATTTCTTCCAGGTCTTTGTTAAGTTGAACGACCTCCTGCTGTCTGCGGATATTCGCCTGAGCAGCCGATGTCCGAGCGTTCAAAGTGAATGAAGAGACAATTTTTTTTACAGACAAATATTTAACCTAGTTACACATTACAGGTTTTTGCCAACATACATCTAACAGAACTATTTACCGGCTATTGGATTTATTATTATTTTTTAGAAAATAAGAAACCTATTTATTAAATAAATATTTAAATGCAAATAATAAAACCAAAACTTTTAATAATAAGAATAACACAATAAAACAGATAATGGTAATTAATTAATATTAGAAATAAGTAATATTTTAACTAAGTAACACAGTAAAAATAAATAAGTAAAACTATTTTACACTAGATATAAATAAGGTATTTATTCCAAATATCCAAAATGCTGTCCGTGTTAATCCTACACAATCTTGTTTTTCTCACCGTGGCTCTCATAACGTTCTCCAACTGAATTTCAATAATTTGATTTACTGTTCTTCTTAAGCACATTTCTAAATCATTTCTGTCTGTTGGTGGATTTTTGTAAACATTTCCTTTTAGATGGCTCCATATAAAAAAATCAAGAGGCGTAAGATTTGGCGATCTTGCAGGCCGCTTATTAGGTCCATTGGTATCTAACCAATTTGCACCAAATCTTTGATTCAAATAGTTTACTACATTTCTACTATTGTGGGCTGGAGTGCCATCCTGCTGGAAAATAATGTCTCCACAATTTAAAGGTAAAGTTTCTAAAAAATCTTCAACATCATTTTGAATGAACTCCAAATATCTTTCTCCATTTAACGCACCATCAACTATGATTGGATCAATAATTCTTGTGCCAAGGATACTCAACCATCAATAAATACATCAGCAGGTTCAATCGGTTGCCTTCTAAACTGCTGCTCTACCCTTAAAAAATAATTCTTAGGTGGGTGCCTCCTATCGGGATATCTTGCCATGTACAAGTCGGCGGCTTGTCGGCTATTCTTTCTGCACTCTCCATAAATTAATAACATGTCTTTTTTTTCATCCGTTGAACACATTTTTGTTAACGAAAAATTATTTTTGACGTAAACAATAATAATGGCTCTTTTGGTAACACGCAGCAACCATGACTTTCGATTCGTCTGTTTTATCACAGCCTAATAAGTCCGTAATGGAACTTGTTGATATCACATTATTGCATAATAAAATGGTTTATTTTCTGAAAACAATATTAAATCCAGTTGGCGTTAGATAGTTTTGTTAGATGTATGTTGGCAAAAAACCTGTAATGTGTAACTAGGTTAAATAAAAAATACGTGTTCCTATCTTAATTTCGGTGATATTAATCATTATTTAAAGAGAAAATTCGGTAACTGAACGTAAACCATAAAATTTGTAGGAGCCACTTAGACTCGCGAAAATGGCACTATAAATGAATAGTCTTAAATTCTTTCCAAAGTGATAAAGCGTCTCTAAGCGTTTAAATCAGTTTTTGCCGGTCACCTGTCAAACAAATGCCAACTTGTGATACATTGTTGGAAAGAGAATTTCAAAGCGAATTGAAATTGATAAAAAAATATTCAGAGTTCCTTAAAAATAAGAAAGTTGCAGTCACTTCCGGTCAAACCGGAAGTAGTTAAAAATATTTCTTAAGTGATAAAAAAGCCTAATAATGTCCCATTCTGGTATCTAAAAATGCAATATATGTAACTTTTAAAATAAAAAAATTACAGGGTGTTACATATATATATGTATGTATATGGGACGTCTCGCATCAACGGAGCCAAAAATAGAATTGATGAAAAAAAAATTCAAGGGATTCAATTTTTTCATTGAAACGTAAGCTTTCAAATGTAACTTAGCCCTTTTGAAAAAACAAGATGGCGGCTAGAAACAAAAAAATTATGATTTCTAAACGGAGTTAACTGAACTTTAAAACTGAGACAACATGCAATATTGATGTAATAGTTAGAGTAACCAACATATGGCGGATCCAATGTAGTGCCTAAAACCGAAAATTAGACGCAAAATAAGCAATTATGGAGATTTCGCAGTGAGATAGCACTTTTTCTGCCCGGAGTAATTTTCGGTTTTAGGCGCCATATTGGATCTATCATATTGGTATTACATAAAGTTATCTTGGTTACTCTAATTATTACATCAATATTGCATATATATATATATATATATATATATATATATATATATATATATATATATATATATATATATATATATATATATATATATATATATATATATATATATATATATATATATATATATATATATATATATATATATATATATATATATATATATATATATATATATATATATATATATATATATATATATATATTTGTGTGAGTGTGAGTATATATGCACTGGTTACTCAATTGGAAACGCAATGGCCTACAAGACCAAAAGTTCTTTCAATTTTTTTCTATTAAAAATTCGCCCCGCTGTCATAATTTATATTTGCTAACTTTAAATTAATTACAGATGCTAAAAACCACCTATTTATTTTTTCAATTAAATATGTACATGCTAGGATTGTGCCCGAAATTGGAAAATATTAGGCTTTATTTTAAAAAAATACCATCATCATTTTGTATCCGTCCCAAAAGCTGTATTATTTTATTTATGCAAACGTTAATTAAAAATATTTTTCCAATTCTAAATTAAATTTCGTTTAAAATGTATCGGATACGATGTTTTAATAGGCATTTGATTCATGTCAAGGAATAAAGCCCTTTATAATTACTCAGGCATATTAAATTGGTTCAGTTTAGCGTTTGGGAAATTTAATTTCCTAAAACAAGACTACAAAAACTAAATAAATTTTCTTTAAAAATAACACGTAAACAATATCGTACATTACATAAACTATAAGTAACTTTAATTACACAGAACATTGTTTATTTATTATTTTTTCATTGTGCAGCAGCGAAATTACATACACGTGTGTAGATATATTTGAATGGTCACTTTATTATTTGGGCCCTTTGCCTAGTAACAAACTTGAGACTGAAAACTTAAGACGTTAAATGGGACGAAAAAAGCTAAACGAGAAGAAACCAAAAAGGGAAGTTTAAAAAGAGAAAACAATTTACACTAATCTGGGAGAAACATATGAAAAAGTAGGGCTATATATTTATCCATATGGCAATTAAGGTAAAAGTACGCATTTTTTTATTTTATTTTTTGACTGTTTATGTGTGCCGATTTAATTTATAACTTGATTAAAATTGAAAATTTCATGACATAATCATAAATTACAAGAGCTTAGGTGTTGATGCTAAAAGTGCGTTTTTTAGTTTATCTACTTGACCATGAAAATGACGCCATGTAAAAATATTTCTTGGTTCTTGAACTAATATCACTGATCAAATTTTTTGAAAACCATCAAGGTTGTCGAGAATTTGCTACGAAACTACAGTTTTTATAATTGTGTATAAACATTATTGGATGAAAAAGTTTCTGCAAGATAAATCTTCCAACGCCTTACACCAGAGTACAAAGTCATTTTAGAGAACAATAAGAGTTATTTTTCGCGAATTGATACAAACGACAATACACAAGCCTAATTCACCTTCAAAGAAGGCCGAAACTCATTCATCTTCTAGAAAGTTGATCATAGCCGTCTTTGAGACTACGAAGGAATTTTTCTTTTTGAATATGTAGAAAAACAGGGTCTATAATTAGTGGTTTACAAACAAACAACTAACAACAAAACAGAAACCGATGTTTCGAAAACAGAAACGTAGGTTCAACTATTAGATTATTCTTCATTAGTAATATTTTAACTGTTTTAAGAGATTTATTATTAGATTGGTTATCTATATTTGAAATTGTTATTTTTGAAGAATAAAATAAAAAACCAGTAAACCACAAATAAAAATCTTACACTTTCATAATATGTATTAATTTTGAATCAACTGGTTTTAGAAATTGAAGAACACATAATTGTTAAACAACTTTTAGACCAAAATATCTTTTTTAAAAAGATGCAAAGAGACTTTTATAAGTTCTTACTTAATTTACTAATTTAATCATAAACCGTTTTCAAAAAAAATGAAATTTTTTTTTACTATACATACTAGGAACATTTACAATAATATTCTAGGAGGGTAATTATACAAAAAAACTGTAATATACCTCAATAAGAAAACATACGGTATTCCGTACATCTTGAAAAAAAATACAATTTTTTTTACTTTTTTATATTACAGTTGTTCCTTTATGTATAATTACTTTTTTAAATTATTATTGTTACGTACGGATTATATACTACGACAAAAAAAAACTTATTCCATTTGTAGCCTGGTTTAGTGTTTGCAGAATTAATCGTGTAACATTGGTAATAATATTTGTTTGGTTATTATTCGTAAAGAGCTTCAAAAACGGACTTTTTTTATCTCTTTGATCCTTCTCCATTACCGAAACATAAGAATAGTGTATTTATGAAGAAGTCATCCTTTAAAATTTTGCATTTTTTTTAATGTTTTGTAGTGCAAAGATTATTTTCATCAGTCTGTTCATTAACACTCCACCCCTAGAACGAAATGAGATCTTGATTTCAAATTTATTTATTCATGGTTAGAAATAAAAGGCATGAAAGGAGTGTAAATAATGTTATATGTCTTTGTCGGGGTTCTTGTATATATATATATATATATATATATATATATATATATATATATATATATATATATATATATATATATATATATATATTACAATAGAGGTTTTCACGGATGCTGGAATGCAATACATTAAAATTCCGGGTTTTAGTCTGTTTGTCTAACAATGAATTTGCACAACATTTCGTCAAAATCTCATTTGGCATTTTCAAGTGTTCTTGCTGCTGCTGCTACTCGATACTGTGATCTTGCTGTTGCCGCGCGGCAGCAGCAGTAAGATCACAGTATCGAGTAGCAGCCAGCAGCAAGATCACAGCAGTGTCAAATGAGATTTTGGCGAAATGTCGTGCAAATTCATTATTAGACGAACGGATTGAAACCCGGAATTTTAATGTATTATACATATATATATATATATATATATAAATATATATATATATATATATATATATATATATATGTATATATGTATATATAATATATATATATATATATATATATATATATATATATATATATATATATATATATATATATATATATATATATATATATATATATGTATATATATACATATATATATATATATATATATATATATATATATATATATATATATATACATATATATATATATATATATAGGGTGTCCCAAAAACTATATAACGGTTTTTTCGCAATTTTTTTAAATAACTGGCCAGGTTAGCTTGGAACATTTCTAGTGTTCCGTACAGAACACTTATAAGATGATTTCAGTGTCTGTCTGTCCGTCTGTCTGTTACACCCGATTTTCTCCTAAACTATTTGTCACAGAAAGTTGAAATTTAGCAATAATATAGGAATTAATGGCCTCGTCAGAGCCATGTAGTTTTGAAAGTTAAATTTTGACTTAAGGGGTTACTTTTGGTGGGTGAAATCGGAAATGAAAAAAAAAAAAAATACTAGGTCATCAAGTGTGGTGTGAAATGAAAGCTTGTGAAAACACGAGTAAAAAAATTTATGTAATGTAATACTTGCGCACACTTTTCATTGTATTATTTTTAAAAAATTGCTAAAAATTGCTGTCCCTTTCCCAACTCCAAAAGTATCAATCAAAAAATTTTAAAAAAATTCTGGAATATTTTCCACGGGGTATAGATTGAACGAAAATTATCACGAGTGCGTTACCTTTAATAATTTATCTGGTATATATAAAAAAAAAAATTAAGGTCATCAGTTTTCAGTAAAGATTGGAAACAAATTTTTGTTGAAAACTCATTTGGGGTGTGTTTTGTGAAGTCACTGATCAGGAGGTATAAACCTCCGTAACAAAATTTTTTATTTTAAAAGCAATTAACGTACGGAACACTAATTGCGCAAGTTCAACTTGCACTTGACCGGTTATTTTTTTAGGGCATAAAGAGTCAAAGTTAGCTGATTAAAATATTTTTACTCACGATCCTTGCAAAAATGTTTTTTTTTTAGCCATAAGCTTAGCGTAATTACTTTTATTTTCAACTGTTATCAACAGCATAATAATAATTAGAAAAATAGAATACAGAAATTCCATAAATTTCCTAAAATTTATAAAAGTGTGAATGTCTCGAAATCTAACGATTTTTCATTAAGGTCAAATTTACATATTTTGATGGCCTATCAGAACTCGAAGAGAACACGTTGGTTATTGCTACACCCGGTATTTATATTAATATATGAATATATATATATATATATATATATATATATATATATATATATATATATATATATATATATATATATAATCTGTAAAGATAATAAGCAAGTCATACTGTTGAGCTTTAACTTAAATTCAATTTATTTGATACTAAAAGACCTTTCCGTGTTTTATTATTCCATAACAAGGTCCCAGTGCAAACTTCTGTTTCCCTTAACTTTTTTATTTTCTGTCCTAAAGAAGTTTACTAGGTATAATTTATTTATCATGAATATTTTCCTAACTATCTTATAAGGTACTGGTTGACAGGTAGGGTAATATGTGAACAAAAATTAATCTTTATTAAGATTTTCGAGGTCGAAATATACACGTTAGTTCTTATATAAAACAATTGTTTTCTTTAATGACATACCATGCATACTACATACACAATGAATGATAAATATGTCAAGCACTTTAGTGTATGACGTACGTACCCCTGACTATTTATTATTCTAAATATAATAAAATAATTTACATATTGGCAAATAGTTTAGTTTAAAAAAAATTTATAACTTATTTTTTGTACATAGAGTCTAACTATGCTCTATAATATTATAACACCTTTTGCCTTATCAACTGCTCTATCAATGATTTTTAGTTATAAACACAAGTGCTTGGTACTATAAGTTGTGCTCGCATAATGGCACCTAATTATGTTTAAATTCATAAAATCATTTTTATTCCAGGTTGCTCCAGGTTGTATAGGCGCTCCTTGTGCCTTTGGGTGTACCGCCTCTGGTACCGGTTTCACTTGTGGATGTCCTCAGGGTTACCAAAGGATCGGCCAGGGTCACTGTCTCTCAACAGTTACCCCCGTTATTGCTGGCTACGATATTGGTGACGTACCTACCTACCCAATCGATGAACGATACGGAAGTGCATCAAATGATAAGTTGATTACCACTGAGGGATGCTTTTCATGTTCAGTAAGTTTACAGCATTGAATTTTTTTCTTGTGTTTACCTTCATCGAGTTATTCCTATAATAAACTTAAATAAATAGCTTTGGGTTCATCTACCAGCAATTTATACTATTAATAACTAATTTTTAAATTGTTAGTTAATTTATAAGTTTGAATGAAAGAATTTTGATTATTTTAGAATATAAATTTTTCCGTGATGGTAAATAATTATTTGAAGATAGTAAGCTTTTAGGTAATTTGTATTTAATGCGTAGATTTGAATAAACGTGAGAGTTGTGTCCTTCGGACATTAATACACCAAGTTGATGTACCATAAATAAAAACCAATGTTATTACAATTTTATACAAAAATGTTTAATTTTTAAAGTAAATTTGCTCATCTCGTTAAAGAGAAGATTATATTCATAGCCTGACTGTCCGTCAGTCTGTCTGGCTCTTGGCACGATAACTATCGAACGAAATAAAATCTCGATTTTAAAGATCCCATACATACATTACTTGAAATGGAAATGCATCGTACTTTCGTAAAAAGAATTGATAATATATCTTTTTCACAACCTAACAAGTTAAGACATTTTGCTCTGAATCTACATTGCATTGAACTACACTAAGATACGGGATGCTCACCTGTATACTATTTTGGTATATTATTATGAAGTTGTAACGTTAAGTGATCTGGAAAAGTATCTCGATATTATATCAATTCAGTGAGAAGCGAACTGGAAAGGAATGCCAAGAGGGGTGTTATTTTATGTTCATTAAAATTACCTTAAATATTGACGTTTATAGCTTATTTACTTTTGAGTTAAGTAGAAGTGATGAATCAAACGAACATTTTCTGTGCAAAAAGAAACTAAATTTTAATAGAAAAAATTAGGATTCGTCAAATCAATTTTCACCTATCGTATCGTAATCTTTTTTAGCTTTGACATACAATTACCATGAGTCTTTTATGTCAGTTTTTAGTATACTTTTGAAGATCATGGCCTTTCTTGTCGTAGAAAAGTGAAGTCGAATGAAGAAAAAGAAGTCCAGTGTGCTAAATTAGGTGAAATTATGTTCACACGGATACTGATCCCATACATAAATTCGGTTTTTACTTAAAAACCGTCTCAAAATGTCTTAACATTACCTGTAGTAACTTCGGCTATAAAAATTACTAATTTCTAGGTATTTTAAAGCACTAAATTAGGAAAAATGAATAAAATAATTTTAGCTTATCAGATTTTCTAAGAAAAACTTAAAAAATATATTATTTTCTTTAATTTTAAGGTAAACGCCAAGAGGCTGATGTAAGGTCTCTGCATATGCTAACTCCTATTCCTATAAGTACGTCTAAGCTTCCCTGCTTCTTTCCCGAGTGTGCAGGTGTGTGTGTTTCTTTTCTTTGGTGATAATATTTTGTGTCTTCCAGTAATATTTGAACATAGCTCACCCATGAAGAACATATTTATAAAAAACAACAAAATATTACTAAGTTTGTGTCAAATGTATATTTAGCCTATTTGAGAGGTGGAGATTAAGATAAGGTATGGGCACCTTATAAAGTGTGTACAATTATGTTTGTGGCGCTTTGGAATACAAATGATGTTATGTGCTTACAGGGACCACAGCAGTGGATACTACGTTTGCTATTGTATTGTAACGGACAGTTGACTAAGTATCTTAATATCCAGGTAACTATTTAGCAGATTCTAAAGCTTATAGGAACTGAGTGATGGGCAGAAATAGATCGTTAATCTACTTTTCAGTTAGAAGTCAAATATTTTGACGAGATAAGCCCGAGGCAATATATATATATATATATATATATATATATATATATATATATATATATATATATACATCCTAAATACCACAAATGCCAGAGTATTCGATCAATATACTGCCGGTATTCATATATGGTACTGAAATGTGGGCTTTAAAATAAAGGATAATATATAAACTCCAGGTAACCCAAAGAGCAATGGTGGGGAGAATACTAAATATTAGACTCCAAGCTCGTATTCCTAACACTGAGATACGAAGAAGTGACAGATGTAATACAAGGAATATGTATATTAAGGTGGAATTGGGCGGGGCATATCGTAAGGATAAATGATAACAGATGGACCCGCCGTATAGTTGAATGGAGGCCGAGAGAATAAAAAGATGCAGAGGTAGATCACAGTTAAGATGGACGAACGACATAAAAAGATTAGGGGACACGATTGGATGCAAAAAGTAAACAACAGAGCTCAGTGGAGACAACTTGAGGAGCTTTTTACTGCCACATCTTGCACTATTTTTTTTGAAAAGTTCTTTTTTTTGCCAAAAAGTGTATAGTACATTTAAAAAATCTGCAGAAAATAATACTAAATTTAAGAATATTACTATTCTAAACCCCAAAGTATGCTCTATCTATTTTCGGTATATAAAATAAACAGTTTAAGTTTAGGTTTTCCCATTCTACAAGTACCAGTAAACTACCCAAAAAATATATAATTTATTTAGAATATAATATCGTATTGCCCTAAAATCAAAGTAACAACAGCGGATTTAATATACCCTTGTTTCGAATTGATGAGGGATATACGCGCGTCCATTTCGAACGATATAAGTTGATTAGGTCGAAGGGCAGTCAGGTAAGGACGAAGGGCGTTTTATCCCTTGAGGGGTGTAGTTTATGTGCTTCCGTTTCTGATTGAGTTTCAGACGCATTGGATAAATCCTATTTCTGAACTCCCAGCTTAGATAAAATAACGTATACCTGTCGATCAAATTGACTGTTATCTAATTTTGATATGATATAGTATTTTGTGATAGCAAATTACGATTTACCTGCTGGATATTCTAAAAAATATTTTATTGACAGTACGTCTTTTGAAGTAAAAATTTTACTCAATTGTGAATTAAGTAAAAAAAAATATAGAATGGTTTTGTCAAATGTAACTTTTATATATTATGTCAATTATACCAGTTGGATATGGTTGCTAAAATAGTAGTATAAAATTTTCAAACATAATTAGGACTAGATACATTAATACAGATAGGTGAGCAAAATCTTGACAAGTACAATGTTAACATGCTACGCTACCATAGCACAGCTCAAGAAATCACCTGCCTACTTATAACAATTTTTTAAGAAATCTACTTGTTTTTGTTTTATTTTTTTTTTATCTAACTTTAAACTAAGATATAGTTTAAGTGTTTTATCTGAAATCGCAAGTTATTATATAACTTAGAATACCAATATCAGTAAAATGAATTTCCAAACGTATGTTTTTCATATTTTTCAACAATTAAATTATATCTATTACCCATAAAATAAGCATTATGAAAAATTCGTAACAAAATGACACTCCGTGAATTTCTTTCTGTTTCAGGGCCGCTAGATCACGAAAAACGCTATCTTTCATTTTCGTCAGTCTGTAGCTCTGTTGTTATGATTACTCTTGAACGAAATAAAATTTCGGGGGTGTGATAATTAATGTGAATGTTTCTTAAAATCCAGGAATCTGAAAATTGTGCTATTTTTTCATTGTTTTCAGTTGTTTACATATAAATGGCTAAATAGGGAACAGTAATAGTATGTAATTTCGAGTTACCTCATCAAATCATTGGCACTATTACATGTTTTATTGTTTTTGGTCAAAAAAAAAACAGCTAATTTTAAATGCAATTATTCGTTCATATATCAAGGGTTTCGAATTTCGTGTAGATTCCAATATTTTGTGATTGATGTCTCACTGTAAGGTGTATCTAAAGTATAGGATAGTAAAGATTACTCTTTACTGTGGGAAAATCAATTTCCCTATTTATTTTACAAATTGTATTTGCAAAGAAAGTTCTAGATAATGGTAAAGTTATTACCATTTTTTTTTTTAGCGTACGGCAGTAAGTTTACACACTCAGAATAATGATAGAATACCGTGTCTGATGAAAGTTTCTTTACAAGTTTCTCGATATTTCAAATTGAAAACCAGTCTAATGGCTAACCCTTTGTAAACGAGATATTCAAGCTTCAAAATAACACTATATATATATATATATATATATATATATATATATATATATATATATATATATATATATATATATATATATATACGTGTATATATATATATATATATATATATATATATATATATATATATTGAATAACTAGTTAGGATATAAAATTAGTTTTAGTAAATTTATTAAATAACTAGCCGGGCCCGCGGCTCCGCTCGCGTGGACTTGATTCACCACTATCGTCACTGCTTATTCCTTAATTTACCCAACGTAATAAAATATCTTCCATTATTTCCCCTTATCTCTCAATATCTCTCCTTATCTCCCATTATCGCTACATAATTTCGATTATCTAGGCTTAACTCTGCTCATCTCCCATTATTTCTCCTTATCTCCCATTATTTCACCTTATCTCCCATTATCTAGGCTTATCTCGACTTATCTCTCAATATTTCTCCTTATCTCCCATTATTTCTCCTTATCTCCCATTATCTCACCATAACTCCCATTATCTAGACTTATCTTTGCTTATCTCCCATTATTTCTCCTTATCTCCCATTATTTATATTTATCTCCCATTATCTCACCTTATCTCCCATTATCGAGCCTTATCTCGACTTATCTCCCATTATTTCTCCTTATCTCCCATTATCTAGGTTTATATCGAATTATATAGAACATATGTTTAAATTTATAAAAACACGTAAATCGGATAAGTGGTTCTCAAGTAATAAGCGCAATAACGGACAAACAGACAGACAGAAAGACGTTGCATTTTATATATATTCTAGATAGAAGATTATAGATAACCTGGCCAGAGAACAAATGTATGAATTAAAAAAAAACACGTAAATCGGATAAGGGGTTCTCGAGTGATAAGTGCATTAACGGACAGACACACAGACAGAGAGACGTTGCATTTTATATATATTATATTCTTTGCTACATGATATTGTTCCATATTTAATGCTTTAGGCAGTGTATTGCAAGAGAACGCGCTAGCGGCAAACTTTTCTCCGACTTGATTCACTATTATCGTCACTGCTTATTCCTTATGTCACCTAACGTAATAAAATATATCCTATAACCTGGCCAGAGAACATATGTATGTTTAACAAAAAAGCACGTAAATCGGATAAGTGGTTCTCCAGTGATAAGCGCACTAACGGACAGACAGACAGACAGAGAGACGTTGCATTTGATATATTATAGATATTCTTTGTTACATGATATTGTTCCATATTTAATGGTTTAGCATGTTTTAAAAAAAAAGCACGTAAAACGGATAAGTGGTTCTCCAGTGATAAGCGCACAAACGGACAAACAGACAGATATACGTTACATTTTATATATATTATAGATGTAATAAAATATATATCTATAACCTGGTCAGAGAACATATGTATAAATTTAAAAGATCACGTAAATCGAATAAGTGGATCTCGAGGGATAAGCGCACTAATGGACAGACAGACAGACAGAGACGTTGCATTTTATATATATTATAGATATAGATTATTATTATGTAACCTGGCCAAAGAATATCTGTATGAATTTAAAAAAAAGACACATAAATCGGATAAGTGGTTTTCGCGTGATAAACGCACTAATGGACAGAAAGACAGACAGACAGAGAGACATTGCATTTTATATATATTATAGATTATAGATATTCTCTGCTACATAATATTGTTCCATATTTAATGGTTTAGGCGGTGTATTGCAAGGCAACGCGCTAGCGGCAAACTTTTTTCCGACATCATTCACTATTTTACGTCACTACTCATTCCTTATGCTACCTATCGTAATAAAATATAGCCTATAACCTGACCAGAGAACATATGTATGTTTTAAAAAAAAAAGTACGTAAATCGGATAAGTCGTTCTCCAGTGATAAGCGCACTAACGGACAGACAGAGACGTTGCATTTTATATATATTATAGATATATCGCTTCTATTTTTTCTTTTTACATGTTTCACCTTAAATCATCGTTTACAGGTATTCCTAAAAACTTACTTTTAATACTAATTGATAGTTAAATGATTGATAGCTAATGTATTATTTTTATTACTTTCAATTTTAATAGAAGATAACACTAAGATGTGGTTACAAGTGACCTCAAAAAATCATTAGTATTATTCCTCATTTTTGGTTAATAAGAACAAATATTTTTAATGCAATTATTCTCTCATAAAAATCCTAAACCTTTGTAATTGTTAACTCACAATAAAGTATTAATTCCTTCTTTAGAATATCGGGTAGTAGTAATTGTTTTTTCGTTGCTAGAAACTCCAATTCCATATTAATTTTACACTTTGTATTGGTAAGAAAAGTACTAGATAAATCTCTTTACCAATTTTTGGATAGTAAGATTGGAAATAATTTAAAACATTACTAGCTCCGAGAACTATTAGTTGGATATATAACATGATATATTCGAAGGTACCGCCCTCCTTTTTCCTTCAACAGTCATTTCTGCTACAAAGTAGAAACATTTCCTATAATACTACGCAAATTTCACCGTTAACTTATTTTTCTTTTGCTGATGTTATTCAAGAAGGTTCTTAACAGACAACTTACAGATCAACAGAAATTGAAAATAATGTTTATTGTAATCGGTGGACTATAAAACAGGAAGAAACTGAAAAGTTTCTAAAGACAATTTTTTTCACAATACTTCCCTTAGCAAGGAGGAAAAATTCTCATATGTGCTGCTTTCATGCCCAATTGGTTTAAAATTCAGAAATAACCGGTTCACAACAAAATTACCTCACCTTCATCGAGTTCTTATAATATACTTAAATATTTTTGTTTTGTTTTCAACTACTAGCAATTTATATTCCTAATAACTAATTTTTAAATTGTTAGTTAATTTATAAATATGAATGAAAAAATTTTGATTATTTTAAAATATGAATTTTTCTCTGATGATAAATAATTATTTGTGGAAAGTTAGTTTTTAGGTAATTTGTACTTAATGCGTAGATTTGAATGAACGTATGTGAAAACCAATCTTATTATAATTGTATATATAATAATTTTGGTTTTTAAAGTAAATTTACTCTTGTTGTTAAAGAGAAGATTATATTCATAGCCTGACTGTCCGTCGGTTTGTCTGAGTCTTGGTACGATAACTATGGAACGAAATAAGGTATTGATTTTAATGATCCTATACATACATTACTTGAAATGAAAATGCATCGTATAGTTTTTTGAGAGCCTATTCTGAACATTTCTGTAAAATGTTCGACAAGCTTACGTAAAATGAATATATATATATATATATATATATATATATATATATATATATATATATATATATATATATATATGTATGTATGTATGTATATATATATATATATATATATACATATATATATATATATATATATATATATATATATATATATATATATATATATATATATATATATATACTACTGTGATCAAAAAATTGTAAAACTTTTAAATTTAAATCACCCGGGCATTTCCAAATCGGATTAATTTTTTTTCATTAGGTTGGTAGGACCTTAACTGTCATCTGTGTCAAATTTTCAGACCATAGCGTCAGTAGTTAATAAGATTCGCTTGCATTCGTTCAACAACAAAAGTGCGTTTTTCGATTTTTAACATGAATGAAAAAATTCAGCAAAGAAGTTGCATTAAATTTTGTTTTAAAAATGGTTTTTCGGCTTCTCAAACGTCTCAAGAGGCCGAAATTATGGGCCGATAACTCTTAGTTTTTTTCATCACGATAATGTGCCTTTTCATACAGTATTGGTTCATCGCGACTTTTTCATCAAAAATTCAACTCATATCATTCCGCAATCGCCCTATTCGCCTGATTTAGCTCCGTCGGACTACTGGCCATTCCCTAAACTCAAAAATCTGCTTCGAGGACATCGATTTGAGTCGATTGAGGAGATTAAAACCGAATCGAAATAGGCTTTAAAGGCCATTCCAGAAATCGAATTCAACAACTGTTTCGAAGACTGGAAACAACGTTGGCATAAATGCATTCTATCCAAGGGGGATTACTTTGAAGGGGACGAAATAAATTTGGAAAAATAAATAACCCGTTTGCATTTTATTTCAAAAGTCTTACTATTTTTTGTTCACAGTAATATATATATATATATATATATATATATATATATATATATATATATATATATATATATATATATATATATATATATATATTTATACATCTTTTTCACAACCTAACTAGTTAAGACCCTTTGCTCTGAATCTACATTGCATTGAACTACACTAAGATAGAGGATACTCACCTGTATACCATCTTAGTATATTATTATAAAGTTATAACGTTAAGTGTGGTAAAAGTGATTTGCAAAAGCATATCGATCTTATATAAATTCAGTGAGCAGCTAACTGGAAAGGAATGCTAGAGAGATGTTATTTTATGTTCACTAAAATTACCTTAAATGTTGACATTTATAGCTTATACACTTTTGAGTTAAGCAGGCTTGATGAATCAAACGAACATTTTCTGTGCCAAAAGAAACTAAATTTTAATAGAAAAAATTACAATTCGTCAAATTAATTCACATATGTGCTGATTTCATGCTTAATTGGTTTAAAATTCAGAATTAACCAGTCCACAATAAAATAACTTTAAAAACCATTATTAAAATTCGCTTTAGTTTGCCTCAATAGCAAAGAAAGAGTAAATCCTAAAATACGTTATGTAATATTAAATTTGAGGTCCATTATTCCATGAAACTTATTACTTTGTAAGTTAATACACCTTATAGATATTATCCCAATATTATAGGTTATCCCTGAACCTTAATCTCTATTTATAAAAGTTCTTATCAGTTTAGAGAAAGAGATGGGCAACCTTATTCTCGCTGTTTTTTAGGGCATAGCTTTGTGAAGTTTACAATAGTGGTCAGAACTAACTATATCTTTAGAAAACGATAAGACTACTCAAAACTGTGCTTAAAGAGTTTCGTATTTAAATATCACATAACATGCCGGATAATTTTTAATGATTTAGATAGACTTTATAGATTTAAGATTGGCGCTAATCCATACTGAAAGTCCAAGACAGATAGATATAGATAAGTAAGTACAAAAGACTCTTAACTGATAAGAAAAAGGGTACTGCCGTTATCTTTCAAGCTAGGAACCCTTAAACCATTTTATTGTTATTAATTATACTACTGGTTGTATAATCAGGAAATGTATTAAAATCATATTGAAAACTATGGAAAAAAAATTCCTAGAGCAGTATCTTCAGTTTTTTTCTCTACTAAAATAACACTGAATGCCGATGGCAAGTACGAATGGACTGACTGCGGATGTTTTTTTATTTAGTTTTATTGTTATGGAAATTTTATTTTCAAGAAGGAAACTTCCATGTTTATCTAAAAGCCTTCTTTTAAAGTAAAGTTTAAGCCGTTAAATTAATAAGAATTTAGTTCCATGCATTTAATTGTTCTAGAGACAAATTATTGGTATATTTTAATGCGTTGAAGTTAATACATATAAAAAAGGTTAAAATTAATTCAATTGTTTGATAACTTAAAAAGTCAATGCGAGCATGATCATAAAGTTTGTCCTGTAAAGTATTATTCTTTTTTCTAACACATTTAACTTCTTAAGTGATGTAAACCGTAGTTTGTTAGTTATTCGGTAAAATCAGTATTCTAGACTCTCCCTACTACTGTAATTTTTATTTGAGCCTAATTATTTTTGAAAAAAATCATCAATTAATCTCTAGATCACGGAAAATACAGTATCATCTGTCTGTCTGTCTGTTAGTAAGATATTCCTTGAGCCAATTGATATCGATTTCAAATTTGGTACACATGTAATACTTGAAGTATGAAAATAACCTCTAATCTTTGAGCGATATAACTTCAAGAGGATGATGTGGAAAGTTGAGACATACTTTAGTTTTCTGTTGTAAAATGAACAATTATTTTCACTTTAAAATGAAAAGGGTTAAAGATTTAGAGGAGAGGATTATATCTTACATATTCATGTATATAGTGCAACATGTCCTTTTCATGGTTCTTGGAATTGAGAAAACTGAATGTTATTTTTCATTATTTTCATTTAGATGCCCTACCT
>CM032454.1:89704773-89766925 GCA_019049505.1 Pachyrhynchus sulphureomaculatus | reverse complement strand
CAATCTTGTCTGTTGATTCCTTTTTATATTGTAAAATTCTAAATAGTGGTCGGTTGCTTGTGGATTATGACTCATGTATTGTATATAATGCTTTAAAAATCCTTTTATAAATGTAGTGGTTTAAATCATTTTTCAAAAAAAATTTTAAATTCACAGTTGAATACTGTCCTAATTTTTTCTCTAAATCACAGTATTTCTAAATGTAAATCTGACCATTTTAAATGTATTAACTGTGTTAATGCAAAAGTTGAAACAGATATTAACCATGCAGCGTGGAATGCAGTTAAATATCCTATTTATAAAACTAAGTTGGATGCTTTTAAAACATCTCTTGCATCTAAAATATAGCAATCAAGTGATGGCTTGGGGTTGAGAGCATTGGGGCGCAAACTTAAAGAATTTTCTATTTATTATCAGAATGTACGTGGTTTGAAAACTAAAACACATGACCTTCTTAATGCTTCCTGTCTTTGTTCCTATGATCTTATAGCACTTATTGAAACTTGGCTTGACTCTAGTGTCTTTGATGCTGGGTTGTTTATTAGTCAGTTTCCTAATGTTGGTATGATCGCCATAAGATTGGAATTGTCCCATCGTGCAGTTTGCATTCTTCTGATTTATATACCACTTAACAGTAATACTGTTGCCTATGACACTCTATTTGAAGAAATGCTGGACTCTGGTTATTTTACTAATAAAGACGCTTTGCTAGTATTGGGGGTTTTAATCTTCCTACTTATGCAAATTATGTTATGGATGACTCTTATAGAGACAACCAAATTTCTTCTTTACTTGAATTATGCGAATTTTTATCTTTAAATCAATATAATCGTAATTTTAACGAAAATAATCGTCTGTTAGATCTTGTATTTAGTAGAACCCCACTTAATGTATATCGTGCGGTTCATCCTTTGATACCATTGGATCTTCATCACCCTGCCTTACAGATGTCAATTCTGGTTGAGCATATTCATGATAAATTTCCCCTTCTTCAGACTCAAAGGTATAACTTTCGAAGAGCGAATTACCCATCCCTTTACAACGACATTCTACAAACCGATTTTTCATTCTTGGGGTCCTTCAATAATATTGATGACGCTTGCGACCAATTCTATGTCGTACTGAACTCAGTTATCTCCAACAATGTTCCTATTATTCGCCCTAAGATCCTCAATATCCTAAATGGTACGATAATTCGATAATAGGCAAGATCAAAAAAAAGAATCAAGCCTGGAAAAGGTATAGACGTACTAGAAATATCTGTGACCTAGTCGAATTTAAACCTCTTCTTAGAGGGATCAAGATAGAGGTTCGGATTGCTTATTATATTATCAACCCAAATAAATTTTGGTCTTTTCTAAACGAGAAAAGGAGGACAACTAGTATTCCCATCAACATGTATTTAGAAAACGAATTGCTTACGGCTCCTCAGGAAATAGTGAAATTTTTTGCTAAGTTCTTCCAATCGGCTTATGTTGATTCCTCTATGTTTCGGAATAACCCCCTGATAACTACTCACGTCCCTCTCTTTCATCTCTAATTGTTAACACCATAGAGGAAAGAGACGTAATTAGTGCCTTAAAGAAATTTAAATCTAAAACGACCGCTGGAACCGATGGTCTACCAGCTTTTTTTATTCGGGATTGCCAACTGTGTTGTCCAAGCCTCTCACGTTTCTTTTCAATCTGTGTTTAAAAATCATCGTCCTTTCCACAAATCTGGAAGAAGTCTAAAATATGTCCCGTATTCAAAAAAGGTAATAAGAGCCACATTGAAAATTACAGACCTGTGGTAATATTGAACAACTTTTCAAAGGTTTTCGAAATTGTACTATATGACACTATATTTAATCATGTTAAACTTTTCATAACTGAAAGCCAACATGGATTCTTTCCAGGGCGTTCAACCATTACCAATTTAGTTACAATTACTCAATTTATTTCGGAAAGTATGGACAATGGAGGACAAGTCGACGTAGTTTATACAGATTTCTCGAAGGCTTTTGATCGGCTTGACCATGGTATTCTGCTTGAAAAACTTTCAAACTGTGGAGTTAATGGCAATTTATTAAACCTGCTGAAATCTTATTTAATTGGTCGTCAACTGATAGTAAATTATCGTGGTTTTGAGTCGGTCATTAATAATGCTACCTCTGGTGTTCCTTAAGGGTCTATCCTAGGTCCATTATTATTTAACACATTTATAAATGACATCAACAGAGGCCTTACCTCGTCCTCTTTGCTTTATGCTGACGATCTGAAAATATACCGTTGCATAGACTCTCTCCATGATTGTGTAACTCTTCAGGATGATCTAGATACTTTAAATCATTGGTGTATTCGTAATAACTTATATTTGAACACAAAGAAATGTTTTTCTATCTCATTCACTCGAAAGAAATTACCAGTAAATTTTTTATATAATTTAAACCATAATGATCTTGAAAAATGTTATCGTTTCAAAGATCTTGGTGTAACGTTTGATGCTAAACTCAGTTTTGTGGACCATATAAATGGGACCATTGCTTCTTCTTATAGGTGTATGGGTTTCATCATGAGGAATTCTAGAGACCTTTCACACACTGAAACCCTCATCACTTTATTTAATGCTTTGGTTCGTTCGAAACTGGAGTATGGTTCAGTTATCTGGTACCCAACATATGAGATCCACAGTAATCATATTGAAAAAATCCAAAGACGATTTGTGAAGTTCCTTTGGTTTAAATTAGATGGTATTTATCCACCGTTGAGTTTCCCTAATGATGTTCTATTAAGAAGATTCAGTATTGTTAGCCTTTCTCGGCGTAGAGAATATGCTACAATCTTGTTTTTATATAAAATCTTGAACAACAGAATCGAATACCCTTGCACCCTCTCAAGTATTAGGTTCCGTGTGCCATCTCAACACGCTCGCCTAAACCATTCCTTTTCTACATGCCTGTTCCAAGAACAAACTTGTTGATGTACTCGCCGCTATACGTTATGTGCATGAATTATGAAAGGGTCAAACATATAGTTGATATTTTCTGCTGCAGTATAACATCTTTACGTAGGTCATGTTTAACTGTGGATTAGGCCTCTCTCTCTTTTTTTTTTGTTTTTTTTAGCTTGTAGTGTAGTTATTAGAATTATTAAAATACTAATTTGATAGATACTTATCTATTTGTACTTGTTATATTTGAATGTTCCTATCCTATAATTGTTCTGTAGGATAGTTGTATTAAATAAATAAATAAATAAATAAAACATAGGCTATTAATATTTTTATTATTAGGGTATCTTTGCTACTAGGGTGATAATACTATCCTCCAATTCCAGTGGGTCTGATTTCTGGAGATCTGCTTAGAATGGAGTGATCCCTATTTGCTAGGTGATTTTTGGTAAGCAGTCATGCCCTCTGGCAATTTTCTGTGAATTTGAATTTACCCCCCATGCCGACGAAGTTAGTCGGACATATTATTGCTGTTCTGTGGGGACATACACTATAATTAAGGATGCAATGGGGAATCATCGTTATTACTGTTTCTTTTATTGAGGGATCTTTAAGGCAACATATATATATATATATATATATATATATATATATATATATATATATATATATATATATATATACGAGTATGTATATATATATATATATATATATATATATATATATATATATATATATATATAAGCGCGGGTCCTACAACCTTGGCCGCTTCCCGCACTTCATACATCATCTCTCTCTGTATCACCATTCGTTTGCCTTCTTAATATTTTCTCTCCATGTGGTTTTTGGTCTTCCCTTTTTTCTTTTATTCCACGGTACATATTGTATAGCCTTCCTCGGCCTACATTCTTCTCCCATGCGAATTACGTGACCGTACCATATCAATTGTCGTTTTTCTATTCGATCTATCACTGTCTCTGTCATTTTTGCTTTGTCTGATTTCTTCATTACGTATATGATCTAATCTTGACCTTCCACAGGATCATCGCAAGTAGTCCATTTTAGCTGCTTTTAACGTATCTCTATCTCGAGTATTCATTTTTCAGCATTCAGAGCCGTAAGTCAGTATAGGTTCAACGATTACCCTATATATCATTCTTTTCTTTGTAATCTTTGGTGACCACAGCAGCGAGTTTATCATTTGTATATATTTTCTTCCCTGTGTTCATCTGTTCTAAATATCTCTGTCTGTGTTTCTCTTTTCTGATATTACACTTCCTAAGGCAATATTGTCTATAAAAGACATTCGAGTGACACTTAAATATTTTTTATTTAAACAAATCAATCATCCCGATGAGTCATACAATATATATAGAGTGAAACCTCAAAGAAAAGGATTTTGCAAGTGGAAATTTTTGACTGTTTAGAAATATTGAATCTAAAAACTTATTTATCGAATCATAAAACGAAACGAGATGTCCTTCATGGATGACATATGAAGAAGTACTTGATCACATAAGATAAGAACAAAAGCAGTCGTCAAACCAGTTCCAAAGGAAATTTTCAAAAATCAACTCCCTAAACAGAAAATAATAAAAAGAAAAATATAAATATTGCTGAGAACCATGTCACGCATCATTAAAAAAGTCGCTAGGCTAAGAGCTCATCAAAGAAGTACTATTCAGCGTTCGTTACCTAAAATAAACGTCTGAAGGGACGAAAAATTTTATTAGCGGCATGAAAAAGGCAGCTATCTGCATGCAAACGGTAGCTATCTGCAAGTGCTCTTAACAGGTAACCAAATTTTACAGAGCGAAAAAAATATTTAGAAGGTAGAAAGAAGCTATTCGACTTCAATGATTGATTCGTTGTGAATACTATACAAAATATTTGAATTTCTTAGATATGAATTTGCTCCTTCGCACCTTTTTTTCGTCGTCTACTTGACGATATTGTATTCTTAACGTACAGAAAAAGTAAAGTTGGTAACATAAAGTTACACAACATAACGCAATTTCAGGAAAATTACTTTACATTCTCTATTTGTACACTTTAACTATCTAAAGAAATACTAACCTGATAATTAAATTCAAGTATATTAGTCATAAATAGTCCTGTAAGCCAACCAGTTTGAGAACAAACAAAAGCCATTTTGTACATTGTCAAATTCCAAAGGGGGACCATCATTAAGGTATTTTATTATACTTGTATATGTTAATATAGTGGCTATAAGTGCTGGCCATAACCTAGAAATAAACACACGCACATATATGTATGTATATGGGTATATATATATATATATATATGGGTATATATATATATATATATATATATATATATATATATATATATATATATATATATATGGGTATATATATATATATATATATATATATATATATATATATATATATATATATATATACCCATATATATGGGTATATATATATATATATATATATATATATATATATATATATATATATATACCCATATATATATATTTAAGATAGTTTTTTGTTCTTGGTCTTGCGGTCAATTTTTAATGAAACAAGTTTACTTTTGGTTAACGTTTCGGTTTATTTTTATTTAAACCATCTTCAGAACTACAAGAAAGAAAAAAAAAATGTTTAAGATGTAAAATTGATGATTAGTGTTGTTTTATATAGAAATATATATAAAGAATAAATATTAGTGTTTAATTATAGTTTTCCTACCTTATATCTAGTTGGATCTTTTGGTTTACATGTTAACAGTTTCACAGTTTTCGTAATACTAAATTTAAAAAGTTTACATATTTTATTTCACTATTTGTACAGGTAAAATGGGTAAATCCAAAATTTATTAATTGCTTTCATATTGTTGTTACTTTAATTGTTATTAGTTTAGTAATTAGGTTTTATTAGGTTATTAAATCATTGTATACAATACTCAGGCTTTCCGTGTTATTTCGATAATTTAAGGTGTTATTTGTTCTTCGTATATGTATCATTTCCTTTATGTTTCGTTGTTTATGATTATTTTCAAAGTCTAGGATTTGGACATTATTAAAATTGAAATTATGCATTTCATCTATGGCACGTTTTAATAGGGCAGTATGGTTTTGGTTTGTGTTTCTTATGCTATTTTTATGTTCTGTTATTCGTCTCCTTAAATATTGTGTTGATTGTCCAATGTATGTTTTTGGACAGTTCATGCAGTCTATTTTGTAAATTAAGTTTCTTTGTTCTGCTGCTGGTATTGTTGGTTTAAGTTTGGTGAAGATATTTTTTGAGTTGTTAGCTGGTTTTTCTGCTATGTTGATGTTATGTGGTTTAAGGACTTTTTTGATCTTATTACTTAATTCAGGAATGTATGGTATGGAAATATAATTTTTCTTAATTTCATTGTTACTTTGTTTAGATTTTTTATGATTGTTGTATACTTTATTTATTCGGTTTTTCATAATTGATTCTGTAAATTTTTTTGGATAGTTATTGCTTAGTAGAACGTTTCTTACTTTATCCAAGTTTTGGGATCTGTCTTTCGGATCAGTAATACTGCCCTATCAACTAGCGAATTGACAACACTCTTTTTATGTTTTTCTGGTGTGAATGAATTATAATTTAAATATCTACCTAACCATACAGGTTTGGTATACCAATTTGTTTTTGTGTTTCCTTTATTGTCATATCTAATATTTATGTCTAAAAAGTTTATTGATTTGTTTATTACTTTTTCGTATGTAAACTTCTTTCGTCGAATGAGTTAAATTTGTTTAGCGTGTATTGAAGTTTCGTTTCTGGGATACAAACAATACAATCATCTACAAACCTTTTGAAAAAATAAGGTTTGTAGTCGAGAGTTTTAATAATATTTTCCTCTACATGTTCCATTATGAGATTTGCTATAGTAGCTGAAATTGGTGATCCCATAGCTACACCATAAATTTGTGAGTAGAATTGGTTATTATATTGGAAAAATGTAGAGTTTAAACAAAGTTTTGTTGCCTCGATAAATTCCTTTTCAGGGATGTTTAAACTCTACATTTTTCCAATATAATAACCAATTATACTCATAAATTTATGGTGTAGCTATGGAATCACCAATTTCAGCTACTCTAGCAAATCTCGTAATGGAACATGTAGAGGAAAAATTATAAAAACTCTCGACTACAAACCTTATTTTTTCAAAAGGTTTGTAGATGATTGTATTCTTTGTGTCCCAGAAACGACACTTCAATATACGCTAAACAAATTCAACTCATTCCACGAAAGACTTAAGTTTACATATGAAAAAGAAATAAACAAAATCAATAAACTTTTTGGACATAAATATTAGATATGACCATAAAGGAAACATAAAAACAAATTGGTATACCAAACCTGTATGGTCAGGTAGATATTTAAATAATAATTCATTCACACCAGAAAAACATAAAAAAAAGTATTGTCAATTCGCTAGTTGATAGGGCAGTATTACTAACTGATCCGAAAGACAGACCCCAAAACTTGGATAAAGTAAGAAACATTCCTGAATTAAGTAATAAGATCAAAAAAAGCCCTTAAACCACATAACATCAACATAGCAGAAAAACCGGCTAACAACTCAAAAAATATCTTCACCAAACTTAAACCAACAATACCAACAGCAGAACAAATAAACTTAATCTACAAAATAGACTGCATGAACTGTTCAAAAACATACATTGAACAATCAAAACAATATTTAAGGAGACGAATAACAGAACATAAAAATAGCATAAGAAACACAAACCAAAACCATACTGCCCTATCAAAACATGCCATAGATGAATTGCATAATTTCAATTTTAATAATGTCCAAATCCTAGACTTTGAAAATAATCATAAAAAAACGAAACATAAAGGAAAATGATACATATACGAAGAACAAATAACACCTTAAATTATCGAAATGACACGGAAAGCCTGAGTATTGTATAAAATGATTTAATAACCTAATAAAACCTAATTACTAAACTAATAACAATTAAAGTAACAACAACATGAAAGCAATAAATAAATTTTGGCTTTACCCATTTTACCTGTACAAATAGGGTATAGGGAAATAAAATATGCAAACCTTTTAAATTTAGTATTACGAAAACTGTGAAACTGTTAACATGTAAACCAAAAGATCCAACTAGATATAAGGTAGGAATACTATAATTAAACACTAATATTTATTCTTTATATATATTTCTATATAAAACAACACTAAATATTTTTTTTCTTTCTTGTAGTTCTGAAGATGGTTTAAATAAAATAAACCGAAACGTTAACCAAAAGGAAACTCGTTTCATTAAAAATTGACCGCAAGACCAAGAACAAAAAACTATCCTAAATTTATTCATTAACGGTCAGGAAAATATATATATATATATATATATATATATATATATATATATATATATATATATATATATATATTATATATATAATATATTTTGACAACAGTTCTTACGGCTGTGAATTGTAATAGTGGGTTCTCGAATGTCCCGTATTAGCTGAATGTCATCTAATCCACCAGTCCGAGCTCTACACGAATTACGCAAAGACAAGTCAGTCATAGTTCTACTAGCAGAAAAAAAATTTGCCACTGTGGTCTTCAACTCTAAAGATTACTATAAAAAGATGACTTGCTTTTTAAACGATCGATTATACAAAGATATCACCAAGGATTCCACAACTTATTTAGAGAAAAAAACCAAATCTATAATCAAAGCATCTCCTTTGAATGAAGAAGCGCACAAAGTAGGTGCAACTATAAGCTCCATTCGACACAGGCCCTGTGAAACACCTCGCTACCTTCAAACTCATGTGGAAAAATGCACATTTTATGCAGAAAAATTCTCGACATCCCATCGAAATCATCAAAAATATCCAGCTAGAAGAAAACTACATCCTCGTCAGTTTCGATGTCACTCCCTTGTTCACTTAAGTGCCAGTCACTGAAGCCCTTTCCATCATAGAAACAAAATATAAACCGTCGGAACACATCATTGGTTCCACAAAACTCTGCCTCGCAAACACATATTTTATCTACGCAGGCCAAAGTTACAGACAAATAGAAGGCGCACCAATGAGCACCCCATCAGCGTTAGCTAATCTATACATGAAGGACTTCAAAACACGCGTTAGCTAATCTATACATGGAGGACTTCAAAACACGAGTTCTGCAAACTTCAACACATAGGACACAAATATGATTACGATACGTAGTACGTTTGTAGTATGGCAACATGGTGAAAAATATTTAAACAAGTTCCTATATTACCTAAACAAATTAAACCCAAAAAAGAAATACAAAATGAAAAAGGAAAAAGCAAAACAACTACCATTTCTCGATGTTTTACACCAGAGTATATAAAAACCTGACACACACAAACAGATACCCTAATGCTAGCTCACACCACCACCCAGCCCAACTCTTTGTTATTGTAAAATCCTTAATTCAATGACCGCAAGCTTTAACAGATAAAGATCACTACCAAAAGGAAATCAACTAACTTTAGAATATCCTAAAAACTAATGGATATCACAAAAAAGGATGCGACGAGCCCTCATTCAAAAAAAAAAACGGAGACAGAGATAGAGAAAGCATTCTTTCTATATGTCAAAGATGATGATGATGATGTTTGGGGGATCGGGCGCGTCGACATCTTAGGATTTGGCGCCCTAATTTTCTTTTAGATTTCTATTTCCAGTTCTTTGAGATAGTTTCGAATTTTATTCTTGTTTAATTGATACGCGTTCATTATTTTGCTAAATGTTCTGCTTCAAAAATATGTTTAACTGTTAGCGTAGAGTTACATCTTGTATAAAGGCTTTGATTCGTTTTTCAAATGGTAGGAGTGGGTCTGGTATATGTGACAAGTATCCAGTCTTCTTAGCATGGTGTTCTCAACTCTGTTTAGATTTTGTATGTGGAGGGGTGCTTTTATCTCCCAGAGCTTGTTATTGTTTTCTTCTAGATCCCATTCCAGTTGGAACAACTTTCTGTTTATAATAATTAGACTGTTTTGGAAGTCACTTGGGTGATTTTCCCCTGTTATGGGAATACCGTTATTAATGGCTTTCTTAGCTTCTTGATCAGCTTTGTTGTTACACTTTATCCCCATGTGGCTAGGGATCCAGATGTAGGCAATTGTTCTATTTCTTGATTTTGCGATGTATAGAAGATCTGTGATTTGCCTTAGATATGCATGGCTAGGGTTATTTGTTATGACGGCTTTCAGCGCACTTAGTGAGTCCGACACTATTAAGGAGTTTTTGTTGTCTTTAATATTAATGGCATATCTGGTTGCTTCTTTTATTGCTAATAATTCCGCTGTGAAGATAGTGTTGTATTGAGATAGTTTGAAGTTTTTTGAATAGTTATTGTACACAATTGCTGCTCCAACCCCTTTTCTGTATTAGAACCATCCGTGTATATTATTAAGTATTTGGAGTAACACATGTGTAGTCTTTCGAGAAATTTGGATTTTATTTCAGAATGATTTAGATCCTTCACATTTGGTGTATGGATGTGAAGGTCTACTGATGGTTTTGGTGATAACCATGGAGGAAAAGTGTGCCAGAGAGGATAGTCAAAAGCTGGTGGTGTGAGATTATGAAGAGTCATAAATTTATTTATTCTATTTGGGATTGACATATGTGGAGATGCATGATTAGCTCGATGTGACTTTGTCAAATTTAATGAATATTTTAAATGTTGCCTTTGTAGTGTCGATGTGTAAAACTTCATTAGAGATAGTTGTCTGTCTAGATGCAGTGGTGGAATAGATGATGTGCATTGGAGACTAGGGATTGGTGTAGTTCTATATGTCAAAGACACTACGGACAAAATGTAAGAAAGATTATCTGCACCACCGATCTAAAAATCAAGAATTCTGGATGGGCCACGGTTGTTACTATTTTTTGTTGTTTCTTATAATGGCATCGATTAAGTTAGTAGAGTATCTGTTGTTATAGTTATCTGTTTAATAGTCGAAAACTTCTTATCGTAATTGTCTTTAGACATCGGGATATTGATTAGTCTATTTATCATACTGTCGTAAGCTGCGGCCTTATGTTGATATTGGTGGAATAAAGAGATAGTAACATATATTTATAAAGGTCTTTTACTAAATCACAAATTCGTGTTTATTACTCTGTTTAGAAATTTTTATCTATAAAAAATTAACTCCATTATTCGTCCCTACTTCTATTACGAAGTGTTTTATACAAGTAGAATTTAAAAAATTTCGAAATGTTTTAAGCTACCTGTCTATACGTGTAAAGCAAGTTATAATATCATCTATATATCTCCAACAATAATTGAAAGCTTCACTTCATGGACCTTTATGAAGTATTTTTTCTACATTGGACATAAACATTTCTGCCAAATGTGGACTTAAAGGATTACTCATTATTAGACCATTCTTACTTAACATATATGTTACTTTATTAAATTGATAATAAATTTGTTACAAGCAAACTTCTCATTAAATTAGCATTTTGTCTTGTGTAAGGCAGAGATATAACTAGATGTCTTCGTTTGTCTTTGTCGTCCTCCCCCTAGTTCCATTTTTTCATTTCGTACTTGACACATCTGCTCTTCTTTTTTCAGCATTTTATTGCTGCTGATCTTTCTGTTTTCTGTATTTCCCATACCTCTATCATCGCCTTTTTTTGTTGGTGAATGATATATTTTTAACCCACTAGAATGAACCTAGTGCATCTGTAACTTATTTTTTATTTTAAATTATTTCTCTTATTTTTACTTCATTTATTTTAATAATATTTTCAAAATACTTAATTTTATCTACTTATTTATCTACTTGGTGTACGCGGCAATCTTTATTCAATAGAGGGTCCCACTGAGAATGACACATTAGGCTTTCTGTATGTACTAACTTGCAAAAACTATTGTCGAAATTATTTATAGAACCTTGTTAACATAAATTAGAAGACAATATGAGGTTTAGCTGAGGGTTATTAAATTGTGATTTATATTTATTTAAAATCCATTCTCCATATATACTAAATAATATTGAAGACCAATTATAACCTCATCTTTGGCTCCCGGTTGCCCTGTTGTTGTGTTATTCCATAATAGCACCCTAATTATTATTCCTATTATAGTATAACCTTTGAAAAAGATATTTGTGAGACAAGAGTGGACATCGTTATCCCACAGGACATTGAAATTGTAATTAAGAGGTAGGCGAGGTTAATAACTTTTTGTTTTCTTAGCCCTCATTATATTCTCAACAACTTGTTTACTTTTTTAATATTTCATATTAAAATTGATGAATATTTACCTGAAAAACCTAACGAAATAAAAACGTAAAATATGGAAAAGATGCATCCGGTGGTAGCATTTCTCTTATTTCCATATATTTGTAGGTTAATAACAGGCCACTTATAGAGAGAAATGTATCAACTGCAAAGGGGGCTAATAAAATTGTAAGAGACACAAGCCCTTTTCTCCACTGAAAAACAACGAATCATGTTAATAACATAGAAGACAAAATATAACTTGGATTGACAAAATACAATAAATATATTAAATGAAGTACGCAATGTAAATATTTTTCGTAATAATCTCATAGCGAGAAGCGTTAAATAATGGGCATTTTTTATGTAATCATATATTATACAGTAAGTTAAAACCATCACCAAAGTCACTCTGAATTTCGATGCGCTTGTTTTAACATTTTTTAAAATGTTTCAAAATACCTGTAAAGGTTTTCTCAAATTACTTATGATCCTGTCCGGCGTCTTAAATATCAACAAATCTACTTTTCTTCCTCGAGAATTTTAGTCTACTAGATAGGAAAAGTCATACAGGCTAGCTGAAGTCTGTAATATGTAAGATACCGTATACATTCATTTGATTTGGCCTATTTGACAATAGTCATGATGACTAATTTATCTGGCTTAATACTCTGCTTCTTAAGTATTTCAAACTTTAAGATGGAACCTCTTATTTGGGTAGCATGAAAATTCTTGGTGTGTGAACAATGAGTTAAAAAGACTATGAGATATAGTCCTTCTAGCTAACTTTGACCATTTCATGACCCTTCTAGAGCATATGAGCCACACACCACTAAGCTTTTCAATCGATTTACCAGGTTTCATGAGAAACACGAGAATTTTGCAGCAGAAAATTATTAGATAAGTATGGAGATTATGAAGTTCACATAACAAGAATTTCTTTATTGGTCGTTCAAAGTATATATTTTCTTGCGTGTAAGGGAAAGGTGGTACAACTAGCGGGCCTCAGCAGAGAGGTACTGTGGCTTGGTTAATTAAAGTACAGAGTGGATACTTGGAGATTGTGGGTTTGATCCTCGCCGGCACTAAGGAACTTTTTTCAGTTCTTTTATTGTTGTGTGTGTTTATCTTTACATATTTTCTTATTTGTTTATGTTTTTGGTGTCCTTAAACCATAGTATTTTCTGTCAATTGTAACGTTGTGTAATAATACGCAATCCTGAATGAATAATTTAAAGATCCACGAACGGACGAAACAGTAGAATGATAATTCAGAATCTAAGTCTGTTTATTGATGATGCCAGCATGTGTGACGTCGAGGAAATTTAAAAGTGTAGTAAACAGAATAACGATAAAAAAAATAATGAAACCTATAAATACTTGGGAATACTTCAAAATAAGACCAAATGAATGACAGCAAAATTTTCGTTTAGGGGTTTGGTGAAAATTTTATTGGGGAGATAGAAATATATTATATTATGAATAAAAAGTTAATTAATTCCCACGAAGGGTAGTCATACCATTTTCTCGAAACCGAGTAGTATTTTTGAACTAAATTTGTTGCGGAAAACTTACTTTAGTTTTCTCTGAGCTAAGCACAAGAAAATGTATTTATTAACTTTAACGGTATTTTTTGTAAAATGATGATCTGCCGTTCGGTTTAGAATACGACAACATAAATATTAAATCAATGAAAAACTCTGATCACTGTTAGAATAAGTAATTTATATAAATTATTTAAATTGAAATATTTTTTGTTAATGATCTGAGGAAAACGATTTTCTTAAGAGAATATGGTCATTATTATAAAAATGACATAGTACGATTATTGAAGACTAGTTAACCTAGATCGCTTCCCGTTGCCAAAAACAAATGCAGTTGCTAAAGGTAGTAGTTTGACATTTTGTAAATACATGGACAAAATTTGGCGGTGTGGAATTTATTATGAATTTTTGACGAAGATATAACCATTGTGAATTTAGTAAAATCAGTCGGTGACAAAGTACCTTAGTTTGAAACTAATGTCCGCTAAAGAAATTTATGTTGATATTCTTAATATAATAAAGAAACAATGTCTCTTTTATGCCCCTATCAAAAGTTGGGTTGCAGATTACAAGAGTGGAAGAACCGACATTAGTGCCGAACATCATGGTGGAAGGATAATGAGGCTGTAAATTAGGATGACAAGCAAAATTTTTTTTTTTTGATTTTCTTTAGTTCTATCCCCGCAAAACGTTCAATTCTGTGAAAAATTGAAGCCTCTAAATTTTTAGAAAAAATATTAATATTTAGAGGTTGCATCCATTCATTGAAAATAGATTTTTTCTCCTCAATCGTTTTTTTTCCTACAACAGCCCTACGTTAGACTTCTGATTTGAATTTAATGAATATGAAGATGTTTCCTTTTACATTTTTTGATGCTGAATCCGCTCTCAAGGGCCGTTTCCCCTTAAAATCCTTTAATTTTCCTCAATGCTCATGTTAAGTGCACATTAAGGTGAAAAAATGCGTTTTCCTTTAAAGAAAGTTCTGCAAAAATTTACGGGAAGTATTGTAGATCAAGTTTTATGATGCAAAATCATAGTTATGACATAGATTTTTGAGAAATTTCATGGCGCATTAGTAATATGGGACAAAGACAGCGAAAACGCAGAGCTTCGTTGGAAAAAAGATTGACACACCTAAAAAAAATCGACAGGAAGACAAGTTCAGAAAAAATGTTTCAGACAAAAGTTTTAGCATTTTTTCCTGGGAATTGAATGGGCCTATTAGATTTTGGGCTCAACGCACTGTTGAAAAATTGAAAATTTAAATAGAAACCCAATACTTTTCATACATATTTGAATTCAGCGAGAATTTTACGGATAAAATGGAATAGTTTGCATCTAAACTGGGCGAACGAGATTTCCGCGGTTTTTAATTGCCATCTTTCTCTTCTGCGATATTGCTTTTATTGTATGAAGTTATTGACGAACTGTCCACTTATCCCAGTGTGGTTTCTTCGACTTTCCCTCGCTTTCGCATAGACAGAATATTGCGCTCTATTCTCATTGCACATATTAATTTCAAACAGTTCATATAATTTATCTATAAAATGAACATTCCTCTGTTTCCTATGAGATAAATATTCCGAATATATATTTTTAATCTTCGCGATAATATTTCTTTTATCTCTGATAAGTAGTCCAAAATATGTCCAAATTTTTGCAGTTTCGATATATACAATGGCAGCACTTTCTATAATTGTATGCTTCAATAATTATGAAGAAACAATCTTAAAATATGATTATTCGATGGCAAGATATTTGCAGAAACACACTCAGAAAAATCCTCCAAACATGATTCCACCAACCAAAAATCAGTAATCTTTTCCTTGTTTACGTTATGGCTTTTCTGATTTCTACACGCCATTTTTATTTACGGAAGCAAAGATTACTTAAACACCGATAATTATTATGTTTTCAAAATGCGTTTGGAACCACGCGAAATATTGGCTTGTCACTCGATTTTTTAACTTAGTTATTATATAATTCTTTTCAAGTGCCGAATGTTTAATTTAGACTAAAAGGAGGCGGTTGAAGAGGAAAAAACGTTTTAGAAGAAAAAATATATTTTCAATCGATGGATGCGGCCTCTAAATATTAATATTTTGTTCTAAAAATTTGGTGGCTTTAATTTTTCACAGGATTGAACACTTTGTGGGGGTAGGACCAAAGAAAATCAAAAAAAAAATTTGGCTTGTCACCCTACTGTATGTACAGGGTGAGTCAACGTTAGAGTAAAGTTCATTATCTCATTTGTTTTGGGAATGACGAGAAAATGTTAAATACAATAGTTTTAGGGAATGTTAAGGGGCATAGCTGAAAATTATTTTTGTGTATATAGGGTACTTCAAAAAAGTCTGGCAGATATAATATATGTTTTTTCAAATGGAACATCCTATTTCCTAATTTATTTATGAATTTTGCGTAAAATTTTCTAACTTTTTTAATAATAATGTTATATACCTAAACCTAGTCGTTTCGTAAAAAATTGTCAGTTGCGCCATTGTTTCTGAAGGTGGAATACTCATAATTGGTACGCGCGTTCTATAGAGATGAAAAAAAAAATATATGTAAAGAAATTTGAGTTAGATGCTACAGGGTGTTCAAAATAAAATTATGCATTTCAACTATTTTAAATTGAAAAACCTCAAATTTTTTAAATGGCACACCCTATGTATTATTATTTTTTATAGGAGATTTTACAAGACCCTCCAACTTTTATTAAGTATGTCATATACCAATTTCTAATAGTTTTCGATTTATTTTGAATTTTTCAATTTTTACCCTTGTTTTTAATACACTTACGCTGTTGTGAAAACGTAAACAAAAGTTAATAATAATTTTAATATAGTTTAACTTATCTAATGATTAATTATTATGACGTAATAAATGTTCAAAAATATGCCCTTCTATTTGAATACACATGTTTAGTCGTTTTACTATATTTTTCTTCACTTTCCTTAGCATACAGGGCGTTATTGCCCTTCACGCATCCCGTATCCTATTTTCCATATCTAATGGTGTTGTAGGGGGATTCACATAAATACGATCTTTAATGTAGCCCCCCAGAAAAAGAAGTCTAAACGTGTTAAGTCACATGATCGAGGGGGCTACTGAATGTATCCATCCCTACCGATCCATTTTTGTGGGTAACGATCGCTTAAAAACTCCCGAACTTCCAGTGGTAATGAGCAGAAGCTCAGCTGTTGAATCCATATTTGTTCCCTTTCAAAGTTATCAATTTCTTCAAGACGCTGGGGTAATTCGTTTTGCAAAAAATTTAGATATCTAGGCCCATTAAGCGGCCCGCGGAAATAATATCGACCAGTGATTCCCAAAGTGGTTCAGGTGGACCCCCAGGGGTCCACGGGAGACTCGACCGGGGTCTACGTTGGCGTGAAAAAAAAATGGGGGTTCACAAGTTGTAAGTTGGGGTCCACGAAAATTTATCTGGTTTCAATAGTAAAGAACAAAAATGTTGGCTTGGCTTTACCTATCAATGTAGGCAGATAATACACTACTCAAAAAAATTAAGGGACCAAAAAAAAATTCCAAATTTTCCGGTGATTTTTGACAGGTTGTATTTCGATGAAAAATGGTCGTATTGAGACTTTAAAAAAAAGCATTTTGAAGCTTTAAGGTTCTAATTTTCAGATTTTTTTTTTTTGCTAAAATTTTTTAGGAGCTACGGTTCTCATGCAATCCTAACAGATAGCGCGAAAAAATAATATTGCAAATATTTTGCTTTTTTTTTGGTCCAAATTTTTTCAGTTAGGCCGGCATATGGATCAGATAGCCTGTTTATTTAGCATTAATCTCCTTGTTTTAAAACCTCCCTTAATTTTTTTGAGTAGTGTATTTTAAGAAGGTTAGCGACTGTTAGTTGTAAAAACTTGCATATTCGATATTCAGTACAACGCGTGTCGAGACTTGCAAAGCGCCCGCCCGCCCTCCCGCAACGCAACCCGTTCAGACGTGCAAAGGGACGAAATACGACTTGTGCTGTGCTTGCAATCTTGCATGAACTTGTTTGATTCTTCACCAATATAAATACGAATGCCAAGGACAAACGTTACTCATTTGTTTCCGGAATTTTGAAAAGAAAAGTGTGAGTGAATCGATGTCAGTGTTTGCCAGTGCCGGAAAAAGTAAGTACCTGCCTATTTGTTATTCATACTTTTATTTTATATTGTAATAATATTATATTTGTTATGTTTGCGTGTAGTAGGTACGTAATAAAAATTAAATACTGAACAGGGCCATTATTCGATACTTCTATAAAAGAACAGAAAGCTGAGAAAGATTGAACTTTTAGTACTTTTTATTATAAAATTATTTATTTACCCGACTGTGGTGATTCACTAAAGGAGAGATATATGATTGACCTGCATGTCTGTACATATTTCAGTGCCCTCGTAGTTGCTAATGCTAAATGACTAAAAATATTTTCATAAATTGTACGTGTCTTTATGTACCACTCGTAACGTACATCAAAGTAATAAATAAATCATTAAAATCGCAGAGTTTTGATGTCAAAATATTCTTTAAAAAAGTATTTTCTCTCGAATTTACAGAAATGTATCAAAATATAATTAATCAAAAAATATTTTATATTACATTAAAATAGGTTCAGCCGTTTTGTGAAAACCTCTATATGGGTCTTAGCAGTTTATTGCTTTTAATAATTAAAATCAGTTTTGCCGCCGGCATTTTGGTTTTTTTTCATTGCCATAATTAATTAATCCTATTTTATTCTGTTAAAATAGCCATATCCTGTTAAAGTCGCCTTATGATTACTAAAACGAACATTTTTTTCTTTACAGGTAGGTAACTGATACGAAACATGGCTGAATCTAAGAAGAAATGTCGACAGCACAGTGTTGATTATTTAAAATTTGGTTTTCTTCCATCAAAGGCAGACAAACGATTGCCCATATGCCTTTTATGCAACAAAGTTTTGAGGAATGACTCTATGAAACCATCGAAGCTCGAAGATCATCTAAGAAGGTGTCATTCTGATAAAATAGGTAAAGATTTAAAATATTTTCAAACATTGAAGGAACAATATGAAAAGAGACCCACCGTGCAGAGTATGTTCGCTTCGACGTCTCAAAGTAACGATGATGGCTTGCGGGCAACTTACAATATCTCATTGCTTATAGCGAAATCTGGAAAACCGCACACCATCAGGGAACAGTTAATTTTACCCGCTGTTGAAGAGGTTTTAAAAACTATTCTGCACAAACCTCCATTTGACGTACTCAAAAGAATTCCTTTGAGTAACAACACTGTACAAAGACGTATTCATGAAATGAGCTCTGATATTGAAAGCTTCTTGTGTAATTATCTGCAAACAACTCATTTTTCTATTCAACTGGACGAGTCAACTTTACCTGGTAATGAAGCAATATTATTGGCATATGTTCGATTTGTTATGGACGAATAAATCCATGAAGAGCTGCTACTCGCGAAAACTTTGGAGACGAACACTAAAGGCGAATCAATATTTAATGTCCTGAGTGATTTTTTTAAGGAGAAATCGATTCCATTTACAAACATTATTTCGGTGGCAGCAGATGGAGCTCCTGCCATCTTCGGGCGATATCGTGGGTTTATAAGCCATCTTAAAAGAATTATACCAGGAGTAACTGCAATTCACTGTGTCACCCACCTACAACACCTGGTAGCGAAAAATTTGAGTGATAGATTGCACCAATCGCTTCAATTTGTGATTAAAGCAGTTAACAAAATAAGAAGCAATGCGTTGAATACCCGTTTATTTGCACAATTGTGCGACGAAAATGATGAAGATTTCCAACCATTGCTCTTACATACTGAAGTACGCTGGTTGTCGAAAGGTGCATGTTTAACAAGATTTTACTCACTTTTTGAATTAGTTTTAGAGTTTCTGGAAAGTAAAGATCTAGATTTAAAAGAAAACCTGATCAAATTGAAAGCAGACATGCACAACAGATTTATTCAAAAAATGTAATGACATTAACTTGCAGTTACAAGGGGACAGCCTAAATTTAATAAAAACAAAGGGTGTAATTTCGGCTTTTTCTTGGAAAATTGAAATTTATGAAGCAAAATATTAGTCGGCGCGCGAATTCTCCCAGTTTCCAAACTTGTCACAGGCAAAATGTCTTGATGAGGATATTACATTCAACATTTAAATGCCCTGTATGATGACTTCAAAAATAGATTTTAAGATATTCTGACAATGGAAATACCACCATAAATCATAAATCCATTTAATGAAACGGAAGTGGTGAATGTGGTATTACAAGAGGAGCTACTCGAGCTTAGCACCAATGAGGAGCTGAAGGTAAAATTTAAAAAAGGCTATCAAACATTTTGGCTGCAGGCAGAAATACCCGAAAAATATCCTGGGCTGTGGGAAATTGCCAGAAAACTTTTCCTCGAGAGAGTTTCCCCCCTCGTCATACCTTGTCGAAAAAAGTTTTAGTGTCGTTATAAACTTATTAACAAAAAAAAAGGAGCAGCTTGAACATCGCAGAACGGGGAGATTTGCGGTTATGCCTTACAAAACTGAAGCCGAATATTGATAATTTGCTGTCAATCCATCAAGTACATCCCTCCCATTAAAATTATGACTATTTTTTTTAATTGTTGATTTGCATTGTTGAAGTTACGGTACGTTATTAATGTTTAATTTTAATTCTATTAAGTCTGTAATCATATTATTTTAATAAATAGAACACAAGAAAATATATTATTTTTCTTTTTATTTTTACCACTCTGAATTTATGGCTGGAACTCAGCCACGACGCAAATTTCCATCGTTAGATCTAATCTTCACATTTTTTGACGAGTTTTGGGAATATGGTAGAAATATAGCAGCAGGGGGTTCACCGAAACCAGTAAAATTTTGAAAGTGGTCTACGAGAAAAAAAAGTTTGTGAACCTCTGATATAGACCATTCGAATTCGAAAATTTAATATTCCACACCATACATTAAGCGACCAATGGTTTTGGTTTCAAATTTCCCGAACCCAAAATGGATTAACTGTTGAATAATAATGCATGTTATGGATGTTAACTGCTTCATTACTGCGAAAAGTAGCTTCATCAGAAAACATTATTTTGGATAAAAAATTTGGATCGGCCTCTATTGCTCTATTCATGGTGGTACAAAAGTTTACTCGTCGTTCCAAATTACGTTCTTGAAGTTCTTGGTGTAGTTCCATATGAAAGGGATGATACTTGTATTTTCTCGTGGTGCGATTAGCAGTAGATTGAGATGTGTCAGATAGTGTTAGCTAGTTGACGACTGCTGACCTGGGGATTAACTTTAACAAGAAGTAAAATCTCCATTTCTCATTGGTAGCATTCTGGTTTACTACTTTCCGTTTCGTATACCCAACGCTACCACTACCATCAACCCATTCCATTAAGCACTGAAAAGATTTTCTAGATGGTATATGTCTATTAGGGTACTTCGCTCCGTAAAGCCTTACTGCCAAAAGACAATTTTTTCCCTCCTCGCCCAGTATATAAACCATATCAATTACTTCATTTTTACGAAAATTCATAACTATTACCTTTATACGTCACTTACTACAACAAATTAAACTATTTTTACTTGCTTAATAGACATGTCAAAATTTGACAATGCCTACATTTTTGTTTTGCTTGGCAACTATGATGTTATAGCGTAGGTGTATTAAAAACAAGGGTAAAAAAATTGAAAAAATTCAAAATAAATCGAAAATTATTAGAAATAGGTATATGCCACACTAAAAAAGTTGGAGGGTTTTGTAAAATCTATCAGAAAAAATAATAATATACAGGGTGTGTGCCATTTAAAAAACTTGAAAATAGCCGAAATGCATAAATTAATTTTGAACACCCTGTAGCATCTAACTCAAATTTCTTTACTAACTAGTACTTTTTTTAAAAAAAAATTGAAACATTAGAAAAGCCACTAGGTTTAGGTATATAACATTATTAATAAAAAATTTTACGCAGAATTTAAAAAATAAATTAAAAAACAGGATGTTCCATTTAAAAAACCATGTGATATATCGGCCACACTTTTTTGAAGTATCCTGTATACTCAAAAATAATTTTAAATTGTGCACCTTAGCATTCCCTAAAACTATTGTATTTCACATTTTTTCGTCATTCCCGAAACAAATGAGACAATGAACTTTACTCTATCGTTGACTCACCCTGTACATGAAATGGTTTTGGAAATTGACGAATTAGGTTGAAATGTATAGCACAGTCTTTAAATATATCACATGAAAAATATATTTTACATTGTCCATTCTGGTTGAAAACATTTTCAGCTAAATGGATACCTAAATATCTGATTGGTGATAAAAAACGACTCAAAGTCAAAACATCCAAGATGATTTTGAGGAGGATTGATCTAACGTTTTGAATCGAATGATAACTATAGATTAAGCCTGAGTTCATCATTATGATACAGAAACAGACGAATAGTTAAAGGAGTGAAAACTTGCTAGCGCACCTCTGCCGAAGAAGTTTCACTTACAGAAATCAGTAGAAAAAATTCTAGCTTATTATGCCAGCGATAAACCCGTAGGAATAAAGACCGCTTAATATAATGTTCTCATAGTGAAATTAGGGACAAATAACCGGTCAAGTGCAAATTGGACTTGCGCAGTTAGTGTGAATGTAGTTGGCGGTTATATCCAATATTCCCCTGATTTAGCTTACACATTCTTAAAACTGAAAAAAAAACAATCGAAAAGACACAAATTTCATTCAAATTAAGAAGTAACAAATATTGTCGATAACTGGTTCATTAACCAAGACGAAGATTTTTTTGTAATGTCTAGAGTTACTTTGTAACCGTTGTGTATAAAAGTTGAAAGGAGATTACGTTGAAGAAACTATTTTTAATTTTTTTTTTTTATGTTCTAGGTTAGAAACTTATCAATACATCCTCGTATACAGCGGGGAGGCACGCCAAGGTTACTAGTGGTATCTAATAGCTAATATATTTTATTATTGAAATATCACATATTGCACTTCAGGTCGAAACTAATCCTAATGAGTAATTTTTAGTAATTGTCTATATTAAAAAAGAAAAAAATCAACATGTATTGTTGTATATGTGTATGAGTATATGTCTGGCTGAAACTTAGGAACGAGTAATCCACTTTTCACGCAGTTTTAGATATATCATTTCGAAAAGTTTTCCATTCCTAGGTCTTTTATTTTAAATCTTTTTATAAAAACATTTCTTTGGAGACATTTATAATATCAAATACAACAATGTTAAAAATCTATATAAAAATATAAGGTTAAAATTTAAAACTAATACTCTGGAGTAAAAATTGGAAGATCAAATGGAATCTAAAAAAATTGAAGCTGATTGTTTCAAAAAGGCTATACATAACTTCACGTACTCGCTCTCTGTGGAACCAAGGTCAGTTCATCGACCAGCACAGTCAACTATCTTTATCCTGGGTACGATTTCTATTCCCGATTTGGGCGTAACTTTGGAATCTGTCTTTTTGTCAGAAGCGACCTCTCCTGCCAACGCGAAGAGGCTCTGGAGCCCCCAAACTTTGATGTTATGTGGTTAAAAATAATGACTCAACAAACCACAAGGTTCATCTGTATCCTCTATCGACCACCAAGTGATACTAACATTAGAACACTTTTCGGTTCTCTTGCGGACACCAATGATCATTTACAAATTAACTATCCAAATGCCGAAATTGCCATTCTGGGCGACTTTAATGCTCACAACATCAACTGGCTTAAGTATTCAAATACTACCGACGAACAAGGTCGTGAAGCTGAAACATTCTCAATCCGCTGTGGCTTAACTCAGCTTATTGACGAACCAACACGGATCCCTGATCGAGACGGGGAGTTCACCAATCTTCTTGATCTGTTTTTAACCACCAATCGGGAGATTTACACGGCCACCGTAAATCCGCCGTTAGGTTTTTCCGACCATAAACTACTTTCGACATCGAGTATCCTACCAATCAGTGACAGAGAGGCGCCTAAACCGCGTAAGATTTGGCACTTGATCTGCTAAATGGGAAGATCTCATGAAATCTTTTCGAACTTTTCCTTGGTTAGACGTTTGTTTTCGTTCTGACGACCCATCTAACTGCGCCAGGGAGGTTTCCGATGCTACTTTGGCTGGTATAGAAGCTTACATTCCTTTTTCGAAGAAATGCCCTTCCAACGGCAAGCCTTGGTTTGAGCGAAAATGCAAAGAAGCTGTTGCTTCTAAACATCTTGCCTACCGACGATGGCGTGAAAATCTTAACGCCATAAATCGTAACACCTTTGTTCGTGCCTGTGCAAAAAAAATTTTCGACGAAACCAAGGAGGCACACAATCAGCGAATTAGAAAGAAACTTCTCACTTGTTCCAACAATTCCAGGTCTTTTTGGTCAGTAGCTAGTTAGCCAAAATTTCACCAATTCCACTATACCACCCTCACACAGCCAGATAATTCTATTGCAACGACACCTGTTGAAAAAGCGAACTTGTTGGCTGAACTCTTTGCTTCATATTTTACTGTCGAGTTCCAAAGTTCCAAGGAAAAATACCATAGTGCAGTCAAGGATGCCCGATGTTGTCTTCAGACAGCGTATCATTAAACGTATTTTAATGAAACTAGACACCAAAAAAGCTTCTGGCGCTGACGGAATCGAAGTCATGGAAAAGGCTATCAACCAACATCTTCTAAAATATCTTGAAAAATTCAACATTATTAGCGATCGCCAATATGGCTTTCGTAAACATAGATCAACAGGAGATCTTCTGACTTATGTAACACATGTTTGGAACAACGCAACTGAACACTTTGGAGAATCTCGAGCGGTTGCTCTTGACATATCCAAGGCATTCGACCGTGTTTGGCACGATGGGCTGCTGGCTAAGTTACGTTCTTGTGGTATGTCTGAAAAGTTCTGTTTGTGGCTCTCATGTTTCCTCAGTGAACGTTCTTTACGAGTGGCGGTCGACGGATTTCTTTCTAACACCTTCAATATCAACGCCGGTGTGCCTCAAGGCTTCATACTGTCTCCTACTCTCTTTCTCATTTACATTAACGATCTGCTGGAAAAGACCGGAAATCCAATCTATAGCTTTGCAGATGACAGTACGCTTATCTCTTCATTCACTCTGAACGCTCGGACATCGGCTGCTCAGGCGAGTGTCCGCAGACAGCGGGAAGTGGTTCAACTTAACAAAAACCTAGAGGAAATTCTATCTTGTGGTGACAGTAACCATGTGGAATTTAACACTACAAAAACCCTGAACCCTAACCTAACCCTACCCTAACCTGAACTAACCTGAACTAACCTGAACTAACCTGAACAAAAACCTAGAGGAAATTCTATCTTGTGGTGACAGTAACCATGTGGAATTTAACACTACAAAAACCCAGGCGGCAGTTTTTTCTAAAAAGGTTAACGTTGCTGAAACCGACATAATTATGGCGGGGCACTCCATTCCCTTAACATCGTCACTCAATTTGTTGGGTGATAATTTGGGAGCAAATATGTCCTGGCATGAGCATGTTGCAGGCATAGCAAGGAGAGCTTTTCGAAAGTTGGGAATATTATTTCGAAGCAGAAAAGCTTTACACTCCACAACAACCATTAATTCTTTACAAAGCTTAAATTCGACCAACTATGGAATACTGCTCCCATGTTTGGGGCTCCGCTCCCATACATACACTGCATGGTTGGCGACTTGAGCCTATTCTACAAGTATTTTCATGGAAAGTGTTCGGAGGATGTGGCCCGTTTAATCCCCCCAAAGCGGTGCATGTTAGAAATACACGTCGTGCTGATACTTCACATCCGTATGAGGTTCAGCTTGTTACTCCTCGTACAACGCTTTTCAAGCAGTCTTTTATATGGAAAACATCATCCCTTTGGAATAATTTGCCCAGAACTGTGTTTCCCACCGAGTACAGTTTACAGCGATTCAAGAACAACGTGAATCGCTTTTTTTCCGCACACCTGTCGCTCCTGTAGCGTTTTAGGGATCTCCCTGCAGCACGTGTGCTAAACCCATAAAAAAAAACAAAAACACAGACTATCTTTAACTAAAGTTAAAGTTTATATTAAGAAATAAACCAATCTTCAAAGATTAAATATTCAGAACTCTGTTTTGACAAATGTGTGAATTGGATGTCTAATAATAAAACTTTAAGACAATTAAATGCAATTTTCCTTTGACAAATAAACACAATAAACCAGCTTAAGAAATTAAAGAATTATTATAAGATCGGCTTTCTCTTCTGGTGCTCCTTTATGGTGTGCCATCAGTCAAACATTAAAAGATTCTAAATAATTCAACATAGGGTTTTAAAAATAAATCTGAATGAACTAAGATACTGTCTCAGTTGGATCATATTCAAACATCTTCAGATAGAGATAATTTTTTAATATTGAAACAAAATTATTAGTAATTATTTTCAAAAGCAGATAACTTAATAAAGATTTTAATAACCAATTGTGATAAATTCGTCGCCGCATATTAGTTGCAAGTTTACCTAAAAGAGTCATAAATAAGAATTTATATTTTATACTAACAAATTCCACACATCATTTTCGCTTCCTTTCTTTTCCTTCTTTTTCTTTTCTACAATAAATTAAGTAAGAAAAATTAGGCTTTGACTATTTTTTGACTTCTAAATTTTTACGACGTGAACCTTTACGAATTACAAACGGGAATAAGTCTAAGGATTTAAAACCTGACTTCGAAGCGGTAGATGATTCCAACGTAACATTATACCTAGTAGTAGTTACAGAATTTTATACATCAACAATAACTAAGAAATTTAGGTATACATCAAATGGAAAATATACTAAAAATATTAATTTAGTGGGTTGTTTTATTATGTGCACCAATTTTTAGAATATATGGTTCTTTTCGGTTATATGTTAGCTCTGAAATTACTTTAAAATGGCTGAAGAGAATTTTCCGAAATATAGTTCAGAGCGCATGCTCATATAGCCAATACAGTTTTCATTAAATTTAGAATTTCTGGTTTCTCAATTGCCTTTGTTTTTCATACTTAAATTCAAAATCGAGAATTAAGAACAGGTAAGAAAGTTAACCGAGGGTGCTGTATTTGTGTCTTAAGAGTCAGCTTATTTTACCTCAAAATAATCCACCATATTTATAGTTCCACTAATATATCCAAATGTATATCTGTGACCAAAAATAATCCAAAGCATGCATATAACTTTTAGACCATTAATGCAGCTGAAGAGATCTTTAGCATTAGGTGGAGCATAATGAAATAAACTCTTGATATTTTTGTCTATAGAAAATGATACAAGTATTTTTTTCCCAAACCTTGTTGGAATATTCTAAAATATGAAAAATAACTTAATTACTGAAATAATTAACGCTATGTCCTACGTGAACGCCTTACCGAGAGCGATGCGGATGGTGCGGTAGGTGTAAGGAATGTGGAAGGTGCGGGCATCGTGGGATGTACGAGCGACGTGAACTTTGAAATATAAGTGTGCTGCGTCGCTGCAAACCTTCCAGGTTTGAACATTCTTTGTTAAAAATGTTAAAGGTTTTATTATTTAGGTACAGTGCAAAGTTATAAAAATAATCTTTGAATAGATGAAGGGACTCATTTCTTGAATGGAATTGATCACTTTTTATTTAAAGTGTATTTATTTGAATGAAAAAAATGCTTTTTATGGTAAAGACGATGGTAAGTTTCATTTAAGAAAAAAATGGTCTAAGGTGTGGATATTTTATAAGTAGTTTTGTTTTTCATATACGATATACCACAAATTTTAGAATTCAACCATTACTTAGGATACAAAAATATAATAACATATGCACTCGACTAAAAAAATTTGCACTTTACTAAATACAGGATTTTTTAAGTAAACCTGTTTTGACAGAGTTCAGGATTCTATCAATTTTCTTTCTCCAAATACTTTTTGCTAGCCAAACACTGTGACTAGTCACACAGGCATAAAAAAAAAACAACAATACATTGATATTTTGAGTTTTGTCAGCAATTTTTTTAATAAGCCTTAAATCATTATGATTATGTAATGTTGAATATATTATTAAAAAATATATACAAGTATTATATATGTAAGTTAATAAAAAGATACATATTTTAAAATACGTTGATCATGTGTGCCAACTGCAGCTATATACTCTAACATGAAGTGGATGAAACTACACTCAGAAAGTTTGAAATAGAAATACTAATTTGGAAAAATTTCTAATCAGTTGTGTCTCCCAAAAAATGGAAGTTCTACAATTTCTTACTGCACTAATTAATGTTCTTGTGTAGTTAACATCCTAAAAAGTGGCCATAAATTTTTCTATAGAGGCAATGAAAGTAAGAAAATTGAAGAAGTCGGTCTAGTTATACATAAGATAATAGAAGAAAATGTTATTCAGTTTAAAGCTATATCGGAAAGAGTGATTTCAGTAGACATACAGATGAATTGAAGATGCAAATGTAAGATCATTCCGGTATATGCACCGACATCAGACAGCGAGGAAGAAGAAACGGACCAATTCTACGAAGCATTATTACACCATAAAACAAGATATATCATAATAACTGGCGACTTCAATGCCAAAATAGATAAACCGGCGAATTCAAATGCGAAGAGTGTCGGGAAATTTCGTTTGGGTACGAGGAACAGCAGAGGAGAAATGTTATCAAATTTTGTCAACCAAAATAACTTGTACGTTATGAATACATTTTTCTAAAAGTCAGAACATAGACGATGGACATGGCAAACCCAGATGGTATAACAAGAAATGAATTTGATTATGTTTTATCAAATGACAAGAATGTTGTAGTCGGCACCACAGTGATGAATACGATAAGCATTGGCAGTGACCATCGGGTGCTCAGAGCAAAAATAAGAATAAATTTGAAGTAGAAGAGAGGTAGATTGAAAACGCACCAACAGAAAAAATAAAATAAAACACAGACGAATATCGACAAGCACTGGAAAATTCTATAAAACACACGATCTACCAAACAGAACTTGATGAACTAAACACACAAATAACTAATAGCCTACTCATGACTACAAAATAAATAGCAATATCGAAAAAAGAAAAAACACAAAAATTGAGTAAAGAGACACAAAATCTAATGAAACCGAGAAGACTATTAAGAAATGGCAGATTAGAATTGGCAGAAATAGATAAAAAAAAAATAAAGAAAAAGATCAAAGAATACGTCAGACAATATAGAAACTTGAAAATAGAAGAAATTCTGAAAAAACAAAAAAATTTGAAACACCTAAACAAACAAATAAATGAAGGGAGACATCAGATAATAAAACTTATAGATAACGATAACCAAGAGATCGCACAAATCCAAGAGATAAAGAAAGCTACAGAAAAATAATATCAACATATAATATTATATATGAACGAAAATATCATCACCGCCCGGGAAAAGAGGAAAGAAACAGAGTGATAGTAAGAAACGTGGGATCTGAAAAAATTCCCGATGTAACAACTGATGAAATAATGAACGCTATACAACATATGCATAACAACAAAGAACCAAGGGACGATGAAATAACTATAGAAATGATAAAGTATGGGGGGGGGGGCATCGATAACAAAATGTCTTCAAGCCCTATTTAACGGATGCCTTGTATAAAGTAAAATAACAACAACGGGGGTCAAATTAAAAGAATAACAGATCCATCAGCCTGCTATCAGTACTATACAAAGTCATCAATAGAAAAAGAACATACTGATTAACGAACAAATTAGACAGTTATCAACCACGTGAATAAGCGAGATTTAGACGGGGATACAGCACTTTGGACCATCTTCAAACAATTAGATTAGTAGTGGAAAAAGCAAATGAATATAAGGTCACCTTGTGGATAGCAATGGTTGACTACGAAAAAGCATTTGGTTAGGTAGGGATAGGGGCAGTCCAAAAACGATCTAAGTAACAGCAGAGTCAACGAACGAGACATAACTCTTCTTGAATACACATATAAAAATGCCACATCACAAATAATGCTTGAAGAAAAAAAAAAACAAATAAAATCAAAATTAAAAAGGTATTAGACAATGCGACTCAATATCCCCAAAGCTGTTCACGTTAACTCTAGATGTCATGTTCAAATCGCTAAAGTGGGAAAATAAAAGAATACTAATGGACGGTAAACGATTAAATCACTTAAGGTTCGCAGATGATCTGACCGTCAACACAAAAGAAGAATTACAAGAAATGCTGATGGAATCAAATGACAAGTCTCGAGAAATAGGTTTAAAAATAAACTTCATTAAAAGAAAATATTTAAACAACGAAAGTAAAGATAACAGCCAGAAATTATTAATGGAAGGTTAAAAAATAGGAAAGATACAAACATTCCGATATTTAGGACAAAAAATTGAAATATCAAAAAATAATGTAAAAGCTGACTTGGATAGAAGAGTCTCCTTAGTTAGGTTTGCGTTCGGAAAGTTACAATCTACATTTAAATTGGACATCCCAAATACAATAAAAGCCAGAGTATTCGATCAATATATACTGACGGTATTAACATATGGCATTGAAACGTGAGCTTTAAATCAAAGCATATTAAAAAAACTTCAGGTAATCCAAAGAACAATGGAGAAGAGAATGCTGAATATTAGACTCCAAGATCGTGTTCCTAACCTCGAGAGACGAAGAAGATCAAAAGTGATAGATGTAATTCAACGAATATATTAAGGTGGAATTGTGTGGAGTATATCGCACATCGACATACCGTATGGTTGAATGCAAGCCTAGAGAACATAAAAGATGCAGAGGTAGACTACAGACAAGATGAACGGACGGCATAAAAAGGTGAGCGGGGCACGATTTGATGCAAAAAGTAAACAGAGCTCATTAGAGACAACTTGGAGAGGCTTACATCCGACTATGGATGGAACAAGCTATTGATGATGATGATTATGACGATAATTACACTCCATTTTTATGAGACAGATCGTAACTTTTACCAAATTCAACTAACAGCTGACATCAACAAATACGGTTACTGTGGACCCTTCAAAAATCACTTGCACTACCTTACACCCATTACACTGCAGCGTGGAACAACCTATATAAATGTGTTGTTTTGATATGATTCGTACTGTATGCTTCGCTCGCGAGAATGCTTTACAAAGGACACAGAGTTGCTGAAATGATTCTTAATAATTATAACTAGTTATTAGAACAGAAATTAAAATTAAGTCCAAGTCTCTTACCTTTGAGATGACGATAAATTAATACGTCATAAACAGTAGCAAGACCTATAAAGGAAAAGAACAATCCAAAGGCCCAACTAAAATATAATATTAAATATATTTGTAAACTGGGTATTTTCTTAGTTCATTTATTTAACAGGTTATAGTTTTTACTAAAATAAGTCACCAAGCCGAGTAAAGCCTATCTAAAAATTAAATTATAAAGAAGACACTGCTTTTTGAAACGACTTTATAGTTTTAATGCCGTCTTGAAAAAGGAATCTAATATGCTACCTACTTTAATAGGTTATGATGCTTTAAAATTGTCGGTAGGGTTTACCGATTTTTCTTGCGGATAACTTTTGCTTTTGTTAAGATGATAGCCTGCGAAAGAGGATAAAATAATATCGGGAGGTAGTAAATACCATGGCGGCTAGATGCGACGTACAATTTTCGTATTTTTTTTTAACGATTTTGTTAGACTTTTTTGGCTTAGTGACTTTATTTGGTCAGTAAAATACGGAAAATAAGCTACACTGAAAATTTCACTCTTACAGTATTTAGGATGTTTTGTTTTTAATTAGTTAATTAATCATTTAGAATTTAGACTAGATATTATACATTTTTAGAAGTGAAAATTCAACCATAATTGTGCTTCTAATCAAAAAGTAATTGTGCTTTTGGTAAGTAGCTTTTTTTGCTGCTTAATGGAAATACTAAAGCTTAAGATGACTTATTAGATAATAAATAATAATAAAATTTAATGACAATGGAAATACAAAAATAACGCTCCAAATTCTTTATTTTCATACGGCATAGTATATGTAAACAAATTATAGAATACATAATGTCTTACCGGACTGTATCTAAATATAAGAAATAGAGATAAATAAAATTAGCAAAGTCATTTAGCCAGTCTTTCTCATGTCTCATGTAATAAGAAATATTTTTAAATTTAATAATTTTACTGAAATAAATACATTAAGTGAACTTATAGTTCGAAAATAAATGCTAAATTGAGCTTTCTTCCATTAAAGAATGAGACCAAGTACTACAAGATTTTTATACTAGATATTTTATGATAAAATATAAATCACCAGATGAGCAACTGAAGAGGTTCGGCGATATATATCGCTGAAATTTGACATATCGTTCTACATATTATTTCTGTTAAAAATAAGAATACTCAACAGTTATCATCTAATCCACTAAACACTTTATAAGTGTTCCGTACGAATCACTCCGGTGACTGTCCGTCTGTCACATCGGATTTTCTCCGAAACTGTTTGATATATAAAGCTGAAATTTGGAACAAATATAGAAATTGATCGCCCAATCAGAGCGTTGTAGTTTTGAATATTACATTTTGACGTAAAGAGTTAGTTTTTGGAGGGTGAGTATGGTGTCAAACGAAAACACGAGTTCAAAAAAATATATATGATGTAATACTTGATTATTTATTTGGTATAAACAAATAACCATTTGACCGATAAAATGGTGAAGGTTTATTTCGTCGGAAGTTGTAAATTTAACCGGGATTAAAAGGTATTGCTTTAAGCATTTGGCGACAAACGAATAGGTACCGAGACAAAATAATTTAGTTTTATTTATTTATAATTAAACAAATATTTAGGTGGTAAATATTTATTTTAAAATTTTACTGCTAGATTCTAGAATGAGCTAGATGCATTTATTGGTTAATAAGTAGCTAAGATGCAATAACTATTATACATTATTTATGGAGTTTGTTCTTTATGTTTAAATTAATATTTTATTTATTATATAAGAACCTCCATTTGACCTTTGTGTATATTCTTACTTTTGAGAATATATCGAGTGGATATTAATACTGAGTATGTTTAAAGAATAAAATTAAAATAACAGCTAGCCCGTTTTTTTCTGGTAGAGATGTGGGGACAAGGTCATTTTTGTACGCCTTTTGAAGATGATCTCTACAGCTGTTCAAGGCTTAGTTGTACTATTTTGGGCACCATTCATTTCATAATAAAAGGGAGCCCAGCTAAAAAAATGAGAAAATACTGAAGATATATTTAGTTGCACGTAGATATTTTAATAAGGTTCAACTTAAATGCCATTTAAAATAGAACGGGAGTTCAGTGAAACACTACGCTAAAACAAAGTAAAATATATTAACAAACATGTAGAGACGTGTTTACATTAAATCTACCCTTATGATTAATTAATCTAATTAAATAACCTTTTGTGTGATGAAAATTGTACACTTTCACAAACAGTCTATGACTTAAAATTTTGAAGGTTTTTGAATAGTTTTTCGCACAACATTTATTTTGGTTTAGAGAACGGCTTTAAGATGATACTGTGTTAAAAGTTTGGCCCAGATTTACTTCTGGTGAAACTAGCCCTAGCAGCACACGTGTAAAATAGATTTGTGAGATAGGAGTGTTAAACTTGTAATGCGACAGACAAGGGCGGAGGACGTTCTTGATACTGGGAATGCACACAGTACAATTTTAGTTACACTGCTCAGTTAAAAATGAAACATGTAATAAAATTCAGATAGCTATACAATGCTCAACTTAAGTTAACAATTACTGCATGTATTAAAAAAAGAAAAAAACGGTTTAGTAATATGATTTTACAATTTAGGAAAAATGAATGTTACATATTGACTAAAAAAAATGTAACAATTTATATTCGAAATTAAGATGCGTACATGTCAGGGTTCTAATTAACTTAGTTTAAGTAAGGACCACCGCACGGAATACTAATTGTCCAAGTCCGACTTATACTTGGTCGAATTTCTTTTTCTCTCGACGCGCGTTTAAGTAAATCATCGTTACTAATAATGCTCATTTGGTTAAAGAGACGCGCGTCAAGTGCAGATAAATTGTTTAGTGTAATAGTGATACTTGCTGTGTAAGTTCATTAGACCAAAGGTATCGAAGTCATAAAGATGTTAAAATTGATAGTGATGAAAAACAAAACAATTTTCAAAGTTCTTGACTCACGGAACCATTAAAAAGATGTATAATAAGAAACACTTTTATGTATGAAAACAAATAAAAAAATTTAATGAAATACAATTTTTAGATTCGTCTACTCCCAGAATCCCAAAAATGAAATAACATGTGATATATACAAAGCGATTCCTTTATCTCTATTACCTAACATTTTGATCTCTCATACGTATGACTATAAAAAATTGTTTTAACTTATATATATATATATATATATATATATATATATATATATATATATATATATATATATATATATATATATATATATATATATATATATATATATATATATATATATATATATATATATATATATATATATATATATATATATATATATACGAGGCTGGTTTGAAAAGTTCGTGCAAAAATAAAAACTACTTATGTGTTTGGGGTAAACCTTTTTTATTTTTCGACATAGTCTCCTTTTAGGCTTATACACTTCGTCCAACGATGTTCTAGTTTGTTGATCCCTTCCGAATAATAGGATTTGTCCAAGTCTGCAAAATATCCATTAGTGTCTGCAATCACCTCCTCGTTTGAATAAAATCTTTGTCCCGCCAGCCATTTCTTCAAATTGGGGAACAAATCGTAGTCCGAGGGAGCCAAGTCTGGAGAATAGGAGGGATGTGAAACGAGTTGGAATCCTATTTCCATTAATTTTGCGACCACAACTGCTGAGGTGTGTGCTGGTGCGTTGTCGTGATGGAAAAGGACTTTCTTGTGGGCCAATCGCGGGCGTTTTTTCTTGCAGCTCGGTTTTCAAACGGTCCAATAACGATGAATAATATTCACCTGTAATAGTTTTACCCTTTTCCAGATAGTCGATGAGGATTATCCCTTGCGAATCCCAAAATACAATCGCCAAAACCTTTCCGGCCGAAGGAACGGTCTTCGCCTTTTTTGGTGCAGATTCTCCCTTGGTAACCCATTGTTTAGATTGTTGTTTGGTCTCAGGAGTATAGTAATGTATCCATGTTTCATCCACAGTGACGAAACGACGCTTAAAGTCCTCCGGACTCTTCTGGAACAGCTGCAAACCATCCTTGCAACACTTCACACGATTCCGTTTTTGGTCAAGCGTGAGCAATCGCGGCACCCATCTTGCGGATAGCTTTCTAATGTCCAAATGTTTATGCAAAATATTATGTACCCGTTCAGTCGAGATGCCCACAGCACTAGCAATCTTACGCACCTTAACTCTTCTGTCATCCATCACCATATCATGGATTTGATCAATGATTTCTGGAGTCGTAACCTCCACAGGCCGTCCAGAACGTTCAGCGTCACTTGTGCCCATATGGCCAGTCCGAAAATTTTGAAACCACTTATAAACTGTTCTAATCGAAGGTGAAGAGTCACCATAATGTTTATCAAGCTTCTCTTTAGTCTCCTGAGGCGTTTTGCCTTTCATAAAGTAATGTTTAATCACCACACGAAATTCTTTTTCGTCCATTTCTTGAAAATCACTCGATTTCCTTGATTCACACGAATGCCAAGCACAAAAAAATAGACCAATATGGCTGAAACTTGGTGTGCGTTCATTCAAGAGATGCTACTAACTAAACATGACCTCGATACGCGCCGGTGGTACCATCTCTCGGACTTTGCACGGACTTTTCAAACCAGCCTCGTATATATATATATATATATATATATATATATATATATATATATATATATATATATATATATATTCGATAGTAGATTTCTCGATCTCTATAAGGAATTTGGAATATATATCAGGTATGTGGTCTGTCACTAATTAAAACTCAATTGCTGTTTACTCAATATTTCGCTGCTACATTGCAACTTCATCAGGAGCACAGCCCATATAGTTGTACAATACTAGAAACACTGCCACACTCACATTTTATGAAAATATAAGGGAACATGTAATATGTTTACATGTTCCCTTTTATTTTCATCAAATGTGAGTGTGGTAGTGTTTCTAGTATTGTACAGCTATATGACGAACTATGAGCTGTTCTCCTGAAGAAGTTGCAATATAGCAACGAAATATTGAGTAAACAGCAACTGAGTTTTAATTAGTGACAGATCGCCTACCTGATATATATTCCAAATTTCTTATATATATATATATATATATATATATATATATATATATATATATATACATATATATATATATATATATATATATATATATATATATATATATATATATATACATATATACATATATATATATATATATATATATATATATATATATATATATATATATATATATATATATATATATATATACGAGTATATGTATATGTATATCTATATACTGTAACATTCATTTTTCCCTAGATTTTAAGATCATGTTACAACACCGTTTTTCTTTCTATAATTTATATTACAGTTTTTTTATAATTGATTAAGCAGTGAATTTAAATTTTTGAGCAGTGTAACTTAAAGCAGTGAGTTTAAATTTTTGAGTAATGTAACTCAACCGTGTGTAACGCGTGTTGCCGACTTAACTTATTTTATTTGCATTGAATGCGCCTGATTTATAAAGACGACCGGCATCATTGGTCCTTGTCTATCAAGTGTAAGTCTAGAGTAAGATTCCCGTCTCTTTTTGCGTTCCGGAAGTGAACCATTTTAAAGACTTCACTTTGAAGAAGAGGCAAAAGATATATAAACGGCCATATGAAATTTTTAGGGGCTTTTTTGTCCAGCATGCCGTAGTGGCTTTTTCCTCCAGCATGCCGTAGTGGTTTTTTTCTTCCTTCATGCCGTAGTGCAGTAACGGTTTTTTTGTTATCACCAAGTGGGTGTAGTTTCTAGATCTCAAGTTTGATGCCTTTTTCCGATCCTAAAATATTCTGCTCATCGTAAGGCATTTCGGGTCAAAAAGTGATTAGCTACACAAATGAAAATAGGAGTGTAGTGGCTGAGACAATATGTTTGATGAGAGTCTTACCAGGAGAGGCCAAGCAGCTTATGGAAAACCCACGAGGAGAGGCAAATTAATAAGTCATAAGCAAACCAGTTTAAATATCTCACTTCCTGTCTACAACGTGTATTTCCAACGACTACTCAACACGTGCAATCCGCGAAGTCGATTTTACAAATCTTTATATCGTGTGTTTTAAAGCCATTTGCTAAGAACTTAATAATTCCAACTTAGAGACTTTATGCAATAGTGTGCATTCTCTTAGTAGAAAAGGTTATTTATTAAGTCTATGTAATTTTAAGAGTGTAATAAAAGAAAGAATTTTTATTTTGTTAATATAGTCTTCTTTATTTCAATGTGTAGTGTCTCACTAAATTCCTGCTCTTTCTTTCAGGACGTAAGGGTTGTACCCAACTCAATTTTATATTAACAACTAAATAGTCTGCAGTATTTTTTCATTTTTTGAGCTGAACTTAGATTCTTTTCATTCTAAAATGAATGGTGCCTAAAACTGTACAACCAAGTTTTAAACAACTATAGAGACTATTTTCAAAAGGTGTACAAAAGTTACCTCGATCTCCATGTACTCTACCAGTAAAAAACGAGCTAGCTGATATCTCAATTCTGTCCTCCCTCAGTATTAATATCCACTCAATTCATTCTCAAAACTAAGATATACGTAAGGGGGCGAATAACAGCTTCTATTTAATAAATAAAATATTTATTAAAAATAAAGAAAGTTGAGGCTATACAAAATAGAGCCGTAAGGGAGACGTTATAATATGTAGTATAAGTATGGAGGGCACCGATAATACAATCTCTTCAAGCTCTATTTAACAGGTGCCTCATAGAGAGTAAAATACAAACACCTTGGGTAAACGCCTTGATTGTGCTTGTATTCAAAAAGAGAAACGAATTTAAATTGGAGAATTACGGATCCATCAGTCTGTTATCGGTACTATACAAAATCCTCACTAACATATAGATTTACGAACAAATTGCACAGTTATCAACCAAGTGAACAAACGGGATTTAGACGGGGATATGGCACTTTGGACCATTTTCAAACAATTAGATTGGTAGTGGAAAAAGCAAATGAATATAAGGTCACCTTGTGGATAGCAATGGTTGACTGCGAAAAAGCATTTGTTTCGGTAGAGATATGGGCAGTCCTTAACGCCTTAAGTAATAGCAGAAATAATGCTTGAAGAAAAAACAAACTAAATCAAAATTAAAAGAGGAATTAGACAAGGCGAGTCGATATCCCCAAAGCTGTTCACTTTGACTCTAGAAGACGTGTTCAAATCGCTAAAGTGGTAAACTAAAGGAATATTAATGGATGGTGAACGATTAAATCACTTAAGATTCGCAGACGGTATCACTCTGATCGCCAACATAAAAGAAGAATTACAAGAAATGCTGATGGAATTAAATAATAAGTCTCGAAAATAAGGTCTAAAAATAAACTTCACCAAAACCATATATTTAAACAACAAAAGTGAAGATAATAGCCAGGAACTATTAATAGAAGGTGAAAAATAGGAAAAGTACAAACATTCATATATTTAGGATAAAAAATCGAAATATCGAAAAATAATTTAAAGGCTGACTTGGACAGAAGAGTCTCGTTAGCTTGGTCTGCGTTCGAAAGGTTACAATCTACATTTAAATTGGTTATCCTAAATATAATAAAAGCCAGAATATTTGATCAATATGTACTGCCGGTATTAACATCTGGCACTGAAATGTGGGCTATAAATAAAAGTCTAATAAATAAACTCCAGGTAGCTCAAAGAGCTCTGGAGAGGAGAATGCTAAATATTAGACAAAAAGATCATATTCCTAACATCGAGATATGAAGAAGATCAAAAGTGGTAGATATAATACAATGAATATGTATATTAAAGTGGAACTGGGCGGGGCATATCGCAAGGCTGAATGATAACAGATGGATACACCGTATAGTTAAATGGCGGTCTAGAGAACCCGAAAGTTGCAGAGGTAGACTACAGACAAGGTGGACGGATGACATAAAAAGATTAGCCGGACATCAATGGATGCAAAAAGCAAAAAACAAAACTCATTGGAGACAACTTGGGGAGGCTTACATCCGACTATGGATAGAATAAGCAAATGTATATATATATATATATATATATATATATATATATATATATATATATATATATATATACATACATGATGAGATATATATATATATATATATATATATATATATATATATATATATATATATATATATATATATATGCGTATTAACCGAGCTTCTAAAATATGTATGTACATATTTCCATTTAAAATCGTCGGGGCCTTCGGGGAATCCCCGTGACCCGTGTGAGGGATTCCCCTATTTATGTTTTTGGACTCTCTCATGTAAATTTGCGTGAATGCAGTGCGTTATAGCGTTTACTACGGAGAAGTACGAGTATACTCACATAATTTATTTGTTTGGAGTTCTGGTAGTTAAGTGTAATTAATACGAACTGCTTTGTTTGAATTTTTGTTTGTCGTATTATAGTGGAGCAAAACAAGCGTAAAAGAATCGTCGTTCCTATTGAAGAAAAATTAAAAGCCATCAGAAGAATTGAAGCAGGAGAGACATTTAAAGTTGTTGCACGAGATTATGGAGTAGGTGAGGTAACAGTTGGAGATTGGAAAAGAAACCGCACAAAAATAGAAGAGTGGTGTATAAATCAAGCCTCCTCGTCCTCAGGAAGAAAATTAATGAAAACCGGCGACTATAAAAAGGTTAACGAAGCTTTATTCATGTGGTTTAACCAACAGAGATCAAAAGATGTGCCTCTGTCAGGTCCAATTTTACAACAGAGAGCAAAAATGATTAGTAGGCAATTCCCAGAGATAGATTAGTTTACCGCCAGTTCTGGATGGCTTGACCGCTGGAAAAAACGGTACGGTGTACGACAACTGACTGTATGTGGTGAAAAACTTTCTGCTGATGTGTCATCAATTGAGAAGTTTAAGCAGTACTTTAAAAAGAAAATCGAAGATCGTGGATACACATGTGATCAAATTTACAACTGTGACCAAACTGGCACTCCTGGGCACAAATGAAGTAAGGAAAGATTAACTATAATGGTATGTTCTAATGCATCTGGCAAGCACAAAATCCCACTGATGGTGATTGGCAAGTCTGCACGTCCAAGAGCTTTAAAAGACATCTCACCCAAAGCCCTACCAGTCTATTACAAAAGTCAGAAGAGCGCATGGATGGATGCGATCTTATTTACTAACTAATTTGAAGAAGAGTTCGTGTCATTTGTGACTAAATTTTTGAACAGAAACCGTCTTCCTATTAAAGCAATTTTGTTAATGGATAATGCTCCCTCTCACCCTGGAGAAGGACTTCATGTGGGCGAAATTGTTGTAAAATTTTTTCCTCCGAATCTAACCAGCATAATGCAACCAATGGATCAAGGCATCCTCGGAAACATTAAAAAAAATTATAGGCGTTTATATCTTGAACATCTGTTAGAATACACAGAAAATGAGGATATTATCAATGGGATGAGAAAGGTTACACTGAAAAATGTTATTTACTGGGTAAGTCAAGCTTGGGATTCTGTGCGTACTACCACTGTTTAAAAATCTTGGTCAAAAGTTATTGATTTTGAGGACTATAATGACAGTGAAGATGATACTCCATTAAATGAATGAAATCTATGTATTAAAATTAATAGAAGAACTACCCCTCTTTTGGTACCTTAAATAGAAACCTTGGGCTTGTGTAACTAACCAAGAAGACGTCTTACAAATCCTCTTGCAGTTAGATAAAAACTGGATAATTTTTAGCTAAGAAAAATATGAATTTTGTTAATTATATTTACGATTTAAAAAAATTACATGTAGAAAAAATAAAGAATTGCGTCGAGAAAGGCCTCAGACATTAAAAAAATTGTGACTGTCTCGCAGATGACATATATTAACTTTCAAAGTGGGTAGTAAGAAAAAGTAGCATGGACACGATAATTCAGATAAAGAAAATATTTCTCAAATAGAAAATGAAGAAAGTAGGAACCTCGAGTGTTTAAAGACTGAAGAAAAAAATAACACAGGAATTATCATAACAAATAACAGCTTAAGATAAAATTAATAAAAGTGCAAAGAAAAAGAGTTGTTAACAAATAACTTAGATATTAGAATGGGAAGCATCTCTTAAAGCAAAAGGATAGACAAGTACTATACAGATGTAAAAGAAATATTACGCATAAAGTAAGTACTCAACCAAACAAATTTTGAAGAAGACATTTAACATATTAGCTGGGCGAATTAGCTAGTAATCTATACCTGTAAAATAGTACCGTGACTGTCTGACAGACAACGCACAGCCTAAATCGGTGAACCTAGAGATTTGAAATTTGGAGGAAATATTCTTTGAGTACCCTAGGGGTGCACTAAGGAGAGATTTTTTGAAATTTCATTCCTAAAGGAGTGAAAAGGGGTGGTAAAGTTTGTATGAAGAAACAGTTTTTTTAAAGTTATGATGATGACATTTTGTAAATATCCTCTTCAAAAGAAATAAAATAATATATGTTTCATTAGTTAGGAGAATTCATCTCCTAAGGGGGTAAACGGGGGTGGCAAAGTTTGTATGGTGAAACATTAATTATTTTTTCAACTTACGATTTTGAAACTTTTTTGTATACTATTCGAAAGTAATACAAAAATACGTTTTGACTGATCTAAGGGTTGATTTATCAAAATGTATCTAATTTTCACGGATCTACCTGAAAAAAATACGAAACACGCACAGAAACTAACGGAGTTTGTATGTAAAGAAGTATTTATGTTGAAACTTTGAATAAATGTTCTTATTCCAAAAATAAATAGCGTGTTTTTTTTTAAAATCAGCCTTCTAAAGGTTAAAATTAAGTTGCAAAGTTTATATACTTATAGGGTGGAAATTTGAAGTGGTCGGTGGGGGGGAAGTACTTGAAATATTGAGGAAATTTTATGCGAAGGAAACATTTCATTATTTTTAAACATCACTAAAAATGCGTTTTTAAAAAACTGCTTGGTTGAACAGGGAATCGAACCGGCCGCGGCCTAAGTGACAACAAATAAGTAATCCTGCCTTTTATGGCACTAATGGATAGACACGATAATGAGGATCAAATACTTTTGAGAAATATTATGCGTTTAATTAGAGGAAATTCACATTTCATGGTTTTTCTGATTTAAGAAAATATATTTCAGAGGAGCATTTTGGTCAATATTTCGTTCAAGTATTTATCATTTATGACGGTTCGATTTCTGGCTCAGACAAGCGGGTTTTTTGAAAAATATTTAAATATTGGTATCTTATTCAATTTCCACCCTGTATAGTATTTTTTTAACTTACAACTTTGTATAAATACTTTAAATAAAAATAATTAGACACGTTTTTCATATTTATTCTAATATCACTTCCCTGAAGTTACAATCGAGATCTAAATTTTGAATGTAGTCCTACTTGATGACACGACCGTACCCCATCGACGTTAAAACGCAAAAACCCAAGTATAGTGTCGCGATCCACAATAGGTCATCCCTACCACTTCGTCGCACCGAGCTTACCTTAAACTTTTCTTGACTAGGTTTATTTGTATAATTTCATAGTTTTAGTAGTCGCTGGCGTAGATTTGCGGAAGATTATTTCTCCCACGGCCAATTTTATGTAGCTTGCTCGCGTGTATGCTCGCATACCAGGCTGATTATTTTGTCGCCACCACATAAACAAACAAAAAATGTATTTTATAAGGAAATCAGCACACTGTTACCACCCAATCGCGTTGTCCCTTTTACAAACAAAATACAACAACATCACCATCTTCCAATAAAAATCAGTAGTTATATTACCTCATCATCTACGCGTGCGAAGTCGCGGGTAAAAGCTAGTTATTTTATATTCTTAAACCAAAAACAATCGACATTTTGACAAAATATTATTCTATATTACACAGGGCAACAAAAAAATATTTTTGTTTTGGTGCCTGGGATTTTAGAGATGATTGTTATTTCTGTTTAGTAAATACTAATGGAATCAATCGAAATAACCGCAGTAAGTGGACTTATCCCAATTTAGACTCGGCAATACGCCCTATCCCGCAGTCAGATGAAATACCGATTCCAACATTTCATCAGCTACCACATATCTCTGATGACGAATATTTTCCCTCTGATCGCTCTTCTGATGCTAATAAAAGTTCTGATGCTAATGAAACTAACAGTGACTATGAGGGGACGTCATCAGTTCCTCAACGCTTCAATCAAAATGAATTAAATGATCTCACCAGGGATCTCAATTTATCGAAAAAAGCTTCTGAAGTACTGGCTTCTAGGTTGAACGACAAAAATTTACTGGAACAAGGAACCAAAATTACCTTTTACCGTACAAGAGAAAAAGATCTGCTACCATTCTTTTCTCAAGAAGACAATCTTGTATTTTGTCACGAAATTAGGGGACTCATGAAAGAAATGGGACTTTCTGAATATATTCCAGATGATTTTTCGCCTATTTATTGACAGTTCAAAGCGAAGTTTAAAATGTGTCCTTCTACATAATGGGAATAAATATGGTTCAATACCACTAGCTCACTCAACGAAACTGAAAGAAGAATATAATACCATAGCTTTGGTCTTGCAGAAGATAAAGTATTACGAACATCAATGGATGATTTGTGTAGACTTAAAAATGGTAAACTTTCTTCTTGGGCAGCAAAGTGGTTACACGAAATATCCGTGTTTCTTGTGCCTCTGGGATAGTAGGGACAAAACACACCACTGGGTTAGAAAAGATTGGCCTCAGAGAGAAAACATGCACGTTGGGGAAAAGAATGTCATTAACGACGCTTTGGTTGAAAGAGAAAAAATCATACTTCCTCCGTTACATATAAAGTTGGGCTTAATGAAGCAATTTGTAAAGGCTCTTGATAAGAATGGGTCTTGTTTTGCATATATAGGGGTAAAAATGCATCAGTTGAGCACAGAAAAACTCAAAGCAGGGATATTTGACGGCCCACAAATAAGACAATTAATTAAGGATCCTGCCTTCATAAATTCAATGAATCAAGTTGAACGAGAAGCTTGGACATCATTTGTTGCAGTTGTAGAAAATTTTCTAGGCAAACATAAAGCTCAAAACTATGTTGAAATGGTTAACAAGATGCTTAATAGTTTCAAATCCTTAGGGTGCAATATGAGTATTAAAATACACTATTTACACAGCCACTTAGACCGTTTTCCAGAAAATTTAGGAGACATGAGTGAGGAACAAGGTGAAAGATTTCACCAAGATATTAAAGTTATGGAGGACCGCTACCAAGGAAGATGGGACATGCACATGATGGCAGATTACTGCTGGAGTTTAAAAAGGGACTGTTTAAAAAAACATTCAAGAATGTCGCGGAAAAGAAGCGTTCCAAGTGTTGAGTGACTATTTCATTTCTTCAATGTTTTTTTTTTGTTTGTAAGTACGACATAATATTGTATTTTGTATAACTAAAATAAAAATTTCGTATCTACTTTTGTTTACTACACTTACGGATTTGAGTTACAATAATGTAACTTATATTTCTCTAAAATTGTATATCTTAAAAATTTGAGCTCCTAGGTACAAATGAATACGTTATTTGAATTCAGGACATCAAATTGATATAGAATCAGCTCAAAAAACCTCGACACCAAAACAGCTGTTCCCTTGTGTTATTTATTGTGCAAAATATCTTTTTTCGGTTTTACAAAAATTTTTGATTAAGCATTTTGTCTTATCTTTCAAAGGAAGGTTTTTATCTTTTTTGTACTCCGTACAGAACACTTATAAGATCACTTCGGTGTCAGTCCATCTATCTGTCTGTCACACCTGATTTTCTCCGAAACTATTTGACATAGAAAGTTGAAATTTGGCCGCTAATAGAGGTATTGATGGTCTCATCAGAGCCATGTAGTTTTAAGAGTTAAATTTTGACTTAAGGAGTTAGTTTTGGGGTGAAATCTGAGGTGAAAAACCAATTTTTTTACCAAGTCATCGAAGTCAAATGAAAGCTTGTAAAAACACGAGTTCAAAAATATATATAATGTAATACCTGTGCATAGTTTTCTTTGTATTAATTTAAAAAATATATCTAGTACTAAAAGTTTAAAAACAAATATTTACTACCTAAATATTTGTTAAATTATAAACAAATAAAATAAAATTATTTTGTCTGCAGTACCTATCCGTTGGTCACCAGTAATAATGATATTATTGATTGCACCAAATACGTATCTTAGTTCCGGATGAATTTTCAACTTTCTAAACCTTCACCATTCTGTCCTGCCACATAGTTTTTTTTATACCCGAAAAATTATCAAACGTAATGCACTCGTGAGAATTTTCAACCAATCTACATTTGATGGAGAATAATTCCAGAACCTATCATTGCAACTATGCTACAAAGTTAAGCTATACTTACCTTCTGTCCGAGTTAATTACTCAAGTTACTAATAAAGAGAATAAAAAAATCACGCAAGTATCCCTACCTAGTTATAACCCAAGCTAACCTAACACAAGAGTTAATGTTCCGCCATTTACATTATAGTTGATTAACTATGTTTTATAATTTTCACAAGTATCTACCCTGTTTTGTTTATAAATTTTATAAGTTTCATAGATATCACAACGAAAAACATTATCTGCATTCCTGTTTGTCAATTTCAAAATAGCTTTAGAAATGTTGCAGTCTGTAATCGGAAGTTGTACAAAAGTAAACTGACAATCAAAAAAGAGTTCACTTTCTAAAGGGTCTATCTTCTACATCCATAGAGGCAGAGAGAGGATATGTCCCCCCTTGGCTACATTATAGCTTACACGTGATAGAAGACGGCTTTAAAATTAGATACAGACAGGCGTCGAATTTATTAGCAATTAAAATTATTTAAACTAACCTTACTAATCAAAATATAAAGTTATTTTGTTATAAAGTATAACCTTGATTAAGCGATCTCGCTTCAGGAGAAGGGGATGAAAGAAATGGCTGTCGATAGAGTTTCAATAATATTATAAGAATCTTTTATGTATTTTAGTGGCAATAATGAACCAGTTTTAAACATTATTATTTAAGTCAAGAGTGGGAAAGAACGTTGTTAGAACTACATCGTGTTATACTCGTATATTCTATTCAGTGTTCTTGAAGACGAGGTATCTAAAAATTATGCAATTTTTTTATTATTTCTGAAAAAAATGTCAGGAGTCAGCTTTTATTACTCGCAGCTTTGGAATCTCCACTCTGCTCATCGTTTTCTTTTTACTGATTTCAACATAAAGTACATATCCATCAAAATACCTAGTTATAATGCTTGGATTAATTAATTCTTTAGTGCCAAGTCAAAACAAGCATTTATTTTAAAATTGCGCTTTATAAGGATAGTACAGGATAGAGGATACAAGGTATCAGGGGAGTACAGGCTAATTTAGTTACTTATTATGATGCCAAAAGATGATATATTGAACATATCTTATCTCGAAAAGTACTAATCAAAAAATTTAAAAAAAAAACTGAAATATGCTCCACGGGGTATTCATTGAACGAAAATTATCACGAATGCATTAATAATTTATCTGGTATATAAAAAAAACAAAAATTTCAAGGTCATCAGTTTTCAGTAAGGGTTGGGTAAAAACTTTGTTGAAAACTCATTTAAGATATGTTTTGTGAAGTCATTAATCATTTTATACCTCCGGAACAAAAAATTTTATTTTAAGAGCAATCAACGTACGGGAAACTAATTGCGCCTTGCATTTGGTCGTTTATTTTATTTTACAAGACCAAGACAATACAAGGCGAAGAAAAAATACAAGATAAAACTTTGATCATTGTTTAGTAGAATCATAAAAATATACAGAAAAACCCTGAGATGAAAGACTCAGATCCGTAAATTGAGAACTTCCCTAGATAATTAAATCACTACTTTTAATTTTCTAATACTTACAAGATATATTTGTCATAATGGAACAGGTGAGGGACTTTACCCTTGTGCATACAAAAATTTTGGCTAATCAAAATATGGACTGGTAATCTGAATGTAAATTCTATATAGTCCCATAATTTTTGTAAATGATCAGCACTACATGACTTTGGTAGGCATAATCCCAACAGTGCTTTAAATTTACTAATAGTGCGTTTTAAATCATTTCCTTCTTTTATTCCTATTACATCTGAAATAAGCTAAAAAAGTTATCAGTAAATTATTATACATTAGTAAATAAAAATAAAAAATGAAAAATAATATAGAAACAATTATAAAACTGAAGTAAATTAGTGTAGGTGCTAGTTTAGGATAAATAAAATATTAGGTAGGATTTTCTATTTCTATCTACTACCAATATGATTGTTGGAAACAAAGACTAACAAGACAAGACTCTCGAGCCATTGTGCTTGATATATGCAAACGAATCAACTGTGTTTGGTATAGTCGACGGCATTTTAATAAGTCGGGTGTATCGTCTTAGCTGCGATAAACTTTTCTGTTTTCGTCCTTGTTAAAGTTGCAGTCAGCATGAATTTAATTAATACCAAGTCTAATAGACTCTTTATGTCCGAGACAGAGAGCCAACTATAATTTCCAGTGGCAAGCAACCATCTAAATATTTTGAGAAAAAAAACTCGTTCAGAATCGTTAAATATTAAACATATTAGTGCGTTTAAACTTGAAATATTACTTTTAAAATTGTTCAAAAAATGTTTAATAGAACACACTGACAAAAGCATAAATAGTATTTTTCATATGCCATGGACTAATGATGAATTGTTTTATTTTATGATATAATATATATAATATTTAAATACTATTGAACTTATTAGTTTCCATTATTTTTGCTTTCTTATCTGAGAGCATTCAGAGCTGAACGAATAGGAATATACAGAATACTTTAGTAAAGCCGAGGCAGAAAAAAGCTCTAATTTAATAAATATTTGTAAAATATTCTTATAAATGTCTTTAAATGTTTTTGGATGTTAAAAATGCAGCATTATTATTATGTCAATGTCAATGCCTTTTTTTTAATTGTCAATAGAATCAAAAAATTTTATTATACTTATATTAATAGAAAAAAGCGTTTTGTGGGCTTTTTATATCCTCAGACGAAGAAAATGGTGCTTAATTTAATAAGCTATTTTGAAAAGGAGCAACAAAAATCTACCAAAGACAGCAAGTTAATGAATCTGAAGTCCGTCCAGAAACAAGTATCGAAAGCTTTAAATTTAAGTATTAGAACCATACAAAGGATTGTTAATGAAGGTGGCAGCGGTATAACTGCGAAACAATGTGAAAAAAGGAAAAAGAAAAGGCCAAAAATTAAGGATTTAAGCGAATTCGTAAAAATGGATGTGAGAAATTTGATTTATGACGTGTATAAATCTAACATGAACATAACTCTTACGACTTTAAGTGATACTTTACGGGACAGAAAGATTTTAGAAATTGGACTAAAGTCTTTGTCAAAAATAATGAAACATTTAAGATTTCGTTATAAAAAAAACTGCAACCGAAGATATTTGTGTGAACTCCCCAATATTGTCAGTCAACGAGCAACATTTTTAAGGAAGTATGTTGAAAATTTCAATTCACTGTTTAGAAAAATAATTTTTTTTGGATGAAACATAGGTTTTTTAAACGGAAGTGGGTCCAAATCTTAGCTAGATAATTCCCCTAAATCAATAGAAAGGAAGAAGGGGCACAGTTCTGAAAAGAGATTTATTATATTGCTGGTTCATACACCGGATTTGTACATGGGGCCAGTTTTAATATTTTCAACTACATCGAAAAGCGCCGATTACCACGACAGCATGAATAATGAAACATTCGAAAAGTGGCTAAAAAAATGCTTATTCCAAATTTATTCAATCCTTATTAATCGTTTTGGACAATGCTTCATATCATTTTAGAATTTTGAATACACAACCAAATTCATAGTGGAAAACAAATGAAATATTTCAATGGTCAGTAGAGCAAAATCAAAGCCCTTCTTCAAATTTATTAAAAACAGAATTACTCTTAGTGGCAAAGACTTTTAGAAAACCTAAAATATACGACGTTGATGAAATTTTGAGAGAACAGGGTCATGAGGTTTTGCGTTTGCCACCTTTCCATTGCCAATTCAATGTCATAGAATTAATATGGGCAGGCGCAAAATTTTATTGTAAAAAGCATATTGAAGGACCTACATCTCAAGAACCTGAAATGGTATGGTAAGACTCTCTGGACCATATCAAGTAAACCTAGTAATTATCTTAGTATCTAAAGATGACAGCGACACCTATGATGACTCAGATAGCGAATTTGAACTTTCTTAATTTTAATTTTTTGATTTTATTATTGTTTTTAATGTAGCATTATCGTCGCTTTTGTTTTAACAATCGTTTATTCAGTTTTTATGTTTAAATTTAATGCTCCTGATATATTCTTTCTGGGTGGACTTCGGATTTGTTAAGTTACCGCCATCTAAAGTTATTTTTTGCTCCTCTTTAGAGTAACTTAATAAATTAAGCACCATTTTTGAAATAAGTTGTTACCTACATACTTATATGTAATAAATGCATAAGTTGTGTGCAGCTTGTACACACAGCACGCAGCGTGTGTCTGATTTTTCTTGCGGTCAAATGGAATTTGGTTCTTTAAGTTTTGCGAAAAAAGTTAATGTTCATAAAAAATGTTTGCTTGTTAAATAAATAAAAATAAAATAGAACAATTAAATTTTTTAAGTAGAGTGTCCTAAAAATATGCAATAATCCAATGCGACGTAAAAAAAAAAAAGGGTTTCCTTAAGTTACCAGAAGGGGTGGTGATAAAACAACAAAATTAAGATTTTCTTAGGAAAAAAATATTGTTTCTAACGAGCTTGTAAAAGTGATTTAAAGTGTGGTTAACTGTTGCTTTAATAAGTAAGCAGTTAACATAAACTATTGCCAATTTTCGTTCAAATTAAAATTAAAACTATATACTAAATCGATTTTAAAAAAAGATATGCGTACCCTTTTTGATTAACAGAATCGATTATTGATTCTGGAAAAAAGAGAAGTAACCGATTTTAGTTAAATTTTTTAAAGGTGATTCCCTCCCTTTAGAAGGGTAAGGGTGTCGCGAAAAAAAAACATCATCAAAAGTGTCCCCCTTTTCCTCAAATAAGTATGCTAAATGCTATTAATCTGCTATAAACTGTTGATATAAGTATTGAGAACTTTCCGAGAAGAGGTATGTGTACAGTGTAATCTTTTATTTTACGTGGTCACCTTATAGGTATGTTATACATAATAAAATAATTCGATATGTAGCAACCTTTTAGAAAATCACCTTAAAAATTTTTGTCAAAATATTTTGCGAAACATGTCATTAAGAACAAACGCATACATAATCGAGTATATAACATTCCTAGGTATGTATATTTTAGTAGATGATCGTTTTTTATATTTATGTACGGTCCCTTTTATTCTGTTTAAAATACATAGTTCATTCTAATTTCAATCCTTATCTAACTGATTAAAAAAAAGCTTTGTACTCATTTATCATGTTTTGGTGTTTTTTAAACTTGTTCTGAGGTGCTGCTAATTTTAAAACTTAACCTTTTGTTAACTGTATTTTATTGAATGCTGAACGCAACCCTTTATGGGCAATTCTTTAAATTTTGAACATACCAATATCAAATTTGACAACTGGTAAACTAAATTTGACAAATGCCAAATTTTCTTCGCACACATTTTGGGGAACTCTGCTTTTTTCGATTTAATCCAGAAAATGAAATGACGTCTACCCAACATATTAGAATACCATCGCCTATATGCCGGTTTGTTCGTTAAGCTAGTTCTCAAATGGCTTTCGTTTCTTCAGATATTCTTCTTTGCAAATGGCAGATGATAGATTTATATCAGACTCCTTCAAAATCGACGCGGGAGTGCTGCCCGATTGCATATTGTTTTTCTCTTCCTTCATTAGATAAACGGTTTGATGGAAACGATTAAAAATTCAATCTATAACATTTCTGATGGTAACACGCTTTTCTTGAGCAAACGGATATCAGCTTCACATTTTTTTTCATGGGTCTAGCACAGGTGCTGCTGGGAAGTCTCTAAAGCGTTACAGGAGCGGCACGTGTGCGGAAAAGCGATTTACGTTGTTCTTAAATTGCTGTAAATTGTACTCGGTGGGACACACAGACCTGGGCAAATTATTCCAAAGGGATGATGTTCTCTATATAAAAGACTGTTTGAAAAGCGTTGTACGAGGAGTAACAAGCTGAACCTCATACGGATTTGAAGTATTAGCGCGACGTGTATTTCTAATATGCACCGCTCTGGGAGGAATTAAGTGGGCTACATCCTTAGAACACTTTCCATGAAAATACTTGTAGAATAGGCACAAGTCGCCAACCGTTCTTCGATGTTCCAGCGAATTAAGGCCGCCGGTCAATTCCGGGTCTCCATTCAGACGAATAGCTCTTCTCTAAATAGAATCTAACAAATGCAATGTATGTTTGGGAGCGGAGCCCGAAACATCGGAGCAGTATTCCATAGTTGGTCGAATTTAAGCTTTGTAAAGAATTAACAGTTGTTGTAGAGTGTAAAGCTCTCTGGTTCGAAATAATATTCCCAACTTTTGAGAAGCTCTCCTTGCTATCCCTGCGACTTGTTCATGCCAGGACATATTTACTCCCAAACTAACGCCCAACAAATTCAGTGACGATGTTAGAGGAATGGAGTGCCCCGCCATAACTATGTCGGTTTCAGCAACGTTAATTTTTTTAGAAAAAAACTGCCCCCTGGGTTTTTGTAGCGTTAAATTCCATTTGGTTACTGTCACACCAAGAAAGAATTTCTTCCAGGTCTTTGTTAAGTTGAATGACTTCCCGCTGTCTGCGGATATTCGTCTAAGTAGCCGATGTCCGAGCGTTCAAAGTGAATGAAGAGCCTACTGTCATCTGCAAAGCTGTAGATTGAGTTTCCGGGCTTTTCCAGCAGATTGTTAATGTAAACGAGAAAGAGAGTAGGAGATAGTATGGAGCCTTGGGGCACACCGGCGTTGATAGTGAAGGTGTTAGAAAGAACCCCGTCGACTGCCACTCGCAAAGAACGCTCTCTGAGGAATCATGAGAGCCACAAACAAACTTTTCAGACATGCCATAAGAGCGTAGCTTAGCAACAGTCCATCCTGCCAAACACGGTTGAATACCTTGGATATGTCAAGAGCAACCGCTCGAGATCCTCCAAAGTGTTCAATTGTGTTGTTCCAAACATGAGTTACATAAGTTAGAAGATCTCCTGTTGATCTGTGTTTACGAAAGCCATATTGGTAATCGCTAATAATGTTGAATCCTTCAAGATATTTTAAAAGATGCTGATTGATAGCCTTTTCCATGACTTTCGATATTTTTGAAACCATTGCGACTGGTCGGTAGTTATTTGGCAAGGTCTTCTTGTCTTTTTTAGGTATCGGCTGAACTGTGGCACATTTCCAGCAGGAAGGAAATATTTCTTTTCTGTAGGATAGGTTGAAAAGTCTACAGAAAACTGGTGTTAGTTCCCTCGCACAGTTTTTGAGAACTATGGCAGTGCCAGAAGCTTTTTTGGTGTCTAGCTTCATTCAAAAACGTTTAATGATACGCTGTCTGAAGACAATATCGGGCATCCTTGACTGCTCTATGGGAATAGTAGGTGGTGTTTTTCCTTGGAAATCGACAGTAGAATGTGAAGCAAAGAGTTCAGCCAACAAATTCGTTTTTTTCAATAGGTGTCGTTGGATTAGAATTGTCTGGCCGTGTGAGTGGTGGTATGGTGGATTTGGTAAAAACTGCCCTAGCAACCGACTAAAAGGGCCTGGAATTGTTGGGACAAGCGAGAAGTTTGTTTCTAATTCGTTGATTGAGTGCCTCCTTCGTTTAGTTACATGCAAAATTCTTAATTTAAATCTGTCTTGGTGTCACAGGTCCAATGAAAAGGGAGATTCCTCCAAGCTCGAAGTATTCACCGATTTTCCTTTATTAGTGGTAAGATTTTATTATGAGGCAGGATTCTTTTTTGGTAATCTTTCATCTTGGTTATTAATTTTAGCTAATAGTGACACTTTTATTGTAAAAGTGTTTTTTTTTCGAACTTTATTTCTACCACATATGGTTGCCAATTGTAGAAGGTTAAGCGGTTCTATTTAAAACTTTCCCCCTTCTCCGGTTATCACGTCGACACATTGAGAGAGTGGTAAAATTTTATTATAAAAGAGGTTTTTTTATTGAAAAATCTCCTTCTTCAGCCATCAATTTTGGGCTATGGTAAAATTTTTATTTCAAGAGAGGGTCTTTTTGTGGAAATTATTACAGAGTTTTTTTTTAGAAATGTTTCATTGTAAAAAAAGGTCTTTTTGAAAGATGCCCATGCAATCAGTTGTCCAATTTCTATGGAAGTAAGTGACAAGTAGACTTTAAAGCTACAAGAACCAACGCGATGTTTTTTTTTTTTTTTTTTTAAGTTATCGTTACAGAGCCCGCTGTAGTTATGTCGGGGCACTCTATTCGAGTATCACCATCACTTAGCTTCAATACGTTTATTAGGGAGTATACGTGTCTTGGCTTAATCACGTTGCATACATATTAAAGAAAATATTTTAAATGCTTCAACTCTTATTTCGTAATAGAAAAAGAAAGAAATGTAGATTTTCTTCAATTTCTCCTAGATCACTGCATGCTAGGAACATTAGTGGAGCTAATATATCTGATTCGTATGACTTATCTCTCCTCTTACCACTTTCTTTAACAGCTTTAAATGCTGCAATAATCGACACAGAACCAACGTCAGTCACTACTTTCGACAAAAAAAATTTCTTTCTTGCTGTGATTTGGGAATTTCTATACAGTGCACATACTTTAAACAACGAGTGTTCTTGTAGAATCGCTTATTGTAAAAAGAACGTGCCTAATAGTTTTAGTTTTAAAGGAGATACAAGAACTAATGATTTACTTACTAAAGAAAATAATACGAAAAATGACTTAAAGTGTTACTGGATATAATGTGGCTTATATAACAAATTGGTTCTCAGTTATAGAAATAAATTTTGATGATTTTTTTCTGTAGTGTAGAAAAAGAGCAAGGCGAGCATTTCTTTAAAGAGTATTTGAGACTTTTTAAAAATAATTGTATTTTTCTCATAATGCTATTCTATTCAGGAGAGAAAATCATAAAATTCTTCAGGTTATTAGTTTTGGGAGAATGTTTATTTATTAGAACATTTTTCAGATAACTTCTTAGATAAAATATAACGAAAATAAGCGGTGTACATGATACAGAAATACGCGAATTAGAAGTGAAAATTTATTATTTTATTGCTAACTTTTTTTAAAGTTTCGAGTTCACAGTCCGCTATAGTCGACGCTGAATAAATTATTTTATTAAAGTTTTATGACTCTAAATTGACGTAAAACAATATTAATTCATTAGAAAATAAAATTAAGCAACTGTTGCTAGTAAACTACATTTTCAGTCTTATCTTTATATCATCTTAAATGAAATTTTTTGTTGTTTTGAGTAGTTTTCTTCGTCCCGTAAAAATATGTTTGTAGGTGACTTGAACACAAATTCGAATTAGACTACGTCCTCATATTGTCGAACTTTAAATAGTAATTATGGCAGCCTTTAGGTGGGGCTTCAGCGAAAAATCCAAGTGTAGTAAGTAACGGGTTGTTTTCTAACTCAAGAGTTACGAAATTTTCTATTTCTATTAGGGGGATATGGGTTGTCGAAGTTCGGAAATATTCAGTCTGATAGAAACTGGTTATATCTTTAAGTATGTACCATTTTTTGATGAGACATTTGGCTAGTTCGCATTTAATTGAGCGCAGGAATCCATTAATAAAAACCATTTCAGCCACAAAAGTGCTTGGTTTTTGATATGGGCTGCGCTACAATACAAGTTTGACGCTCAAGGCAATTCGCCGGTATAGTCAGAAAAGAAGAGAAAGAACACGCCCTCCCTTGAGCGAAAGGCAGTAATGGGGAAGATGATAATTCCACCATTTTGAACTAGTTAAAAAATGCAAATTTTAAAACATAACCTTAAATTAGATATGTAATTTTTGTATCGAATATTTTGACACTTATTGTTATATTAACTTCTGCAGTAATAACGTGCCTCCAGAATATTTAAAGTTTTTACTAAATTTGTCATATGTTCGACTCTTACGCTGAGCAATTCGAGTAAAACACACTTAAATCAATACAACCCTTTCTTTTTCTCTTTCTAATCGATTTTAGTAAGGATATATCTTGTTGTATTGTTTTAACCTTCATCGTGCCAAATACTGCAGTATGTATGTTGGTTATATTAAACGAAAAGTTAAGCACAAACTCACGAAGTGTTCGCTATTCCTAAAACAATGGTACAGTATATTTTGTTTCTTGATTTTAGAACTTATTTCCCCAGTATTTAGTCGCTTTGTAATTTTTAACTGAATAAAACATGCCTGCATGAAGTCTCAATTTTTTAATAACAAAATTAAAATCAAAACTTAAATACTATATATATATATATATATATATATATATATATATATATATATATATATATATATATATTTATATATGTATATGTATATGTATATATGTATATATATATATATATATATATATATATATATATATATATATATATATATATATATATATATTTACGTGTTCTTGGAATTAGATCATTAAAACTATTTTTGGATCTGTTATATATTTATTGACGAGAGAGTGCAATTACTAAAGCTTAAGAAGCATTAACACTTAATAAATATCCGATGTACCTTATAAACAAAATCTTTAAACAACGAATTCATAACTATTACAATACCATAATACGTAAAAGACCAACTAACAACAACCATGAATGTTGTATGAAACATATATTGCTTTACCGTTTATAAATGGACTATCCCAACCACTCAAAAAAACTTTTTGAAAATTACAAAACTCGGTTAGGTCACAAATCATATAATCTGCTCTCATCCATTTTTTCTAGGCTTAAAACCAAAACCCCAAATAATAAAAAAAAAAGTAAGATAGTCTACGAAATCAAATGTAATAACTGCGAAGGAATATACGTCGGGCAAACAAGTAAATATCTAGAAAATAGAATAAAAGCCCATAAATACGACAAAAAAAAACAGTACAGTTCTTAACAAATCATGAAATGAATAAAAGTCATTTCAAAAACACATCAAAATTATCAACACCCAAAATAAATACAAAAAAAAGATAAATACTCGAATCCATACACATTTAGATGACGCCCACTGCAATAAACAAAAAAATAGATGTAAATAACTTAAACCGTATCTACCTACCAGACATATAAAAGTCCTTCAAGTTAAGTGGTTTGTTTGTAAAAAAGTAAAAATGTGTTGTTGACAGTGATTTAAAATTAACACCCCATACAATGAACTACTTTCTAAGGTAAGGCCCTCATTAATGTATACAGTTAAGTGTCTTAAATTAAAAAACTACGAAAAGTTACAAATATTTTAACCCCGAAATACACGACAAACTGATTAATTACTTATCTATATTTATCTATATCTATCATCTTTTAGAGCAAATTTTGAAGAAGACCTCTTCTGAAGGTCGAAACGTCAATAAATATATAACAGATCCAAGAAGAACCTTACACTCAACAATATATATATATATATATATATATATATATATATATATATATATATATATATATATAACTGAAAAAAACATACGGGGACAAAAATGAGAGGACATTTGATTAACGGAAATTCCAGTTAGATTAAACGTGTTATTATCGATAGTATCTCCCTTCTTGCTTCTCTTTATTATCATGAAAGAGAGAGTGATGTGCCGATGGTAATAATACTGTTGGTATTTTTAATTCATCTTCCTTTTCAGGAGATTATTAACTAAAAAATTCACAACACTGTTTCTTAGGCATCCTAGACAAAAATAAAAAATTAAAATTTGTAATCAATATAAAAAATGTTTATAGAAATTACTTTTTTTGAGCAAAACAAATCTGCACGTCACTTATAACTCTCTCGATAATTTGCAGTCTATTTACGGATCTAAATATATTTTATAACATTAGTTACGAATTTTTCTTGTATCTTGCGACTTCTACATGTCAGGTAAGTTTGTAGAGGTTCAGAAATTCCACCTTAGGTTGTTAGCTGATAATATTTTAGTCCGTACTATTCTTTAAAATTGATCTTACTTAAAATAAGAATATCGAAGATACAGTTAGAAATAATAGTATTACTATACACGTGTCTAGAATTTTTTTCTTCCCATCAAGATATTTGGTGGAAAACGTGTAATTAACGAAACAAGTATTTTGCAGAGCTACATATCTAAGCATATGTATATATGTATATATATATATATATATATATATATATATATATATATATATATATATATATATGTATATATATATATATATATATATATATATATATATATATATATATATATATGTATGTATGTAATTATTCAGTCGCGGATTGCAAAAACGTAACAAAAATATAATTATTTATAAATATATGTATATATATATATATATATATATATATATATATATATATATATATATATATATATATATATATATATATAATAGCAAATATTCAGTCAAATCGCAGATTTTTGTCGTATTGGCCAAACGGTAACAAAAATATAATTAATTTCTTCTTATACCTAATTATCGTTATCTCTTCTAAATAATTGGACGTTATTTCTGTCTCTGTCTCATATTCAATTCAAGCAGTTATCACAAATATCAGGATTAGAAGTACAGGTTTCGTGTACCCATCTATGATAACGTAAGCACTGAATTTAGTCAAAATTTTGCCTTATTCTATCATAACAATTGCACAGGGCACAAATATTTTCTTTATTATCTAAATCATCATCAGTCTTGCTATCATCCATAACCACTTCATCTACACAATCGTCGCTGCTTGTCGTAATAGAAGACGATCTTTTTATTCTTTCAGATTTAACAGCCTTTGTTTGTGTTTGGAGCGTTTCTTTTTTTTACTCCTTTTTTGTTTATTGATGTCTTTACTTTATTTATAATTGTATTTTTCTTTTGTATGTCTACTCCTGAGCCTTCCAACATATTTTTGTAAGAGTTTAATGTAATTTTAGCGTAATTTTCACAGCTTTATTGGGTATAAAGATTTCAAAGTCTTTTTTAAAGCTTTAGCGTTAAATTCCGAAGTAGACGGTTCATTATTTAAATGTGGCAATCTGTTCGGAGACTGTGAAGGTAACTTTGGAGGAGAGTTTTCTTTTTCACTATTAGGGTGGTGTGCAATTTGCTTGTTTTCATTATTGATAATAACTGAAGAATCTTGTAAGATTGGCATGCTTTCATAACTTGAGTTTGTTTGAATGAGGGTATTCATATTTTTTCAGGAGTTTCAAACAAATTTTGATAAAAACATCTCTATCCACAGATCAAATTCAAGCCGTTCTCAATGGTGTCAGTTCTTTGGTTGCTGCAAGGAAATAGTAATTTGGTATTGAGTTATTTCGATTTGTCCCCGACCGTTTTTTCTGTTGCTTGAATATAATAACTGTTTAGCCGTTAGCCTTTGCTATATTTAACACTTCTAGGTTCTTCAAATGTGTTGTATATCTATCAAGCAGAAGTAACTCTTTATTTTCAGGGGTTGGCTTTACTACGCTTATAAAATGTTTCATAAATTTACAAATAAATTTGAGTTAATATAGCTAGTTTCTGAAATGGTAATAACAGTCCCAGAAGGCGTGTCATTTCCCAATTCAGAATTTGCTCTCATTTTTTTGAATAAAAGCTTTGGTAGCACCAACTGTCCAGCTACGTTGGCACAGCACGGCTGTCCTATTAACTCCTTTCCCCGCTTGTGACTGCGTCGATTTGTTTGTTCCCTTTTAATTTTAAGACTTTTTGCTTTTTTTTTCCTGAACGATGGAAAATTCACTTTGGTCGACGTTAAATATTCTAATAGACGCTAATGCATATCCGATTTTTTCAAGAAGATCATAAAAACCATTAACATTCTTTCTATTAACCCCTCTTAAGCTATTTGAGGATGTACTTTCGGATTGTTTAATGCTGCGTTTTTAAAGGAATAAGCTAAGCTTTGCCGGCCATTCGCTTATCTTTAATAAATTTATGAGCGATAATATGTTTTCCAGCAAAGTCAAATGGTTTGATTTATCCAACTCTCATCTCTTTGCAGTTGTACAGGGCGTTATCACTCTGAGCCTTTTGACGTGTAATTAACCTTAGTCCTTGGGGACAATAAAATTAAATACAAAATTATTTACAGAAAACCTATTTATAGATTTTGCAATAATCTGCCTCTTATGGTATGGATAAAGGGAGATGAAGATAGGTCGCACAGGTCAATATCATTGCAGGTTTTATTGAAGATTTCCATAGACTAAGATAGTGGTGTTTTACTTAAGAGATTTGCAGTTTTAGGTAAGTACAAAAAACCAGAGAGTTCGGGAAGGAACAGAAAATTTATTTGTGAGAATATATAAGAGCAATCTATAAAGGATCTACATACCTTAAATAAAAATTGAACTAACATATAATTTCTGCAATTAAATAAAGATGCAATTTTAAATCTAGGCAAAAGCCATTTTAAACCACTTCAATTTTTACAATGAAATATTTCGGATATTAAAAATTTATTGTAGCTTATACATTAAATTTATGAAGTAAAAATTTTGTATTTCAGTTTTTATTTTTAGGTTCTGCACAAGTACAGAGTTTGTTCTATTTATGGACAAAATCTTCGTTAGTATAAATAGAATCAAGTTTAAATCGGAAAATGATTTACGATGGATATTTCAAGACAACACTAAAACAACAATAGAAATAGAATTTTAAAAGGCACACGAGATCCAGTTAAAGTGTAATTTTGTATGTACAGCAGGTAGTTTTTTAGTTTTAAAAAATGGTATATGTTTCTTTTGACAAAGTTAACCGCAACTTATAAGCATTAATACTGAAATAACAAAATTGTTTTAGAGAAAATTTTGTTCGTTCAACATCTGTGGTCAGTATGTAATTTAACAAGTCATCAAATTAGTCACGCCATGTGTTTAAAATTTCTGTAGGATCAGTTCTTATTTGTCATTCGGTTTGTTTCAGAATGCAGGTCGTTCTAGGTTGGAAGCCTTTTTCGAAGTCCAGAATTCCCTGGAAAAAAGCTCTTGTGTTATTATAGCCTGTCTCAAAATATGAAATCCTGATTTTTGCCGTTTTAAGTGGGCAATATAAAAATTCTGACCTTTTGTTTATAATAGGTTGCAAAGATGGACTTAAGAATTTTATTTACTAATGCAAATAAATAAAATTATAAGTGTTTTTGGAGATGTTTATTTATAGATGCATGTGAAAACAAATGGATAAGAAGTACAAATATACAGTTTGAATGGATGGTGTTTACAAGAGGAGACATATTGTATAAATAAAAATATATTTTAACTTAAGCCTAATTCGGTTTCACTATCACTGTCATCAGCTGAGGTAATTATCAGTGGTTTTATATTATTTACAAAAATATATGAATCTTCAACTTTAACAACATGCTGAATGGAATTCTTTCAGCTTTGAAAATGTTCCACATTTATAACTTTTTTACTAATCTAACCACTGACACACTTAAAGTAGGATAAACATTTTTGTGCCCTTATTTTTGATTTAACTTGATGCCAAATATGTTCAATTGAATTAAACACACCATAATACGGAGCAAGCCGCAAAACGGTATGTCCCATTTTCTCAGCCATACTATCAAAAACATATTTCTTTTTCAATTTATAGTTTTTCAAAACTTCCAATAGATCACTTTTTTTATAACTAAAGTCAAAATAAATGTCATTTTCTAACATATATTCCTGTATCTCCGATTTGGTGTTGGCTACATTAGGAACCTTATTTAGTAGGCGACTATGGTAACTTGCATTGTCCATAACTATAACACTCTGTTCGGGAACATTTGGCAAAAGGGAAATTTGAAACCAATCTTCGAAAAGTTCTGCAGTCGTGTCTTCGTGATAGTCCAAACTAGAATCATTTATGTTTTTTTGCAGATAATAGTAGACAATTTGAAACCCGGCCCTGTTCAGATCCAGCATGCAAAATAGGTATTCGTTTAGTCTGACATTTTGTACTACTGTCAACCTACCCTTTTTGCACAGTGTCATGGGTATCGAACCATGTTTCGTCAAGGTAAATTATTGGCCAATTCTCTAATCGATACTTTTTAATTTCTTGTAAATAAGTATGTCATAAGATTCGTAATCTTTGTGACTCCATCACTACTTGCCTTTTGTTGATTTTTTGGAACGTGAATCCCATTCTTAAGAGAATTCTGAAGGGTTGATCGGCCACAATGTATATTGGTAACGTCCTGCACCAGTATTAATTTTATTTTGTCTAGTGTCAGCACCAACTGCTTTTCATACATAGAATATATTTTTCTCCTGATGACGCCTTTTTCACAATCGTCTATATGATGCATTTGAAAATTTTTCCGGTTTTTTTTCCCTGTTCCTGAGTGATGGTTTTCCTACAATACCCTTAATCCTAGAAATTGGGGTTTTTGTTAGTTCACTGGTTTCTTGCAAAACACTTTTGTTTATTCAAATTTCTTTTTAACAAACTATCGTAAACATTTTTCACTATTTGTTTAGCGTCAAGTGATAAATGTTTTCTCTTGCGATAGCCACTATTGCAATTTTCCCACGGACGCCACATAATTAAAATAGAACTGTTACTTACTTACTTACGTTGTAAGTTGAAAGTAAAACTAAAAATAATAAAAAGTATCTTTCGAATCTTAGTGGGGACTTGTGGTCATTAGGCCTATATTATCAAATACTTAACGGGCTCCAAACCGGGTTGCCAGGGAGTAAATATATAGGTAAAAATAGATCCAATATGATTGCAAGTACAAGGGAGGGCGGCATACAAAGCAGGTAAAATAAAAATACGTTTATCGTAAGACCGGGCAACTATGCACAAAACCCTAATAGGGTCGTTTATTGCCCCATTGAAAAAGCAAAAGGCAGGATCTTATATCTTGGGATTTACTATACAATGTCTATGTTCCTCAATTTGGTAAATCTTATTATCCTGTTTTTGTAAATTTTGTTATGGGCAAAATTTTCTACATTAAAGTTTTCGCCATTTGGTACAAACGTGTCACTACAGATTTCATTATTACCAAGTAATTTCTTT